>VXAL01017661.1:15482-378407 GCA_013399475.1 Chauna torquata | reverse complement strand
CATAATCCTTTTCCTGGTGAGAAAAGAGCTATTACCACCACTGTAGCAAGGGGGAAATCGAGGGGCTGGGGGCAGAGTCTTACCTACAGTCAGTCTGTGACTGTGTAGAAGACAAGAGCCTTGAAACTGTGGCTTAGCATTAGTCTTCCTCCTTGCTCATATTGACCATTTATGAGCTATAGAGCTCTCTAGAAAATAACCAGCTGTTTCGTTAAGTGAATTTGGTCTATCCTTCAAGTTGACAGATGATTTTTATTATGTACTATTACTTAATGAACTCTTTTGTGGCAAATGTAATTCAATACAGATTCTGATTCCCAGTTTGTCATCAGTCCTTTTGTAAAGGAGGAAAAATGGGAAAGGACTTGATTCCTTTATCTTGTTATGCTAATTGCATTAGGAATATTGGAGAAAAACAGCCAGTGGATTTAACAACAGAAAAATCCAAGCTTGTATTGTACTGAAAGAAAATGGGAATTTACTGGGGCAGAACACAGCAGACTTTAGCCAAAGCAAATTCTGATCCAAGTTTTAGGCTTTGACAAAGAGAAGTAAAAAAAAAAAAAAGAATCCTTACTCTGTAGAATTCTTCTTGAAAAGATAACTGTAACAGACCTAATAGATGATGTAGGGGAGAGAGCTGTTGTAAGAGGAACTTAGAAAAATTCAATACTTGCTAACTAAAGAAATAAGAATTTGGCCAGGGAGCTGCATGTGACATCAAGTAATAGTGGGATGCACTGGAAGGGAATGGCAGGAAGGGTCAAGCCAGCAGAAAAGTGCATGTGAATTTTGTGCCCTCTAGAGACTGATTTGTGCTCTTTAAAATATTACTGTTTGCTTTGCTCTTAGTGCCCTGCTTAAACTGGTTGAAACTTTGGATCTCTCGTTTCCCAGACTATAGTTTTTTAATTTTAAAATGGCGATAACTTCCCTTTTTCCACCTGAGAGATTTGGGACAGGTGTTGTGAGAGCGGAACTATGGATTTCTGAGCATGAGCAAGAAGCTCCTGACCTAGAATGCTTGTGTAGCTATAAGTGGGGCTCACAGCCACATGTTGACTAATGGCTAAGAAAGGAAATATTGACAAGCATCTTCATTAGGTGCCTTTGATCCTGTGCTAAAAACAGGACAAGTATTTTGTGTAGGAAAAAACATGCAATCTTGCCTTAGTGCACTGGTGTTATTGACTGAGGTTACAGCTGTGGTTTGGACCACTTGTGCTTTGATCCTATGGCCTCATTTGTCGCAGGACCCTGGAGGTAGCTCGCTTTTGCATCTTGGCTAGTTTTCCTTCCCCTGAAGGATCACAGATTTTTCTTTTCTAGCCCGAACTGTAGTACAATATATCTGGTTAAGGACTTGTCACTAACAAATTGAGTCCTGGTGAAGTGACATAGATGGCTTCTGTATCAGTGTGTCCCCCTCTTCTAGTCTTTTTGGATATAAGGTGCACTGGAACTGTAAGATCACCATTGCTGACACCAGTGGGAGCTTGTAAGCAATGTAGGGGCTTCAGCGTTGATTTCCCTCCCACCCCCCAGCTGCCTTGGTATTACTTTAACAGTTTTTCAGATTATGTTATCAACCTGTCATGTTACCCACAAGGCAAGGAGAGTGAAGAACGCTGATGCTTTGTAGAAAAACTAGAGGTTCCTAATTGCTTGTCTAATTTATCCTAGTGGAAACTCTGGCTTACAGTGGTATGTGGAGAAAAAAGGGCTAGTAGGTACATCTTGCGAAAGAATTAATTTCTTATCATAAATTGTCCTAGATCATCTTAGCTATCTGGGTAACCCAAAGTAATGTTGATGCAGTGTGGAAAGAGGAACAATGAGGAGAGGAGCAGACTAGTTATAATGCTCAAAATGTCACCTGAAGGATCACTGTAACATTGTTTGTCAGACTTGCAAGAGTGATCATATTCCATGGGAACTCTCACTGGCTACAGTTAAGTCTACACAACTAACTTCTACTATTAAACAAGGTTAAAGGGAAGGAAGAATTAAATTTGAGTTAGTGGATTAGTTTTGTTTACTAGGAGATTAAAAAAAAAGAATCTTGCATTTGTTGAGCATCTGGGGCTGTCTAAAGCTCAGTGAATGAAAGGATGCCTCATTCTTTGCTTGGGGTAGGAGCTGTTATTGAAGTCAGTCCTTTGTCTCTCAAAATGTTTTGCCTACAGAGGCTAAGCATGTCTGGTTCCCTCAGCTTCTCCAGGAATGAATGTGCCCTACATCTTCGGACCTGTAACTATCTGCGAAATACCTGAGCTTTTGTTAAGCAAGCAATATAAAGAGTTAATTTATGTTAATTTAATCTTAACTGTTCTGTGATTCTGTAATTTCACATCTTGACTTGTACAGGTGCAATATACTTAAGCTAAATATATATAAGCCTCCTTGAATTTAAGAGCAGACTCTTCCATGCTACTGGGTGTGGGGCTGTATGATTGTAAGCTGTCAGTTCTATGTGACTGAGACCTTATTTGCCAGTTTTAGGGCTGGGAAAGACTTACATGAGAACTTGTTCTGATGCACATAGCACAGGCTGTAGAATCCTATCTAAACACTCTTCCAACCAACAAACTGTAGCAAAAATAATTGGAGACAGATACTCATAGTCATTGTTCAGAGAAGGCCTTCCTGCTCTGGCTTTGCAGTGGTGGTGCAGGCCGCAGAGGCAGCGGTAACTATGTTGCAGGGACAAAGTCTCATTGTCAAAAGTTAGAGCCTTAAAACAGAATTAAAGAGCCGAGGAAATATAGTTAAATGGGATGTTTTATATGGGTTTTACGGCTCAGTCATTTTTAATAATAAAAAAATCAGATTAACATTCTGGATTAGCATTAGGGTTTGCAGTAATATGTCACGCGTGGAGCTGCACCACTGTTATTGAATGTGTTTGTGTTAATCTCACTTTGTACAACTAAAATTACCATTGCTGAAATTTGTGGCCAGAACTTTGTCAGCCATCTTTATTGCACCAACATTCAATTTTAAGCAGCCCAGGCATCTGTCATAAATAAAAACATTTTTATTGTCTTCATCTTCCAAAAGGAAAAAAGCCCCTTTTTCTGTCAGTCTAAAACAAATTATTTGAGTTGTCATACAGCTGTTTCTTACCATGTAAGTCATGTGGGATTATTCTAGATAGAAATCTTCACTTTGGGGAAACACGAAGTCCTTATAGGATCCTAGGACTTCTAATAGATACCAAATTTTTATATGTAAATACCAGGATAGGAGAACTTGGTTCACTTAAAAGTTTACACAGTTCCCACTGGAAGAGTAGTTAGGGTTAGTCCTCGCAGCTCCTCCAGGTGTAGAACTAAACCTAAAACAAAAATAAAAAGTTAGTCTGGATTCAAGCGGTTACATCTAACTTCCAAATGACTTTCTTCCTAATAATGGAGCTTTCAGAAGCATTTATCTGCATTTTTTTAGTCTTGTAATGTGGTTTCTGGAAAGATGTAGGGAAAGTATATGCTATACCTGACTATTCTGTAAGTATTTAATGAAAGATGATACATAGAATTTACATATCCAGGGAGATTGTTACCAGGCCCTTGGAATATGTTGATTTTTAACTAAAGTTTTTACAGAAAATATATTAAGATTAATCCTTTCATGATATTCTGACAGTTTAAAAATATTTTTCTATCATGCTGAAGCATTTTCTTTTTGTTAGGTTGAAAAGTTCTTTATGTTGATTGGAAGCTGTAGGTGTGATCTTAGTGTAGTGCTTTGGCTTCATTCACCTAAAATCAAGTACTTTGTTTTTGTATCAATTATTTTCAAATTTATGCCCTATAGTAACTTCTGTCTTTTGTCCTGATTTGGAATTTGGTGAGAATGGAACTAGGAAACCCAACAGCTGATTGCATAGTGAGGTCTGTGAAGGTTTGTGGCAACTGACAAAGTACTGAGAAACTAGAATGCAAATCTTCATGGCCGTTACCCGTAGGAAGGAGAAAATGGATATTGGGTCCCATCGCCTGCTGTTGGTGGATCCTGGATGTTGGTGGATAGCTTAGGTGGGGTTCTCTGCTGGTATGGATAACCAGGCTGAACCAGAGGGATGTAGTTCAACAGAGGAGTGTAAGGTGGCTGGAAAATCTGCTGTGGGCTGTATGGAGCTACCTGGGGAGGAGAAAGAAACAGTGCACAAGAAAAAGTGGGGACAATAATGTTAACTACAGTCAACAGGCAATAACCCCCAAAATATAAACTGAAATATTTTTTCTGACATCTTTGAACTTTTTTCCCAGCTTCTAGTATCTTCTTTAACCTACTGTTCTTTTCAGTGCAGAGACTGCTGTTGCTGTTCAGGTTTGGGCTTGGATTGCTTAGCTTTATTAGGTATTTTTTCAGATAAGTTTCTGGAGCAAAAGCTAGAGTGATGGGTGGCTATGCAGTATGTACAGCTGCTGGAATCTGACCCTGTAAGTTCTCTTCCTCTCCAGCATTTTTTTGATACTAGAAAAAGGTGGTGTATGTCTTCATGGAAATACAAACTCTTAAATTGCAGTCTAAATAGAGGACAGACGATTTCAGCCAAAATCAGAGGATATGCAATAGATGTTCTTAGTTAAAGGTTCGGGGCCATCTCTTGAGCTATTTGGAGTGCATACCATTCCAAAGAACTAAATGAACTTACCCCAGCTCAGCATCTTGTCCCCAAATCTATTTTTGTGATGGCAGCAATGTCAATCTCAGCATTTGACAAACAGTTCTGACTAATTTATTGTGCTTAGCATCTGTATACTGTGAATTAAAACATAACAATTTAGACTCACCTGTCTTGAATAGCATCCAAAGGAAGGGTGCAGAGCTTGCTGGTATGGGATCCTTGCTCTGTGATATGGAACCTGTTAAGTAAATGTAAGGCATGATTTTTAAAACAGTCCAAGTCGAACTGTTAATTGTTGTTACTTTTGTATAACCTTTTTAGGGGAATGTTATGTTCAAAGAAATCAGGTTGAAATAAATGCCTTTCTTAGCTTTGGGCAAAAGTCTTCTCTTTGTCTCCCTAAGTCTGAGACCTCCAGAACAGGTGTCTGCTTCCTGCTCTGTAGCTTCTGCTCTGCCTGGGGAAGAGCTCAGGTCCCTGTTGACTGCTGGGAGGTGGAAGGACTACGTGCTTGTCCTATGCTAATTAGCTCTCTGTTGTGCTAACTAATCATTGACTTCATGGGAAAATTCTTGCATGGTAAACCTGCAAGGGAGCTTAGCCTGGCACAACACGTGTGTCCAGAGCAATGCCTCTACTGTCTGTCCTTTGTAACAGCCTGGTGATAACTTTTGATGACTTCTAGGATGAACAGAGCTGTATTAGAGAACTGTAGCTTTGTCTTTTTTTTCCACCTCCAGTGTAATCAAAGGGAATTAGGTGAGAATAGCCCATAGAAAGGCATGGATACATAGGATTCTCAGTATTCTTTATTTCTTATGACTTAAGCATTTGCTGCTTTAAGAATCTTAATTGGCTTTTTTACTTTGATATGAGGTCCTGTTTCACTAGGCTAAAAAAAGCAGTATCCCAGTCTGTAAACAGTGTAAGGGCATCAAATATCCCTAATGAATTATTAGGTCACAATATTTGTAATGACAGGATAAATATTTGTAAATACAAGCTAAAAATAGAAGCCAATGATGCTAAGAGGTCAGTGTTCAGTATGTGTCAATAAAACATCAGTGATCACAGACTTCTCAGAGGACTGCAGTACAGTGCTGTTAATGCTTTGTTTGTGACCTGATGCCACTTCAGTGTAGTTCCTCATTGAAGGACAGCAATCTGGTTTCTCCTAGACCCTGCCCTACAAATCAGAAAGCACTTTTCAAAACAATTGTAGCTAGTGCCCTGAGTGTGTCAGCATGGGACTGAGGATGTTCTCTTCTCAAAATGTGTATTTTATATTACCTGAAACTGTGGAAAGTTTGCGTAGTTTGGAAAGACAGGAAGTGGAGGGAAGCTCAGACTTGGCCACATGCATTGATTTAATGCTGTGGTGGTTGTAGTAGTAGAAAAGCGTGGAGTAACAGTACTTGCATTGTATTTAACGCTTTTTTTCTCCAATGTTGCAGTAGTTACTGTAAAACAAAACAAGGTTAAAGATGTAAGTAAATGTCCTCTTCAGTAATCTGTGGAACTCTTGCAGTTAAGAGGAAGTGCTTTCCATGGAAGCAAAATCTGTTTGATACTGGTTACTTTTGCAGGCTATATTTCTGGAGCACAGAGACTGTTCCACTGGGAACCCGAAGATCGTGACGCTAACCCCCACCTCCCCCTGCCAAAAAACCCCTAGTTTACAGAAAATATTGACCAAGTATATAAATCTCTGCGGTCGTGACCTTCCTATGTTGTTTTGTCATGTGAGAAGGACATTGGGTAGATGTTAGTAAGAAGAGGGAGTGACACCAGCATCTAATATGAAATGAGAATTTGCAAATGGCATGGAAAGGACGTTGCTGCAGAGCAAACACTGCTGTGATGCCTGACCAGCTCCAGCCATCTGCTTTTAACAGCTTCTGGTTAGTCTTAGTTTTCCCATGGCTACCAGATGCTGTTTGAGCACTGTGCCTGGATCCATACCTGGATTCTGCAGTGCCTTTGTGACTGCATTGGAATCAGTTTTGGAGCAGATCTTGGCAAATGGTGGCAGCTGCTGCTTCTGTCCTGCAGCTTGACTTTCTGCTGCTGTTGTTGGAGTTGACACAGCTGTACTATTCTTCACAGAGCTGAACATGCTATTCTGTATGAACTCTTTCACTGCCTTGGTTTCTTCAGCCATTACCTGATTGCCTGGACCTTTGGCAGTGTCTGTGTGTTTCAGCAGAGATGGTATCTCTAGCTTGCTGCCTTCTGTGCTGCAAGCACCAGTCATGCTGCTGTCCTCCAGCCCCTTGGTATTCTTGTGAGATTTTGCTGAACGCAGAAGGTTGGTGATGATGGATTTAGCAGAAAGCTGAGCATCACAGAGAGCTTTTAACTTCATCTCCCTTTCTCTATTTCCAATCACTGCTCTGTATATACTTTCAAGTCCCTCTGCTTCATCTAGCAACTGGTCTCTGTAAGAAAGTGGAATACTACTTGTTTGACTTAAAACTGAGCTAATTTTTTTGTCTCCTTCTATCATTAATGTTCTGTGTAAGACTCAAGTGTTCCTTCTCAACCAGAACAGAAATATCGTCTTGGACACTTTTCTTTTTCAAAGAACTATGTAAAATTAAAAAAAAAAAACTGAACTTAATGCATCTATTCAGGAATAATGGAAGTTGGATGACAGCATTATAGATATGTGAAGAATTATTATAGAATATATGCTTAAAAATGTTTGTGGGTCAAAATACATTTGTAAATCTAAGTCTTGTGTCAGAGACTTGAAGAGTTGAAGTGGCAGCAGTGCTTGTCTCAGAGCTAAGGTTTTGGACTCGTACATCACATCACAAGGGTTCTGTTTCAATATCTTTACAACTGACTCTTTCAGGCACAGATGAAGACTGTAGCAAAACAAAGATGTGAACATCACTTGACACGTTCCTGGCTCCGATGCTTGCCTATGAAACTTCACCCTCTACTCATGGAAGAGCGTAAGCTCCTCTGTGTTGCTAAATAGTGATGTCCTCAACAAAAGCGGTTCCTTGCATCTCCCCTTGATCTGTGCTTTCTGAATAACTTGCTGTTCTGTATCTAAATAGTCCAGAACAAAACCAGGAAGGTGAAACTTGTTTGTTCAAAAGATTCCAGATACTTCTTAAAATGAGCATGCTAGTAATTTGCATAAGTCAATATTTTAAAATAATTAAATTGCTAAATTGAGCAAGGTCGTGCAGTATAATCTTTGGCCACAGACATTATTGCAGCTGATGAATTGGGGAACACTTTCATTGACAGTTGGCATATGGAAAGATTAAGAAAAACCTTTCAGTAAGTCTTTCAGGAATAATAGGGGTACCTAAGGTATGGAAGCTTCTACCTCCAAGGTCAAAGGCAGAAACCTGACCTAGGGCTGTCTCACTTGAACTGCCTTCATTTTAAGGAATTTTCTTGAATTCTGTATGGTAAGCTGGTTCCAGCACTTCAGTTTTGGTATTTTGGGAAGGTTCAGTGACTCTGGGGTCTTTGAACAACTGACGATCAATGTACTGTGCGGTATGAGTGTATGCAGAGGGTACTTCTTTCCTGAAGAGCATGCTGGCTGATTACAGGAAAATGTTGCTGAGAGAAATGGTCAGATGAGTTGCCAAAGGTAACTCAGTAGATCAGTAGGTGAAAAATGAATCATTTTTCTGAACCTGAGGATAGTTACTTCAGCCACTGGACTTTGCCTTTTTAATTTCATCTGAATTGAAGTTGCTGAGTTTGTCTCGGGTCCTTGCTGGTTGTCCCAGCCACAGCCTTTATCACTTGTCCTGAAGTTCACAATCTCACAGTAACACAGTAAAAACAAAACTATTCTGATCTGCATCAGCCTGGTTGCAGGCTGAGTTGCTTCAGGGCAATTGCAGATTACATGGGCTGGAAGTCATGTTGGTTAGGCTGTTGTTGCTGCACTAGGCTTATTGCTAAAAATTAGATCTGCATTTCTTTAAAGGTAATTTTTTCTGTAAATTGTGCTTTTTAAAAAAAAAAATTGTTAATAGTTCATAGTTCGTCACTGGTTTGTGTAATACCTTCTTATTACTACTTAGCAACTGGCAGGACCAAAATATGTTGCAAAGCAAGTGCTAACTGTAAAGATACTTCAGCTGTATGATTTGACCTACCATTGTAGGCTAGTGCAACTCTGGCCTTGCTGGTTATTCTTGATTTACTTGGTTTTGTTCTTTCTGCATTTATTCTAGTTCAAGATTTTTTTTAAGGATATGAAGGGAAAGGAAAGGAGCCAGGACTCAAAGGTCTAATTCCTAGGTTTCTCACTAACATAGTGTTAGGCGCTTCCCCTCCTGTGCCTCCCTGTCTTCATCTAAAATTATCTGCTTCCTCAATCTGTGAAGTTAACTTTTAAAAGATGCAGTAACTGTTTTCACTGTATCGGGCAAGATGGGCCAGGTCTGTATTATGTTTTATTCAGGCTTTAAAAACTGGACATGTGCTAATACTTGCTGGTTGATAGCTGGATTTGTAAATTTTACTCTTTCTGCTTCAGGAGCATACAGTAAATATTATCCTATTAATCTGAAGAGCATACTTCCCTCCCTTATCATCATCTGTCCTGTGGAACATGATTTGGCATAATTTTTTTGTGCTAAATTCAGCTTTTCTTTGTAAAGATCAGCTGTTTACAGTAGCTTCCTTATAACACTTTAATTTTCAATTTTGTTACTTTGAATGCTGCTTTCACTTCTTCCTGTAAATATTTTGATGTGCATGTAGTTGTTTTTCTTTAAATGTTGTGGGGAAGCAAATGCAGCAGCTGCTTATGGTGCTTCAGATTTTGAAGTAGTTACATTTCATGGGACATACTTTTCCAAAGAAAATTGGTTATAGTGGCAAAAAGTGGGAGTACTTCGTCTCATTAGGAGGCTGTCAGAAAGCAATCCAGGCACCCTGTGCCCCAGCTTTTCATTTCTGTAGGTTATAAAAGCCTAGTTCAGGAAAGTATATAGAAGGGAAAGCAGCAGCTTCTTTCACTGGAGCTTGGGCAATGTTTAGAGGTCACTCACTCGTTCTGGGAGTTGCTATCCTCTCTTCGAAGGATCTCTGACAGGTCTGAGCAGAGGCTAGGCTGCAGCTCTTCAGAGAGAACCTGAACACGTTTCCAGATCTCATGGCAGGCCTTGTCCAAACCATCCTGGGGAGTGTTGTCGTGGATCCAGATGTGCCTAGGGAAAGGTCCCAGTGGGAACAGACCTTCAGATTTTGCTATTGGAGCTGAAAACCCCTTCCCACCAGTGAGCATCTTTCAGTAGTGTTCGGATGATCTTTTTGAAAGAGGATGTTTGTGTAGGTAGCAAACGGAATGAGGAGCCCTGGCAACCATGGAACCTCAGGGCCTGGCAGCTGGCAGGAAGGATAACTTGAAATATCCGCTGGGCTTCCAGCAGTAGGAATGGAAATGGCAGTGGCACTTTCCTTCACACAGCTGAGAGCGTTCTCTGGCCATAAACTTACTAGACTCCAGTCTTCCTGGGGTGTAGCATTCAGCTGTCCTTCTCTTTCCCTGAACCTGAGCTCCACTTTGCTCCTCGTGTGTCTGCAGGTGACAAAGCCCCAAGGAGAGCACAGAGCGTTGTCTCTGGTCCTTTTCTGTGTTCTTGCCCTCAGTCCCTTCCTGATGCTAGGTGAAGAGCAGAGGCCTGATGGGAGGGAAACAGTGCAGATGAAAGGGGTGTTTCTATTCTAGCATTTACTCCTGTTCTGCTACAGCCTAAACAGGAAGAGCAGGATCCCTGTGTGAGGCCTGTCTAGGAACACATTATTTCATCCCTGATCAAGCAGTTTGTTTCCCTGAAAATCTTTGCAGCCCACTCTAGATTTCCCCTGTCCACAAGAAGTTGCATACAAATCTACTCTTATAAAGTAAGAGCAGGGTGGACTAATTTTGGCTCATCTTTCAATAGCTGAACCTCTTTTCTACTTGTTGCCTCCTGTCTTGTCTGTGAACATCTTTGAATGTGTGCACCTAGGTTAGCTGGGCCCGTGGGGCAGCTGTTACTTCAGAAGCCCGCAAGCAGAAATACTGTAACTTTTCCGTGTTCCCAGAAGCGCAGTGGTGCTTCTGCCCATCTGTGATGGAGGGGGGGAATATTTTTAGCTACCTTGCAAGACCTTCCACTGCTGTTCAAAAAGCACTTGTTCTCGGTTTTGGAGCCTGCATGTTTTTAAGCATTATGGCTACAGGATCTTGCTTTGGGTTCAGTTTGTTTTCAGCATCCTCTGTGGCATTTTGTGTGTTGGCTAGGTGCTGGGCTGTAAAACTTGATCTAGGTACGAAAATAGAAGGCAAAGTATTTTTAGATATAAAAGGCATGCCTTCAGATACAACAACTGTGTATTGAGTTCTTTGTTACCAAAGTCATTATCATACACTAAGATATTGGCTCTGTAGTTAGCTCCTTGCAGATAATCCAGAACTGAACTTGTCATGTTAGGCAGTGGCTGCAGTTTCTTGCTAATAGAGGTTGTTCACAGCTGTCTGTTAACTCATGGTTATGCCCAGATAAATGCTATTTCCCCCCAATAGTGATAATGCAATTGAGTAAATGTGTGGTGTTTAGTGAGATGTTTTGTGTTCCCATACCAAATTACTCATAGTGGTGCTTTTAACTTTAGGGAACATGATCATGCTCCTAGTGTGAAAGCCTTCTGTGGTTCCTCGTTCATCACCAGAGTGGGTGTGTTTGTGAGCTGGGTTTGTCTGCACTCGCTGGAGCTTGATGCATGTAGGAGAGGGAGGAAGGGAGAAAGAGCCCTAGGGATGTGGCTTGGTATTAAAACTAGAGGGAAGACCTGGTTTTGGCGCTCATTGTTTAGTAAGTCCTTGCCCTTAAGGTCTCAGCTTCTCTGCCTCTAGGAAGCCATTATGAAGACATGGTCCATACCTGTGAATTGCTTTCAGCTCTGTGGACTAAACAAGGAATCTGGGATGTTACAATTGCTCTTATTTTATTGGGAGGAGTCACAAAACAGTTTATACTGTTTTGGCAGGAGGGGTGAGGTACTCTGGGCCAAGTGAAATATGAAAAAGTTGGCTAAATATCTGCAAAGAATATGAAAGGCAGTGAAGTCTGAAGGCAGGAGACTTATTTGAGCCCTTGGTCTGACTGCGGGTGGCAGTGCAGAGCAGGATTTCCCGGCTTCTGGAGGGTGCCTACACCGAAGCCAGGATTCCTCTTTCAGCTGAGAGGTAACTTTGCAAGGTGAGATGTGAATTGAGTGGAACAGGTTACAAATGTTCTGTTAACCAGAACCTGCAAACGTCTCCTTGTCAGAGGTGGGTTGTAACAGAAGCAGCCGGTGGTTGCGGTGATGGTTTCTGCTGTATTCATCAGTTGTCCATTTAGGAAATAAATACATTTTTTTGATGGAGAGAGAATAAGACCCTAAACCTAGTATTTTTTAGAAGAAAACTTACTTGAGAGGAAACCCTTGGTTTGAAATAGGTATGGTTTTATTAACCAGGAATAAAGTGGCACTGTATCTCCTCAATGACTTTATTATGTCTGTAGATTGTTCTTGATGCAGAGCTAGCTGACTTTGGCTCAGCTGGTGCTCTGCTGGTGTGCAGCAACCAAGTCACATCTTCAGCTGAGTGCAGTTTCGGGATGGGGGGACTCTGAGGTGAATAGCTGTATAAGGGAAAAACAAGGTATAGAGCTGTCAAGTGTGGTTCCCTGTTCTCTGCTCCTTTTGTATTTGGATCTATGCCTTTGAACAATAAGGTCTATTTGAATAGGACACTGCAGTTTAAACAGGCATAAAGCGACTCTTTCATGTAACAGCCCTGGTTGCCTTGGCTCTTGGCATTGGTTCACAGTGTAGGCAGTGGAAGGATTCAAATGCAGAGGGGACACAGGGGAAAGTGAGAGAGAGGATTGAGTTGAGGGTGGAGGGACGGATTTGCAAGCCCTTGATATAATTTGTTTTTAGCTGTCAAATAAGCTCATTCAAGGCAACCGGAACAAGACTGAAGAAGGGGGGTTTTGCAGCAAGAAACTGCAGCAAATGCAANGGCACAAACCGAAAGGCGAGTGTTGAAGTAGGGTCTTGCTTGGGTAGTGGGGGGAGGGTTTTCTAGGGTCTCTTGTCTTTTTTTAAATCTTTGGTGTCATGTATGAGTTTGAGTCATCTTTTTGTCCGTAGATCTGAGCATCATTACCAAGATAACTAAGTTCCTGAATGTTTCTTTAAGGGACTGTTTTATTCCCTATCTTGTGTGCAGCCACAGGGACAAATGTACTAACAGACATTTTAAAAAANCATTTTAAAAAAAAAAAAAAGGCAGGTGGGGGGCAGCAGTAAGAGGAGACATACCACTCCCCCTAGCCCTGCAGAGGGGCAGCAGCACTACAGCCAAGCATTCCTGATGGCTTGGGGCGGTGGGGGGGGACAGCCAGTGTGCAGCCTTTCCCACCTACAGAAAACCTCCTTTCCTAAACAGTCCCACCAGTGGCAGGGTCTTGCTCTGTTGCTGGGATCAATGCAGAACAGGTTGTGGACTGGGGGGTGGCTCTTTGAGCTCATGTTTGTAACAAAATTTGCTTGATCACAAAAATTTTGTCAATATTGTCAAGTTGTTTACAGAGGCGTGGGGGGGGAGGCAGCGGGAGGAGGCTGCATTGCTCTGGCAGACGTCTTAATAGCAGAGATGCTGTGTTTGTGTGTACATGTGCATGCTATGCTCCATGTAAAATGGGGGGCTGTGGGACTTGCTGCTATACAAGAAACCAGTAGTGTGTATTAAAAATAATAAATACAATGCTAAAGCATAATTCGTGGTTTGTTTGTTCTGGTGGGGTGGGGGCTAGTGGGAGGACTGCTGGGTCCAGGAAGCAAAACCGAGCCAGACTTAGTGGCTGCACAGCAGCCCCCTACCACAGTGTCTGTGCTCCCCTCCCCCAGGATTTAGGGAAAGAGGAGAATAAAGATGTGGGAGCGATTAATCAACTGGCTAATAAAAAAAGTATAAATCCCTGGGGACTGTGTGCTGCTAATGCTGGGGAGCTGGCTCATACAGCCACCGGGAGGGACGAGCCAGCCCTCCTCTCCTTGCCTCTCCTCTCCCCGAGCTGCTGCCACACTTGGTTCATTCCAGCTGCAGAAGCTCAGAGCCTTCCATGCAGCGGGATTTTTTTTCTGGGCTGAAAAAATAATTAAAAAAAAAAAAATCACAAGCCTGACCTGCTTTTCCCCCTCCTTTCCTTTTTGCTCTTCCAGCTGAGCCGAGGACTATCCTAATTACAAAGGGGGAGGAAAAAGGGGGGAAAACCCAACAACCACCAACCCCCAGCGTACCCCATTCCTGTCACCCTTTGACATGCAACCTTCCTTGGGATGGGACAAGCTGGGATGCTGCTGTGGCTTTGGAAGGAATGGGGGAAAACTGGACATCTTTGTTCTCATGACGGTGGAAGTGAGCTCCTGGAGCCGGGTGCTGCTGCTCTATGTGGGGCTGCTGGCTGTCTCAGCGACCGGTAAGTGTCATGGAGAAAGCTGGCAACTTTAGGAGCATTTGTCTTCCTGCTGCTTTAGATCCAGGGACCACAGTTAATCCTCTTTCCTGGGGACTGTGTGTGTGCTTGTATATCAGCATGCTTCCCTGTAGTGTTCAGTAAGGAGAGTATTTTCTTCAGACCTTTCTACAAGATAGTTTCCCTCTATCCTTTGGGAGCAACAATTTTAAATGATGTGGTAATAAAAGGTGGCTCTATTTGATCTTATGTCTCCTTGTGGTGGGTCAAATAATTTGTGCACAGTTGCTGTACGATATGCAAGATGACTGGAAAATGCCATCACGATTCCCTCTGTCTTTCTCTTGCACCTTAATTCATTATTTCACTACCTCAGTGTTTGACCGTAGCTGATAAAATAGATTTAGGACTCCTTGCATGAAGATGGAAGCGCTTTCCTCTTATTCCTCCTGCATTTCAAGTTGATGTGCTCTTAAGAGGAGCTCCTTGGTCTCAGCATCATGGTTTTTGTGAAAAATACGTTTACTGACTTGGAAGATAGAAAGACTTGAATCTGGGGGGAGTTTGCTTGTGTCTCCTCCCCAGTATCCACAGCTGACCTTGTAGCAAAAGCATGTCTAAGGACCGAAGTTTTATTTCTGGTGTAAACAGCAAATATTTAGGGACTGCTGGTGTCGGGGGGGGGCGAGATGGAAGAGGGAAAGCTGTGCTTGGCGGTGTCTTCTTTCAACACTGCTGTGCCCCGATTTCTAAGAGTTTGAGTAACGTTTGGCTTGTCTGCTGCATCCTAGGCTAGAGGAATATAGGCTTTTGTGTTTTCATGTGTATGAAAGCTTCTTGTTTTTTTGAAAACCTTGTTATCTAGAATGCAACAGTAATTCTATTATGTAAAGCAAACTTTCTTCATAGAGATCCAGAATAATTATTAGTTGCTCCTCCCAAGTACGTTTGCTGTGGACCTAAAGAGTTTTGCTGACTGGAGTTGTCTATTAGGGAGGGAGGTAAAACCACCCAACAGCCCACAAGTTGTGATTAGAGATGAGTATTTTTCCTTTCTTCAGCACTTAGCCTGAGAGAGAAATTAGCATTTAGGGAGAGGAAACATTCCAGCAGCTTCTCTGTTGTGCTTTTCTGATATAAGTAGAATGATGTAGAGATACCTAAATATGATTTACTATGTAAGGATTTTACAGCTCTTCTTTTTCCTTTTAGGCTATTTGTAGCTTGTTCATACTAGATCTTCCAAGTTTCTCTTTGTATGTGTTTGCTCAGTATTTAATCCTTCTCAGGCCCCTAGCTCCTCTATCTCTGCATTTGGAGTGCTGTTTCTGGTTCCTTCACCCAGGGATTGGTGCTTTGTTTTTCTTCTCTGCAAGTAAATCTGCAAAAGCTTTTTAGATGTAAGATGGTTTTTTAATTTGCATCAGAATTAGAGGTATTTGTCAATGACTGCTCTTTCCTAGCTACTCCTTTTCAACAAATACTGAAATCCCATAATGATATTTTTGTCAAGGCAAGGGATTAATTTTGAAACCAGTGGCTTACTACAAGATATCCAGAACACAGTGAACATATCAACCTAGCGAACACAGTCGCCATTTTGCAGAATCCATTGCAGTTTTAGAGTCTAATCCCAGAAAGTAAGTTTAGTCTGGCCTGAGACTTCTGGTACCTTCTCTGAGCAAATCATGATCCTCTATAGAACAAAGTTCCTAAGAGGCTTCAGTTCTAATCTTGCCTTTTCTTAGGATTTGTGTAGGTAGTAATAACCAGGAGTACCCATAGTGTGGCAGTAGAGTTGTATATATATAAAACTATCAGTAGTTCTGGCTGTCTGAAAAATAAGGGAAAAATCCTACTCGTATCACATCGGCTGTGTTTGTCAGTAGTCCTGTTGCCCAGTAATGTCCTGTTAAAAAATGGCTGGTTGCTGCATGTGCTTTCTTCAGATACTGATGTGTCTGAAGGCAAGATAAGGTAGCTTCTGTTTGTGCAAAGAACTGACCCAGCTGTAAGGCAGGTGTTTTATGATATGCTGAAGTTTATTACATATTTGGGGGCTGATGGGAGAAGTAGTTCAGTTTCCCTCTTGTTTCAGTGGTGCAGTAAAAATTTGACAGCATTTTAAGATTTGAGGAGGGCACTGAATATGGCTGTAATCTGACTTGTGTGTGGCCTCTCAAACGTGTTTCTGAAATTTTATTTCTTGATTTGTCAAAATTGGTACTCTTAATAGGAATAAAAGTAGTGTTTCTGTTCCCTTCTGGGTAATTAGCTATACATTGGTGCTGGAATGTGTGTTTGGTGTCTATTGGCCAGGTATATTTGGTAAAAGAGAAACAGGCAATTTCTTTTGAAGGCATATTATAAAGGAGGTCTTGAATCTATTATTCAAACTGTGCTTTACTAGTCAACATCTCGTTTTGCACTGGGTAATGGGAAGATGCACTGGCTTGAAAGATAAGTTTATACCCATTGTAGCTTTCTTTTTTTTATTGGTGGAAAGTAGTTTTTACCAGGGTCTTCCTCTGAAGAGTGGAGGAGCAGGAAGCTGTTTATGAATGTTGATGTGTGTGTATATTTCTGTTGTAAATCATCCTTTTATTTTGTTCTGTTACCTTAAATCTCCGCAGGGTGAAGAGCAAATCAGGGGGTATGTAGTCTGCCAGGAAACCAACTTAACTGTGAAGTACTCAGTGATTTGAGTGTATTTTTTTTAAGGGGTAAGGGTGTGAGATATTAACTCTGAAGTGGTGGATAGATGTTCTTGTGTAGGAGGGAAGGGAATAGTCACCAGCTCGATTACACTTGATTGTGGCACATGATAAAGCTACAGTATTTTATGGCAGTAGCTGAGCATATTTTGATCTGGGTCCTACGACTGGTGTTGAAGCAGTGTGGATATCAGTGCTAAATGGAATGAATGATTCCCACTTATTCATGTCTTGCTAATGTCCCTTGTTACAGGAAGGGAGGCATTTATGGCAAACATTTAGAGGGTGCAGCTCTTGCACGGGATCAGACTGGCTTCCTAGTGCTTAGAGAGAGTGGGGAAAGTAGGCTTCATTTTGCTGTGCTCCCTCCTTGCTCTTGTGACTGTGGGGGAGAAGATGCATGGCATGGTCTGTAGGCTTTCAGTGTTTCACAGCTGGTAACACGGGTGATCCTCAGGTGGATGGGACTAGGACAGTCCTTCCCTCCATATGTGCCTGGACAACTGTGTGGCACTCAGGTTGGACTGGAGTGTAGTGAACTTTCTTACCTCTTCACGTTGGTTTGTGCATTTGAGTTCAGCAAAGAATATCCAAATTCATCATCACTTTCTCCATGGAAGCAAGTGCCCATATTGATGGGTAGAGAAGGGTAGGGGAAGGAGCCCTTGCTAGGAACACTGCCGTGTGGTAGCCAGGACTATACTTCAAGTGTGGGATGTTTGGGCTGCAATTCTTATAGTGGCACTGTCCTGCTGTGTGACTACTGGCAAGCAATTTTACTTTTGTCTTCACATTCTTTGTGCCAATTGAGTTCATTTGGGGTACAGGAGGCTTTTCTTTGCCATATAATTGTTCATCATCCGTTACTCTGATTTTCCTTATGGCTTCTCTGCTGCTGAAGAACATCTAAGCTCAAGCTTTCCTCGCCATGGAGCTCAGTCTCTGTATGTCAGATACCTCCTCGGGAAATTTTGTATTCAGCTGGTTGATGGTTCCTAGCTGAGCCAGCCTGCAGTGGTACAGAGGTGGATGTCTGCTCAACTGATCCTTGGTGGCTGCCTTCCAATTGTCTGGGAGTTTCTGTCAAAAGAAGGCATATGTCAAAATGGGTGCAGGGAATGTGATTCAGGCAATCTGCCATAGATCCCAGTGGATATGCTTTTTGCCAAGGTGGTTTAGGGTTCAGGGTGCAGCTGAGCTGTTGGTATAAGTATTCCTGCTGTAGAGAATACATTTTCCTACACAGGAGTGACTGCCTCATTAATCTGGTTTCAGGGATAAGTGAAGAATAATTCTTTTCCCCTGACTCCATTTGCTGTTAACCATTTCCACCTGTGCTCCAGGGATTTGCAACTGCTGAATTACTGTGTACCACTTGCTACCTTGATCTGTTTCATGAGAGGCCCTGTGTTTGTGAAATGCCAAATTTCACAGCTGTTTCTATTCCTGCTGTTGGCCCTCCTTCCTCCCCCAATAACTCCTACTTAAATTTGGCATGGATTGTGACCAGAGGAAACTTAAAATATTAATGGTCAGGTGTGGGGTGCGGTCAGGCAGCCTAACCTCTGTAACACTGGTTGCGAATCATCCAGCACTTCTGGAGAGTTGACTGAAGGATGAGTCTCTTCTGTGAGCTGCTTCCATCAGGTGCATTGAAGCCCTTAGCTGCTTTTCTAATAATGAGGCCATCATTGGAGATGGGAAGGATTCACGGTTTTCTGGCTAGCCCCTACAGGATTTGGACTTGAGTTTTCTGTTAGGACTGTGCAGCTAACCTTTTAACTATTCAGTTTCACTGCAACACATACATAGAGGCATATTGCATAGTTACAGCTGGTATAAAGATTTTTGGGGAGAAAGCTGCAATAGATGCACCTCTGTGCATGTTATAAGAGAAGTCTTGCTAATGCCATTTTTACCAAAAGTATCCCAAGATACAGTGCTGGAGTCAGTTTTTGTAGGCTTTAGTGAAATTATATCAAAGTTGTATTTGTCTGAGTGAGTTTTAAAATGATGCTTCTTTACAATCTTTTATGGTTCTAGGCTTTGAGAGGTTCAGAAATACCATGAATGGGGCCTAGATTTGAAATATATGCAAGAGAGCATAGCAAATTCAAATGGAAGAGGAGAGGTGATACTTTATAGCCCTTAAAAGTAAAAAAAGAAATAAGTTGAGTAACGTAACGAAGATTCTGTATTGCTTGGATTGATAAGTCTAGCTTTGAGTTGTCTATCTTAACATATCCAGGAACCAAAAATATCAGAGGTAACGTATTCACATACATTGGTGCTAACATCCAAGTGCGGCCTCTGTGGATGCAGATGAATGATGGGACAGTTATTAACAGCATCAAGCTTTAAAGGATTTTAAAACCAGGTAAGATTTTTGCTCTGCCTAGGAAGACTCTCCATAAGAATAGAGATGATCTTACTAATCCTGGACATTAGCTGGGTTTTTATGTTCTAGCTCAGTATTCTACTGAAGTCTATATATTGCTGCTTATGTATTTGTTTCCCTTAGAAATGTATTTACTGAGAACTCAAGTATGTGTACTTAATATTTATCACAGAGATATTACAGAGCACGTGCCCAGACAATGAGGCTTGTATGGTACCATCCAATAGTTCTAGTAACCTCTTTCAGAGTAGAGGCAGCCATAGAATTAAAGGACTTTCCTAATCACCTTTTAACCTGCATCTGTGGTAAACATGGAATACTGGGGGGGGCGTGTGTCTATGGAAGTGGCAGGGAAATATTGATATTGCGTGCACAGTGTCTTATACAATCTCCAGGCCATGGAAGCAATGTGTAAGTCCTCTTCTGCCATGGTGCTTTGAAAGGAGATGTTACTGCACTGCCTTCTGTTCTTCCCTGTGGCTGGTGGTTGAGAGATGGGAGGTCCCTCTGTGGCTTGCCCACCCTCTGGAGGTGCCCTCGCTTCTGCCCACGGGTCAGTCCATGTCGCTGCCTTATAGGTGGAAAACAAGTTGCTTTCTGGACTGAGTGACTTGCACAAGGTCATTTGGGGAACTTCTGGTGGAGCTGCAAATATGTCAGGCTCAGCCTTAAACACAAGATTGCTCTTCCTTTTTTGTTTCTTAATTTTCTGCAAAGGTGAGGAAGCTGCTTGTAAGGTGTTTCCGATGCAACTATAAGGCGTTTTGGACACCTGTGGTGTGCAAGTGCCTACTGTGAGAATTGGGCACTTGCATTGCTTTCAAAGAAATCAAGACAGATTAAAAAAAAAGTTTTGATGTAACCCCCATAGTTTCTATGTTTACACAGTGTTTCTGGAGGAGTGAAGTACAGTGCAATTATGGAAATCAATGTACTTTGCTTGCAGTAAACATGATGCAGTGCAGTAATCTGCAAAATAAATATGCTTCTGCTGTGCTATGCAGTGGCTGACTGATCTGATAGTGGTTAATGTGTAATTGGGAAAATCCCATTGATTAAAGAAATCAAATTAACTCTGTTTCAGTCTCTTGCTGCCATGGACACCGCCAGAATGGAGATACAAGCTCACTGCTGCATGCTGTGCAATTTTTTTATACCTCCCTTGTGTGGAAGTGGAACAGAGGGTTTTTTGGTTTGTTTTCTTTTGTCACTCCACAGTGACAGAGTATGGTGTCTTTTCTATCATCCCAGTCTGAGGTACACTTCCCTGCTTCGTTCCCTTGCAGGAATGACTGCAGTAATTTTCTTTCTTTGAGGCACAGACATCACTGCTGTAATAAACTGCCTGTTTGTGTGCTCACCACTGTTGTCTGCTGGATGGAAGGAGAGCCAGGGACTGATAGTCCTGCTGCTAATTTCTGCAAGGCCCAAATAATCATGAAGCAAGGGGATCTGATGATTTGTGACTTTGACTGGAAGTGCAGCAGGATTTTGCAACTGTGAGGCCTGGAGTGGCTATGGTTGCCAGGGAGATGTGTGATAAGGAAGTAATTAAAAAAAAATTCACCTCATGTTATGGACTGCAAAAAAATCTACTTGAAAATGAACTGGTGACTTGGTTTGGGAGAGAAGCAGGTATATAGAGTGAAAGAAAGGGGATGTGACTTGAAGGAACACTCATGCAACATGTTTTATTAATCTGGTAATATGGTAAACTCAGCAGCTCACGGATGAGCGGGGCCTTTTTGTGTCCAGTGCTGTACAAACATACAGATGGACACAGCCCTTGTCTGGAAGACTGCAATCCAGACTATGAACGGGTGCTGGATGTAGTTCTTGAATGTTAGAAGATCTCAAAGGCTGGGGAGAGAGCACAATGTCGAGAGAGTTCTCCACCCATGCTGCCAGAAATCTTTCTTCAGCTAGGTTTGTCTGAAGACATGTGAGAGGCAACCAGCACCACCAGAAAACAGCTTTATACTTGTAGGTACATGAGACTGGGCTTGGTAAGAGTGCTGCCAAGTTCTCACAAGGGCCTGGTGTACATCAGTGTTCCCTTCTTAGTAATTCTTGGTGCCTCAACATGCAAATCTCCATGTGTAATCGGAAGGAAACCATCAGTGCCTTGTCCTGCTGGCAAGTTTTTTCTCCTCCTCTACCATGTAAGAAGACATTGGTGCTCCCACTTCATTATTAGTCCTCTAAGAGAAGGCATTGGGCAGAAACAGTCTGTCCAAAGACGTTTATCTGTAAATGCAGGGCAGGTACAAGGTCGGACCAGATGTACAAAGACTTGCCCAAGGTCACACAGCAGATTACTAGCAGAACTGAGAATAGACTCTAGGTCTTCTCACTTCCATACAGTGGGCTACTGTATGCTCTGCTGTAGCACAGAAATGCCATTCTGTTGCTGCTGAGAGAGATTTTTGAGATGCTTTCTCTCTGTAGATGAGGTCTGAGCGGTATCTGTGCTTGCAGATGTGAAGGCATTTTACAGTAGTTACACTGAAACAGAACAATTTCTCAATCCATTTATCAAAATGTTTGCACTTTCCATTTCAAGGCAGATAAAACAACAATGAATATCAAATAAAGGTGTCTTTATCCAGAACATTTGAAAACAAAAAGATTGGTTCTTTTGGCCTCTGGCTTGCACTAGCACTCTGGAATGCTGAGTCTATTCTGTCCTAATGAAATGGCTTTATTTGGGTTTCATCCATCGGCCTTAAGGCTGCCTATGTTTCTTTTAACATAACTTGAAGCAGCTATATCCTTTATCAGTTTAGTGAGATGTGGACCAACAGGGCGTTTCACCAAACCAGTCACTTATCTTGATAATCCTGGCCCTATTAGTGTCCAGATCCAGTTGTTTTAGAAGGTGCAAGAGCACTGAAATAGATAAAGATTAATCATGGCTAGAGAGTTAACCACAACTGAGGGTTTTGAGGTTTGGTGCTCTCCTGTTATTTGTGTGCTTGCTACCACTTGGAGAGGTCATCAAAGCCCAATTCTTGCTTTCTTCCATGGTGGTTGGCTCTTAAGTCCTTGACGGTGTGAGCCTTTGTCCTTGTTTCGCTTCCCTATCTGTAAAATGGGGATAAGTAGAGTCTGTAAAATCCTAAAATGACTTAGATTTATTCTGCAGGGAGATCCTAGTATGTTTGTGACAAGCTTTCAGCAGATACAAATTGCACTATGTCGATTAGCCACACAAGTTTTATGCTCTTGGTTCTCTCCCTTGATTGCATGGAGTGAATTCAACCATTTCATGTACAATTTGGGATTAATTGTGAATGACATTCTGAGGTGAAAGTTGTCTGTCAGTTGCTGAACTTCAAGAAATAAAGTACTCATGGCAAAAAGTCAGAAACAAAATGAAATGCAGTTTCTGTTCCAGCACAGGTTGCTTAGTTCCTTTTGTAATTTGTGGTATATTACTTGCACAGTTTTTTTGTATGTATATATCCACACTTGTGCTTTTTAGTTAAACTAGTGAAAATGGAATTTGATGGAATCTTCTTAATGGCAACTATGTCGCTGCTTTTGGAGCCTGTCAGAGGGCTGGTGATGGAGCTTATTGCCTGAAAGAGCAGGAGGAGTGGATTTCCTTAATGTTTGAGTTGGTTTGGTGTGTTTTTTTTTTCCTCCACAGGAAGTTTGCTAAAGAACTTTATGGGGGGAATGACGTGGTTGTATAATCACTTGTGTATTGTTACCATTCTCCCCTCACTTTGCTTTTGTTAGCAGTGCATTCCCAAGCTCAAGACCTAATGGCTTGCAAAAGGAACTCTTTCACTGCTGTTTTAGCTGAAATGACCCATTTTAGCTGGCACTTTAAGCATCTTGCAAAAAAAGACTGTTTGAAAATGTAAAGATGTACGTAGGGTCTCATTCTGTTCCCCAGACATGCCTCCTTCACATTTCTGTAACTCCATTATCTTCAGTGGGATCCTTCCCTTCTCTCATTGCTGCAGGGTGAAGGAGGATCTAGTCCTTCATTAGATAGATGTTTGGTGAGCAGTTAATGCCAAGTTGGAGGTACAGAAAATGAAAGCTCATTTATTCTGTAACAAAGGCACAATTCAATGTTCCTTTCCCGTTTGGTACACTGAATAATAATCTCAAGAAAAATATATTTCCTTCCAGAAAGGAAATCTATTTCCTCAGAAGGATAATGAAGCCTGGAGCTGTCCCAAAGCCAATGTTGTTTTAAAAGATGCTACTTGTACCATGCGGCATATTGTTTATATCCCTCTATTGTTTTTTGTCTCCATTATGGAAAGGTTAGGTGCTGATTGTGGACACTGCACATCTGTCAGCAACAATCCTGGGATGTTTTCATTAAAGTTAAGTGCCACCTGGAAAAGGACTCAGTATGCTAATAGTCAAAAAATAGTCTGTCCACCTGCTGTAATAACAAACATTTGAAGGGTAGAGAATTCGTCCCTGATAGCGTTGGGATTTTATTTCTACTGTTGAGTTTAACACAGTCTCCAAAGGACCCAGTCCTGGAATGATGAAAGGCGAGGGATGGTATTGTTACGCACGCTGGAGCCTCTGCAGGGTTATCCCTTTCCTGAGGGCTCCAGCTCCATGTCTAGAGGCTGTGGTGTTCAAATGATAGAGCTTTTCAGAAGATAAAGCAACTATGTTGGAGTTTCTGTACTTTGGTAGGGTGTTTTAATAAAAATACACTAAAACTGTCAGGTGCTCATATGCTGAGGGAGCAGTGTGTGAAATGGTCCCGATGCTGTAGATATTATCTTGCTTAAAGCCTAGAGCTAAAGCACAGCGAAACCATCGTGCCTTCCTTGATTGTGAAGATGGATCTAGTAACTCATCGCAGGTATTTGAGACCGAGGTATCTTCTTTCAGTACTAGATACAGAGCTGTTTTCTTTACCTTGGTGGGATTTAGGATATGAGAAACAGTCCTGCAAGGCCTGTGCTGTCATGACCTCTTCAAAAACAGGCACATGGGTTCTGACTGAAGGAAGCTGTCTTAAGAACAGCAAGTTAGTTTCACAAGCGCTTCAGAAAATAATGGGTTATGAGAGGGTCTGTCATTTGTTCCTACGAAGTGCTGCAACAGTCTTAAACTAGAGAACAAATTATAACCTTTTTTGGCTAGGAATCTGACACTGAGGGCTATTATGGGGAGGTTTTTCCTCTTCCATGACTGCAGTTAGCAAATGAGACTTACAGAAATACCCGATTTGAACCTACAAGTCGATTCAATTCACCCCTTGTTAACTGTTTGATTGAGAGCTATGTAGATTGAAGAAGAAAGGTATTGATCTACTTTGGGGGTTGAAAACTAAGATTAAATAGAAAGTCTAAGGGCGAAAATGAGTCTTTAAATGAATGGACAAGCTGAAAAAAAAACACATTCTGGAAATAAGTTCTGGGAAGTTAGGCATTGGAGGCCATAGAATACAGAAACTGCATGGAAGTGCTTCGAACTTTGCGTATGAGTAGACTGTGATCCAATTTGTGGGAGTATTTGTGTGAGTCTCAGTAGATTGGTACCTAGCATGAGAATTTTTCTAAATTGGATCGGAACAGGATAAAAATAAGTTTCTGAGTTTCAGAGCATAGATCAGTTGCCGGTATTATGTTTGGGCACTGAAAACTGTTGTGTATGTGAAATTCACATGTGAAGGGACTGAAACTTTCAATATAATTGGAATGTTTCATGCAGTTAATTATAGAAACCTCTTGTTTATTTTTTTTGTTTAGGCCATGTTGCTGCCTTTATCTTATTGGGCAAAGTGAATTGGTAACTTTTCTGTGCAATGTGGACTTATGGTGACTTTCTTTGATTGCTCAAGGTGACAAGTAGGCATTTGGTAATAAATATGATGTGCAACAATACTTAAAGGAAGTGAATGTGAGTGCTGTTAACAGAATCAAATAAAAAATGGATTTATATCCCAACAAAAGTTCCCAAGAGGAATTGCCTTGTTTGCTTCTTTTTGTAATTCAAATACAATAACAGAAGAGCAAGCTGTTATAATACAAATGCCTGGCAGAGTATATTTTGTTGGAAGATCTCAAAGCACTTTTACAGTGTATTTCTTTATTGAGTGTGGGGAGATAAGAGTTGTAGTAGAATAGTGAAGAGCATTTAATAAGTGGAGTATGTGCTTACTCAGGAAGAGTTTGTTTTTTGTTTTTTTTTTTTTAAATCTGAAGGTATAAGACTTTGGTTGCTACTGACAGCTAGTTTGGTTATGGCATTATCTGAATATTTGAAACCAGTTCTACAGAACTTCCCTGTCTCCTTTTTTGAACCCTAGGTACTAGAAAAGGGCCAGTGACCACCTTGCGGTTAGGCAAATCTGTTACTTACTTCTGGTAACTCCTGGGCTTTCCATGTAGTTATAAATAGATGAAAATATAACCAGGTTGCTCTATTGACATGTAAAGGTTTAAGCCAGAAACTGAAACATGGTGGGGAGGGGAGAAAATGCTTGCAACTCCCTCTGAACTTAGGGCAGGCTTGCTTCTAAATAAGACTCTATATCCACTTTAGTATTCTCTTTTAAACTGTCAATTCTCCATCAGTGCAATGATGAAATTGCTAATATTGTGAGAACTTGTAGCTGGGTCAAAGGTGTCTCTTGGGATGAGTTCCATTCTCAATAGTCTCAAAGGAGCATTGTACTTTATAGATGGACACACTGCCTAATATCTAATAAGGCAAATGAAACTGCAGGTACTTTTAAAGTCTTTTCATGATGACATGGATTTGGTAAAAGAAGGAATGGAGACTAATGAAAATCTATCATAAGGATATCTTTAAATTAGGCCTTCAATGTGATTTGTGAGATGGATTTCACCCTTAACCTTATTTCACCTTTCTTGCCCCTCCCCTTTTTTGATGGAATCCTAACAAATGAGTTTGAGCACAATGGATAAGCCATTAAAATGCATAGATTCTTTTACTGGAAAGTAATTGAAATACAAATTGAAAAACTTGTTTTGGAGATAATTAGTACCTTATAAATGAGTAAAAATTCTGCCTCTGACTGGGGTCTCTGTATTTTCATGTCAATTGAGAGTTGAGATGAACGGCCAGGTGAAATGCCAAATTTGTGGGAGACTGATATGAATCTTAGGAATATGAGACTTTTAGCCAGGAATCACAGATATAGGAGAAAAGCATGCCTGCACTGTAAAATAACGTCACTTATGTAGACACATGGACTGAAAGTGGGGAAAAATGAAATCTTCACTGTGGTCATTTTACGGATACAGAAAGTAAGACTAAAATTTTAAGAAATTCTTAAGTTATCATGAACATTTCCATTGAGTCTTAGACTCTTGAGGCAAGACTTCCAAGGACACTTAGATGCCTAAATAAGTGTATGCTTGCCCAGTGGGGTGTTTAAGAGGATATGTTGACTGTGAAACTTAGGTGCATTTGTAAATGCTACAAGGAGCCTGTCTGCAGTTCTTAATTTTTAAACATGTTTGTAAATCTAGTCCTGAACACTGAAGTTTCATTTGAAAGGAGCCTTGTGGTCCTTAGATGAATTTCTTTTGGTTTTGTGAAGTCTTGCACAAAGTAGTCACCTAATCTCATGCTGGAGGTATTTAGTTAGAGTCAAGGGTCATATCCAGGCCTCCCAAGTTCCAGCCTAGTGCCTTAACTGTGTGTTGTGTTATTTCTTTAGGCTAGCTCTTGGTTTCAGATGAAATGTATGTGCAGCGTTGCATGGTGGACTGCAAAGCCATTCTCCTCTTAGCAGAGCAGGATGTAGCAGTTCTCTGGCCCACTTTGAAACATGATGCATAAACACCTCAGAGCAGTCTGACAGTGGCATCCAGTTAAAGGATATCTGGGCAACTGAAAAGCTGTGAAGGGGGGTCACAGGAAAACCTGGTGAGGCAGTCACACTTAGAGACAGCATGGGAAGAATATGCATTAATTGGTTAATGCTTGTGAAGTGCTTTGAAGATGGAAATAGCTATATAAGTGCTTGGTATTATTATTATGCTGACAATGGCTATGTAGAAGAGTCGTGGTGCTAAGGGAGCAGTCAAAAATGATTAAGAGATGATTTTGAAAGAGAAAGTTTTGAAGGGAGAAAATTACATCCCTTGAAGAGGCCATTCTGGCTGAATATTGGGATAACTGCCTTCTCAGAGCTGAGCAAATGATTTCAAGTAATGGATGGTCCACACAAGTTTCCCAGTTTCATCAGGAATCGTGCAGCTGTGAACTTTTTCAGATAATTACTGTTACTAGGGTGCTAATGGGTGGCTGCTTGTGAGGGATGGAATTGCTGTGAACATCAGGAAACCCAGCTGTTTTGGCCTGTTTTGGGTGGGAGGGTCACATGGTGCCTCAGGTTGAAACCTGACTCTTGAATCCAAGTTCCATTGAGAGCAAGCAAAATCCCAGAGTTCCTGGATTGTGAATCACAAAAGCTTCATAAATGCGTAGTCAACTCCAGTGGTTTTTTCAGTAATGATGGGAGTTGATACGATTAGAAGGCAGAAGTGTGATTTTAGCATTCTGAATGCCATTGGCCATGGAAATATGTGCAATGACTTTTACATTTATCTCAGTAATTTGTAAGAAGGCAGATTTGCAGGGGTCTCATCTCCTCACAGATCTGTGAGGACTGCAGGTTGTCTTCAGGGGGTTGCATACGCTTAATGACTGGATAGCAGGGGAGGCCTCAGGGTGACTTATTGCAAACCAAGTGAGTAGGAAACTGTCGGTGGCTGCTTGGTTGGTTGCTTTGCAGTGCTGTGAGCGGTCCAAGGAGCACAGCACTGGTGTAAGCTGTCTCACATCTGTTTTGCCTGGCAGCGCATGGTAGCTGGGGAAGAAGGGAGCAGAGCCACTGCTTTTGTGTGGTCACTTCCCTGTACCGAATGGCAGAAGCATTGCCTGGTGAGGTGATGCCATAGATCTCCCTCTTCCTAGCACAGAATCTTTCTTCTCATTCCAGTGGGTGTTACAAGGATAAACTGTACTTTGAAGTGCATCTGGCTGATGCATGCTCTGGACTATTCTGGTTCAGATCTGTTACAGGTAAGTAGTGAGCAGCCTTTCGGACAGAGGTACAGACCCCAACACAAGCTGATTGTTTGTTTCTACAACTGCTTTTCATTTATTTGCCCTTTGTATTAATGACTTGTCAAGACTTTAATCTTTATTCTGAGTTTTCAGTTGCTGCTGTTTAAGATGTGTTCCATACTTCTGGTCCTGGAGCTGGCTAATGTTGTCACCTAGACAACATGCTTGATTCTGAGCAGATGGGTGAGAGCTTTTCTGTTCCTGTCTCTAGTGTGAGAGAGGAGGCCACACCTGTGCCTTAGATGCATGGAAACATCTGGAGCTGCTGGCTTTGCTTAAAACATTACTGTTGGGCTTGTCATAGCAAAGCCCTATTGCTAAGAGGCTCTAGGCTGAAATTCAGGTCCAAGTTGTGCATGTAAAGCTCATTGCTAAGAATAGCCACACCTGCTTGCTTTGGTCCGGGGACGTCACTTTTCTTCCCTCATCCCATTACTCATGTCTCCAGCTGACTCCTCCAGACCGCTTGGCTTTCTGCAATACCTAATATTTGGAAAAAAACCCTCTTGTGTTGCTGAATACTGAAGGCATGAGTCCTGTGGAGGAGAGGCAGGAAGAGGGTTTTTTTTTGCAGCTCCTTGTGAAGCCACACAGATAGCTGAAGCTGGTTTCAGGTTGCAGTTACCAAACTATCAACTAGCTGCTTAGCACTCAAAGAAATTTCTATAAATATTATATATAAATTTCCCCCCCTTTCTCTTTCCATGAAGCCAGCCCTGTAATGAAACCGCGGTTCAGCTGCTGCACGTGTGCCTTTGCCTAGCAACTGTGCCTAGCAACGTCACGGCATCGGGGCCGAGCTGCTGGCTGTCGGGAGCTGGTTGGAATGGTAATTTGTGATGAAAGATACCACAGCCCCTTTTCATGAAGCTTGCAAAGCCTTGTTCTTAATTTATTGACCTTCAGGCTTCCTTGAATGCCTACAGACAGCTTTCTGCCACTGCCCTGTTAAAATCAGAGTTGCCTGGTAGTTATGGTATATGGGGCTTTGAAACCTCTTTCGTCAGTCATTCAGCCAAGTCACATTGCCTTGTGCTTGAGGTGGGGTAAACTACATGCATGTGGACAATTCCTGTGACACAGCTGGTACACCGTAATTTCAACTGAATCTGAAGCTGCAACACGTAGCACCCCTCTGCAGTAACAGGGGCAAGACACGACATCTGTGCTAGGAAGTGGGTTTACTTCTCTCAGAAGTGACCCTAGGGGAGAAACCTGAGTATGCTTAAAGCATAACCAAATGGCTACTTAATTTGTTTTTGAAGTGTTTAAAACTTCTGACTTTTAGGGGTTTTCAACTTGTTTTGCCTTTTTTAGTCTTAATGCATAAGTGTATTTCAGCCAAGGCTTCTTTAAAGCCTCATTTATTAAGACAAGTCTGTGATAAATTCTCAAATGCAGTGAAAGAATGAATGTCCTTCATTCTAATGCAGACAAAACATGAAATAAGGTACTGCTCATCACTTTCCTCACAGGACAGGAGAAATGTGTGTGGTTAGAACAGGGAACAGCAATGAACCAGAGCGGCACAAGCTGACTGGGCTGGTTTGGCCCATCTAATGAAAGCCTACAGCAATGGGTGGCAGGCTCTTCAGCAGAAGTGTGCATCTGGAAATGTGCGCAGTTTACTGGACAGATGAACACACGTGTCCCTTGCCAACGGCTCTGAGTGCGTTGTTAGTGCAAGACTCGTGCCTGCTACCTCAAGTTTTTTCCCCAACTTGCCACCTGTAAAGCAATTCACCAGGCTTTTTATGCTCTTCTGAGACAGGGTGGTCAGCTCACACTAAAGAATGCAGGTGAGAGGACAGAAGAGAGCAACTGCTGCCAGCAGGCTCGTTTCTGGCACAGCTTTGCAGTCAGCGGGCATGTTCACGCTGCAGTGCAGTAAAGGGCTTAGAGGTTCTCCTCCTGGCCCTGACAGTGCTGCAACTTCATGTGATGTGGTGCTCTGGAGAGGTCAGCTTGGATGCCATGAGGGTACGGCTGTGTTGGCAAGGGCTTGTGTTCAAGCTGCAGTCAGTATGGTGTTCTGTGTACCACTGCCAGGCTAAGACTATAGCTCTTAATCTGCCCCCAGATAATTACTAGTCCTCTCAGATCAGTTGGCCTGTGTGATCTCTCTGTGTGTGTAATCACCCCAAACAATGACCTACCAATGTGAGACAGATTGGAAGCTTCCTATGAACTGTGCATAGGCAGGCTGCAGGCAATGATGGCTTTTACCTGACTTTCCTACTGCCAGCAGAGATTACCCTGTTGCAGGCTCAGTAGCTTGGTTGCAGCTCTGGATTGTGTTTTGTTGATACCATCTGTTGATGGATAGCATGGCACGTTGGTTGCAGTAGACTGGTGTGAGTTACAGGCTCGGCTCTCTAGTCTGGCTCCACATCCTCCTGTACTTGATGTCAATGGCTAAGTGGAGCTCAGATGAAGCAATTGAACTTCATGTGTTTCATGAGATAATTGCAGCTCCTTTTCCGGGTGCTTCACCATCAGATTTCAGGTAGTGAAAAATATGGAAGTCCTGCATAGGATTGGAGGGGGAGTATCATCCTTTTGCAGAGCAAGCATAGCCTGAAGGTGAGGGATGTAAGATGTTCCTGATTCTGTTTGTATTCAGTACTAACTGCAAATGCTTCATGTAGCCATACTACTGCACTGAGATTTGTGATGTTTATAGTATGGGGTAGTGGGAAGAAACATCTTCAAATTGCATGAGGAATCTTACTCTTGAGTCCCTTACTCTGGTTTCAAGCCAGTACAGAGATACCAGTGTGGCACACCATCACTAGTGCTATGCTGCAGCTAAACCCTGCCTAAGGCAGGGTAAGCTGTAGTATATTTGGCCTTGCTGACAACACTCTTACTCTTTGTTCATTGTTAAAAGGTTTGAGGTTTTCTTTCTGTGTATGTTCCTGTGCATCAACAAACTCTGCTTGCCTGGCTAAACACAATCTCTGTAGGTCAACAGAGCGTGGAAACAATCTCTTCTTTTGTTATACAGTCAGAACAGGCAGAGCCCATTTCTCTGTTCTATGCCTGTGTATTTCAGCTTTCCAGGTGAAGCACTCAGTGTGGTCTTTGTCACCATGTTTTCAGGGAAGATGGTGAAAACTGAAATTTGGCTAATGGGTGCTGAGGCATTCTGTGTTGTGGAGTAATTTAGTGATTTAAATTCCTCATCAGTGTTAGCCAAGCAAAATTTTGTTTGTTAATCATGTTTGAAATGTTTTCTGATGTTGTATCCATTGCTATCTACTGGCTACTGGATCAAGTAGTGTGTGAAAGGGTACGTGTGCCAGTGCCTCCTGCTAGTTAACTTGAGCTCATGCAAACAGAATGCAATGTTTTTAAAATTGCTGGTACAAAATATTAAGGAAAATATTCATTTATGTATCTTGATGAACACAGACTTCTCTAATGTATACTTTGATACTGCTTAGGTTATCTAGCATACGTTAGCAGGGATTTCCTTAGATATTTATTAAAATCGGACTCATTCCTGTGGTGTTGTGTAGCCTGTAGCTGTGTTCAATCTTGACCTTGAAATTCCAAGTCCCAGGCCAGCCACACTTGTTCACATCCTTGCTCCTCTCCCCTCTGCTTCTCACTTGGTGCTTTCACCATGTAAGCCTGCATGCTTGGATGTCAAGTAGCAGGAGCCCTTCCTTTCCTCGTTCCCCACCTCAAACTTTGCATGCTCTATTTTCTCTGTACAACTTTCTGTCACAAGAAAATGACAGCCCAAAAGTCATAGGAAGTCGCCCGCGGACTCGGTTTTGATAAGGATTTTGCAAATAAGAAACAAGTAGGTTTGGTGTAGATTAGCTCATGCTATGTGCCATTGTCCCTGTAGATTTTGCCGCAAGTTGCGTATGTGTTTAGAGCAAGAACCTACCTTTGTTTTTTAACCTGAAACCTGCCCCTGTGAAGGGGTGCCAAGCCCATGTCTCACAGCTCCTTCCCCGCTGGGGACAAGGGGTGTTAAGGGGCTGTGGGTATTGTCTGAGCAGCACTGTGTGCTGTCCAGTCAGTTGGGCTGGTGCATCCTGTGCTGTTCTTGCTGTGCCCATCAGCACCGAAGGATCCATTTGCACAGGTCAGAGCTCCCCCACTGCTCTTTAAATTCTCATCTATATGCTGAAAGGAGTGTTAAAGCCTGGTTGTTTTCTCTTCCTCTTTACATACCCGTACGCACACGCAGGGAAGGGAGAGGAACGCGGTGTTATTCTATCCTTTTAAAAGCGGAAAATATTGGAGGGGGTGGTGACTTTCCTGTGCCTGAGCCCAGTTCTACAAAGCATTCATTGGCTGTTGTAAAAGGTCATGGAGAGGGCTGTGCAGTATTTTTTTAAAGCTGAAGAAAATTTAAAGTTTAATCTCTATTGAGAGGCAATACGGTAGGTTGTAGAAGGACAAGACAAAGTGTGAGAATCTCAGCTCTAGGCTATTCGTCCAGCCCCAGACTGAACCAAGTCCCACAAGGGAACAGCATAATGTGGTTAAGCCCTTGTCTGCTGAGAGAGTATTTTCTGCCACAGTAGTGCCTTATCCTGGTGATCATGCAGGACTTCAGATATTAATCATTAAAGACTGTTCTAGCTAAATGTTGTTGCAAAATGTTGGAGATCTGAACTCCCTTTTCTGGCAGCTTTTCTACTTTTGTAGTGGAGGGAATGGGGCGGGGGGGATAGTGAAGAGGAAAAAAGTGAAACAAAATACTTTTATATAATTTGAAATATTTAACTGAAAATGTAGCTTTCTTTAACCTGTTCTGTTAACCCTGAAGTAACTTTTAATATTTTCTGTTATTAGTCTGTAAGCTTTTCTACCTCCCCTTCTAACAATAAAATAGAAGGCATCCATCCCCCTTTCCTCCTCGCTTAGGAAGTCTTCACTGCTAAATGCCTGTCCTGTTTTCTAGCTTGTTGTGGTTCTGTTTAGGTTGTGTTTCAGATGGTAAAGTGATATATAAATCTACAGAGGTAAGCACTGTGAAAGTGGCTGAGAAAGATATAGTGTGCACCTGGGGAAAGCCAACATGACACTGTAATGTCTCTTTGATAACCTAACAGGAGCATGTGTTGTGGTATTCACAGAACAAGTCCTTACCAGCTACACCGTGGGTAGTGTGGCTTTTGGGTCCCATTTTGATAGTGATCTGTTTTTAAAATAAATAATCTGATAAGGGTCTTGAAGACCGAAGTCCCTTCAGTTTCCAGGTCATTCCAGGGCAGGGATGTAGCAAGCTGGCAGAGGACAGCCTGTGTCAGGTCAGCGTGCCATGCTACCCTCTGTTAAGAGCAGAGAGCTTCAAGCCTCAAGGGAAGATCTGGCAGCTGCTATTATGACCAGTGTACTCACTTGAGCAATTTGTCTTAACCAGACAAGACATTACTTTCTAGCAGTTGAAGTCTCTGGCCTCTTGATATGTCAGGGGGCTGCTGTGCAGCTGTAAGACAGACATATGTGCGGTGTCGTGTTCTTGTGATTGTTTTGCCCTGCAATGGCTTTTGATGTTACCTGAAATTTGACATTTTCCTTTCTTTTCCTGTGTGGCATATCAGGACTCCTTTAACCTTGCTACTGTAGGTGTATGCCCTTTCGAGGTTCAGTCATGAAATATAAAAACAAAGTATAATAGAGCTGAAGAGACATTTTTTCCAAATGAGGAAGTTAGCTTGGTGTTGAGAAAGGAATGTGCAAGTGGGGATGACAACCAGCATCTCAACCATATGGATGGGGCAATGTTCAATCCAGGCTCTACCCTAGCTGCAGCATTCTGACCAGTTTTTGACTTTATACTTTGGACAGTTGTGGAACAGCTGTGGGGAGTCTAGAACCTCACCAGGGGTTCAGAAACACCGTTGAACAAGGCAGCAATGAACAGTTTGGATTCCTCTGTGGTAGTGCTCTTTAACATTTTGGATCTGTTGACCTCAACATTTCCAGTGTAGATACCTTTATTAAGTCGTTATAAATTATTGCATTAATTATTGTGATATTATGTAGGTGGCCATTCTGTTTCTAGAGAATTTCCTTTTCCTTTCACAGGTGCCCCCAGGCATGTGAAGTGCAGGTTGAAAATTGTCTGTCTTGGGAGGAGGCGGGTGGGGAGAAAATGACCTGGACCTAAAGCGGTGACAAGATAGATCTGGCCAGACATTAGGTAGATGGAGGAACTACCATGCTTTTGTCCGGGATTTCCCTAATCTGAAATGTGTGTCGCTTCCGAAACATGTTGGAAATGTCATATTGTTGTAGAACAGCGTGACAGTGTAGTGCAGTGCCACGTGGAAGTTCCAGACTTGCCTTTCCTGTGCTGTAAGTACTGGAGGGTATTAGCTGGAAGTATTTTTGCAGTTCCTAGCTGTAAGGTGCCTTGGTTGGAGCTTTTGATGGGGAGCTCTGGGGATAGCAATGTGACAAATTCCCCATGAGTATAGGGAACTTGCATACTCTTCCAAGACAAAAGTTTTGTTTGGGAGAGGGTGGATGGGCACGTGGGAAAAGCTAAATGTTATTACTGCATCTGCACCATCTCTTCTGTTCCCTTTCTGCTTGGGTAGCCCTTAAAATTGAGTTGTTGTGCTAAGGTTGGAATAACGCCTAAATGTTACGCGTCTCTTCAATAGCAGTCTAAAAGCCTGGGCTCTCTTCCCCAGGTACAGGCAGCACTAAATGGGACAAGGTGATGGCAGAGTGGGAGTGAAAGACTGTTGGAACGGAAGGGATGTCTGTGAGAACTGGACAGGTGACTAAGTTGGTTTCAGGAATGGTAGGTTTGGTTTGCAGTAGCCTGCAGTATCGTGCAAACTTGCTGTGCTATGAAAACTCATGTACTGCTTTTGGTTTGAGGTGGGTGCTGTAATTCTTCCTGGACTTGGCAGTTGGGGCATGAGCTGGATTCAGATAAAATACGTGTTCTTTACCCTTGTATTCTTCATTCCATGCGTTCAGAGAGGAAAAAGGCACTGGCTATCTGAGATGTAAATCATCCCCTTGATGTTCTTGAATCCAGTGGCTTTTGATTAAAAGTTATAGTTAATGGAATGTCCCTGCATTATTTATTACCGTGAAGGCTTTGATATAAGACTGTAGGTTAAGTTGAAAGTATGAAAAGGTGAATACTTAAGGAAACAAGGCTTAGATTTATGAAGTGTGAAGGTACTTTCTATATGTTCACTTAAATTGTATGAATAAGAGAATCAAACCTAGCCTATGGGTAAACTAGATCTAATTTGTGATCATCTGTAAAGATCTAGAAGTCTACTATGTAAGAAAATGACTAGTTGCTGATAAATGATTCAAAACAGTAAACATCAGGGAAAAAACCTTTCCTAATTTAGATGGCAGATCAAACAATGTTTAAAAAAAATTGGAGTTATTAAAGACTGTTTAATACAGGGGATGAGTTTTTAATATGCTCTTTTTGGAGCTATGGTTGTGAAAAGACCTGTGTGAAGGAGCTGGCTGCGGACACTTCACAGCCCACTCCTGATTGTTGTCTTTAGAGGCACCTTCAGCAGAGGGTTCGTCTGCACCTTCATGTGGAGGGGAAAGTTCAACGGGGACCTGAGGTACTGGTCCTGTGCTGCGGCATACACCCAGCTGTGTGAGGAGCTGTGTGAGTCTTGTATGCGTCATCCCACAGAGAAAGCCGGGGCGCTTCTGTGCTGAGTTTGGCTGTCTCATCTGTCTCTCCGTCCTTGAGCACTACCAGACTCAGTCTCCACATGTGTGCTCAGAGGATGCTGAAAACCTAAAGAGCATTTACATTTTTTCTAAATCAGGTCTAGTGCCATGGTTTGAAGATCTTTACACAGTGAAGGTGAATGACTCTGCATAGTAATGTACATAGAAAACTTTGAGAAGTTACAGGTGTGTGGGCAGGATCTGGCCCTGGTATTTGGGGCCAGAATGGAATGCGCTTGTCTGCGGGATATGGATTTCAGTCTTACTGGGGAAAGCGGTTTTTATGTTCATCTGTTTCATTGGATGGGCTAGAACAATACAAAATAGAAACACTTGCACCTGAATAACAATAACTAAAGAAGATGACAGTACCAAATGCTACTGCATTAAGGAGAAGACAGCCATGTATTGCCAACAGACGATGCTGCTGAGGGCCAGTCAGTATGTGTGACTTGATATTTGTTCCTTGTGAATTGTGCAGGGGCGGTGCATCAGTGTTTGATAAATTAGTTTTTTCTGCTGAGAAATGAAGGGCATGAAGTCTTAATTTAGGAAGTGCTTCACAAGTAAATTCTGTTTTCCTCTCTGTGAAGTATTGCATCTTAAAGATTAATATGGTGTAAATCAGCATAGTTAAAAAGCTTCCTTGATTTACACTGCCACAGATCTAGCCTGGTAAGCTTAAGGAATTGGAAGTAGGTGGAAGATGTTAACCAATCTTGGATTTTTGTATTTTGTACACACTTCCTTTACTTTTGTACTATCAGACAACACCTTTGTTTATTGTATAACTCCTTCAGAGTATTTGTAGTGACAATATTTGAATGTACAAGTTTATCTGGGTCTGTAGAGCTGCTGAAATTGAGTCAAGTGATGAAACCTGGTCCCATCCAGGGACTTGAAGGGTGTGGCAATGAAGGCAGCTCACTCCTGTACCCAAGTGTTGTTTAGTTGAAGGAAATAAAATTCTGTTGCTGTGAATGTGCTTTAATGATTGAGTCTTCTCTTTCATAAATGTAAACTGTTTGTCTTGATAAGTGTACAGTGGCTGTCATGACTGCCAGTTGTGAGACATGGAGGACGTGAGAAGCAGTTGTGCCACCCACACTGCAGTCGCTGGCATGTGAACTGTCTGCTCCAGAGCTCAAGTAGTGATATTGCATTAGGGGCCGCTCTGAGGCAGGAGTGACTAACCCGAGAATGGTCCCGCACTCATTTCTAAACAACTTCAGACTTGGTGTAAGTACATCTGCCATCAGCTTCTGTCTCCAGTAACTTAGCTTCTATTGTGAAAAGGAGTTTCAGTTTTCGAGTACGAGGGCATTCTCCCTGTCCTCATGAGGCTAATCGATGCCCTGAATGAGGGCTCTGCAGCTTTCCCAATTCAACAAGCAACAGGCAGTCAGCTGCATTTGGCTGATACTTGTGTCCAGTCCTGTGAAATTTTGTGGTATGTGGATTAACTGTGTATTACAAAATGCCACAGCCTGTATTTCTGTTAGAATGTGGTTCTTCTGTGAGCATACTGCAAAGTAAATATTTCATCATTTTCCTTGTGCGTGTGGTCGATAAGTGAAGCTGGTTAGCCTGTTTGCATTATTCCAGCAGTGTATATTGTACGAAGCAAGTGTAAGTTGAGACAGGTGAAGCTGACTTTTATGCTCTACCATTGAGGAAATGTTTGTTGTGCCCCTGGATAAAGATTTTTTTCTGCAAAACCCCAAGCCCTCTACTAATGTGGCTTTTTTGGGTGAGGTGGGGTGTTGTGGTTTTTCCCTCCCTGTTAGATTATGATTTCTTTGGAGAAGGGCTCTGTCCACTGAACGGTGCCAAGCATGATAATGCTTTTGTCCTTGTCTGGAAACCAAGTGCTACTGCAATAAAATTACATTGATGCATTCATTAAAAAGATATACTCTCATAATAAACCACTTTCCAGAATTGAAAATGACAGGTTGCATTGGCAGAGTGCAAGTTAGAATTAGCTCCACTCTCAGCCTACTCACTCTGTCACAAAATAGGACACTTGCCCACAAATGCATATCCACTGATGAGTTTCATGTTGGTGTTTTAACTTCAGAAGGTAAGAGTCCATGAATAATAGTATTAGAAAGTGGAATATCTACATAAATATTTACACTGCCATGTGTACATACCTTCTGGCAGGTGACATCTGATCTGTTAGCTGTATATATTTACCTTTCTCATTTGTTTTTGTGGATTTTGAATAAAGAGTGGCAAAGTGAGAGGGGGAAATATGGCTGTTCCAGAAGGGTTGTAAACTGATACCAGGGCTGATGCTGATGTACAGTGGGTTTAAAAAAAAGAGGTTCCAAGTCACAGCTTGTGCTCTCATTGCTACTTTTTCTTGTGGTCACTTGGCATATCCCTGTCAGAGATAAGGTAAAGGACAAGGCAGGTTGTTGATCTTACCCATGAAAGAAGCTCTCACATTCCTGTTATTTGAGTGAAGTGCGTAGAGGTGCCTTGTGCCAAAATTCTGCATTGCAGAGAGTGCTCCAGAGACTCTGGAAGAATATTGTCCTCTATCAAATACGAATTTATCTAAACTTTGTAGCACTGACTCTGGCATTGTCCTCTTATGCCTTTCTGTTTGTTCATGCATCTGGGCCAGAGGGATAGAGAATTGTTTTTGCAAGTCTTCAGAGGAGAAACTGTTTTTGTCATGTGTTTTAGACTTTAGATAAGGTTTTGTCAGTCAAATCTGAGCTGAACTACCTCATACCTGAAAACAAATTAGAGTATGCATAAATTCTCCTGGGCCTCCTGGATCTCTTTCCCATGCCTGCTGACTTTTTCCAGCGGTGCTCAATATAAATGAAGCTCCCTACTATTACAGTTGATGAAGAATATATTGCTTTCCAGATTGTCAGCTTTCAGAAAACTAATTTTTGTTTGCAATAAGCAATTTTCTTTTAGCTGTGTGCAAAGCACATCTTGGTCAGAATCATGAACGTGCAATTATTTCAGTAGATTGATTTGATATGTCATAGAACTGTCCTATTTTTCTGTTATGTATTTGTTTTTATTTGGCTAGGTTTAAGACGTACACTTTTCTGGCCTTGTCTTTGCTTTAATCACTATGCAAGGATAGCATAAACTTATATTGATCTTAGATCTTTTTGTCTTTCATATGACCTTGGAAGTGTTTGGAACACAGCATCTCTGACCTTGAATTTATTTTCTGAACTTTATGCAGCATCGGTAGCTTTTATGCCATCAGGTAATGGAGACAGAGCCTCTTTAATTTCCCAATCTTCCTTAAATTGTTCTGATGACATTTACTTATGATTAAAATAAAAAATGTGCAGTAGAGACAGATTCAATATCCCCACATTGCCTGTTGAGTGCCAGTCTGGATGAAGAAAAGAGGATGTGATTGAATTTGAGAACTGAAGCTTATGGATCTTTGGCAGTCTCCAATTTGATAAACCAAACCAGGCTTAATTTTACCCCTCTGTGATGACAGTAATATTCCCAGTCCCACGCAGCTTGCTGGCACCAAACTAATTCATCCTTTCAGGGAGCTCTGCAAATAAATGTAACTGAGGTGGAGGAGGGAGGTGGATTTCATTCTGTTTATTATGTATTGACAAAATGCACAGAGGCAGATGCCAGGTGTTGTAGAAATGCAAAGTAGTTGAGTCTGGCCTTGTTAATGAGCTGTGTGCCTAGCTCGGCTTTAGTCTCCTGTGGATTACAGGGCTGTCCTAACTATTGCTTATGTAATAAGCATGATACAAAAAGATTCCCTGAGTAGTAAATATGATTGACCATTTTTAGATTCATGAAGGTGTGAGCTTCATCTTGCAGAGACAAGTTTCACTAAGTATTTTTACACCAAAGTAGGCCAATCTAATTATAATTGTCTTGACTGAGCCCTACTCTGCAGTTCTTTACCTGTAGCTGGTTGGTGTTCAGAAGTGCAAATGCCATTGCTGCCTTTGAAAAGAGCAATGAGAAATCAAAAGTAATTTCTAGTCAGATTCATTTCAACTTGAAAGACTTGTTTGTCTGCGTAAGCAGGGGTAAACAATCCAGCATCAATAAGAAAAGCCAGACCAAATGCAAGCAGTAGTGATCAGCAGATCTGCTGACTGTAGGATAAAGGTGAAATTCTGCTTTTGGTTTCACAGCGGTTGCCTTGCAAACTGTCTGGAATCTCATTTTGATGTGAGTGGGAGTTATTCCATTAAAGCTGCAAAGAGTTACACAAGTTTGTTTGGGTGAATTTGTCTTTGTGCCTCAAAAGATGTTCCAGTAAAGTAGCAGTAAAGAGAGGAAAGCACTAAGGAGAAATTGTCATTTAGGCTGTTCCCAACACGTTTATGTACTAGTTTCCCCAGAGAGAAGAAAATCTCATCCAGAAATCGTACATCATGGCGGTTGATCTTTATCTTTGGGGTGGAGTGTTCACAGGTAGTGCTTTGGGGAAGGAAGAATTGATTTGAGGGAAATGTTAAGTATTTAGTTGTTGGGTGCAGGACTTGGCTTCTCTCTCGAGATGTAGGTATAGAATCAGGGCAGCTCCTTAGGAATACTGATTGGCAGACACTTGCTTTCTGTTTAGCCTGCATGAGTTGAAATGTTTCAGAACTGGGTGGGAGAAACCAGAGCAGATTGGGAAGGCTACTTCTAGTCAAAAGTTTCTTTCCTGTATAGCTTTATCAGGCATGTAACATTACTAGTGATGGCAGCTCTGGGCCACAGTCCATTTTGTGTTGGAATGGCACAGTTGCTGGTTTGGGGCATGCAAGCTGGAGACCAAGTGGGGAATATACCTTTCCTTTAAGGCAGTCTGCATGGAAAGGCCCTTTATAGTAAACGCTGGCTCTTCTGTCTCCTAGGAGGTAGTTTCAAGGCTAGCAAGCAACATGTACCTGAAAGAATGTGGATGGAGAAAAACGAACTGCTGTTCTAAGAAGCTGCAAAGACTTTTGTTTTCTTTTTTTTATAATTCCAAATAACTACTTGAGAATGGTTTGTTTGTTAAAGCCTTTGAACTGATTCCTTCTCTTTCTGGAGGCAAGACACCTCTAATTTCTGACTTTTGTCATTGTTTTCAGGCAATCTTGTGCAGGCTAGTCACATGGTGACTCAGTTCCTCTGTTACCTTATTATTATATCCAAGACAGGTCTTGGCCTTTCAAAGCGGAAGTGGTCTTTGTATGCGCCGCNGAACTGCTGTTCTAAGAAGCTGCTTTTGTTTTCTTTTTTTTATAATTCCAAATAACTACTTGAGAATGGTTTGTTTGTTAAAGCCTTTGAACTGATTCCTTCTCTTTCTGGAGGCAAGACACCTCTAATTTCTGACTTTTGTCATTGTTTTCAGGCAATCTTGTGCAGGCTAGTCACATGGTGACTCAGTTCCTCTGTTACCTTATTATTATATCCAAGACAGGTCTTGGCCTTTCAAAGCGGAAGTGGTCTTTGTATGCGCCGCTGAGACCTGATCTTAGCTCACTCTAGTGCAACTAAGAGTAAAAGAAATGATCAGCTTTGTCACTGTCATTCTGCTGTTTTGTGGTGTGTGAACTCCTCATACTTGAGGCACCTAGCTTGGCCAGATGCTCCTGAAATGGGGTAAATTCCGAAACACATAGTATATAATGAAGAGTGTATTGGAGTCGGTCACTGTCTGGGTAAGCATCTGTTTTCCAGCTACAGTTGACAGCTGCTGTAATCCAGCTGTTATTAGCCTATTATATTTAAAGCTAGAGGGAGCATTGCGTGGGAGATGCGTATCTGGGATCTGAGTTCCTGCGGGGAGGACAAAAATGCATCTGTAGATACTACCTTTATCTGTTTCCCAGAACCAGGAATTCCCGGGGAAGAATCCTATATGATCTGTTTTGATGGAGGTGATGCTAAATTTGTATCCTGCGCTATTTGACTTGTACTTTTGTCTTCTCTTTTGCCAGCCCAGAACTGCAGTCACATTTTGCACGGCCCGAATGGGACAATACAGAGTCCAGGCTTTCCATATGGATATCCAAATTATGCAAACTGCACGTGGACAATCACTGCTGAGGAGCAGAACAGAATACAGCTTGTTTTCCAGTCCTTTGCATTAGAGGAAGATTTTGATGTATTATCTATCTACGACGGATTGCCTCAGCAGGGGAACCTGAGAACAAGGTATATCATCTGTAACAGTGATGTGTATAAACATGGTCCCATTTCTGCCACTGGGATTAAGGTATCTAGGTTGCAGGTTTATGCTGCAATAAACGGGGAGTTCTTCATGAGCAGTTCTTATAGCTGTTTTGTGTTCTTATCTTTAAGGTTTGAAATGTTTCTCTGAATATCTGACAGTAATGATTTATCAAAAGTCATTCTAGACATCCAGGGAAGTTAATTAGAAAATGGAGCAAGAGAAAAGTAAAGCTAATGTGCAGAGGAGCTTCCTTCAATCTAAGAGATTCTGTGAGTGGGAAGATAAACAGAAACCCATTATTCGTCTCTGCCGAATGCTTTGTGGGTCAATTTGGGTAATTCCCTAACTTGTAGTTTGCATATTAGCTGGACTGGGATGGTATTCTCTCACCTCTGACAAAACTGTTGGATCTTTTAGGGGTAAAGAGTTATCAAGTAAGATAGTTTAGTATGAAGACTCTGCATGGAGTCAGATCTCTAAGACTTTCAGGTACCATCTGGGTATTAAAAAAAAAAAAAAAAAATTGTATGAGGGGCTGATTATGAAAAATAACGTGCTCTGATATCAACTGTTATGACATGCCAGATTTCTACATTTGGAGGACTAATGACCCCTAGATCTGAGGCATAGATGAAATCTGGTGACATGCGATGTGACTACTGTTGTCTGATGTGGTGTCTAATTGTAGCTGATGTCTGATAGTAATACAATCAAAAAGAAACAGTGGCAGCATCCAGTGCTAGAATCCCTAGTTAGGATGCTGTAATCATGGACAGTTCTGGAAATTAATTTTACTTCAGACCACTTTAGGATGGGTCATTTGACCTCAGTGTCTTGTCTAACTGTAAAATCAGAATTAGAAACAGGTGAAAATCAGCTCTTTATGTGGATGATTTCAGTTATGTAAATAAATCATGTCTTGATCTTGCGACTGTGCTTGAGAATCATCCTAATTACGGGACCTCATCATTTAATCAGAAGGTAGTGTAGTGCTTTGCTTTGGGTATTATGTAAAGGATGCCTACATCTTATATAAAATTCTGCTCAGGAAACTTTGTATGGTGAGTAGTCAAAGCAGCTTTTGCCCTGAGAAGCCCCTGGCAAATTGCTCTGCTCATCAGCAGTGCCAGACTTTTCCTTTTGCCCTCTAGATGTCAGTGGGAGGTTCTGCTGAAGAAGCAAAATCCATGAATGAAATTAATTCAGAGGTAGGGTCATGGTGGAATAAATCAGTAAGACTGTAGACGAATTGCATCCAGGTATTGCTCTGAGCTACTCATAAGCATGATATGATTATAGATAGAACTACCAGCAAGGGCATCTTAATACAGTCAATCAGTACAACAAACCTGAGGTGCCCCTTGGCTCTTGTCCTTGTAACTTGTAGTCTTGCATTTTGAGGGAAGGTAAGGGAGGCAAATGTCCTCCCTCTGCATCACTGGTGAACGCTTTGCACAATTTGGGTATTTAAGTGTATGCAAGTTGTAGGATGAAACCAGGAGCACAAAGCAACGTGAGAATATTTCACCTCTGAGTAGACGAGGTGTTTGGGTAGTGGTGTGTATCTAGTGCAATGGAAGGAAGTAAAGTAATTGGAAAGAAAGGTATTGGAAGCTTTCTGGAGGTCTGAAAGCACTTACAGAGAACTTGCAGGAGTAAATGAGACATGGACTCATGTATGATGGACACTTATGTTCTTCCCATGGACGCTTCTCGATTAGTGATTTCAAAACCTGGAACTTGCTCCTCTGTGCTATTTGCTGTCTAACCTCTTCAGCTAATATTTTTTTTGTACATCAATCTTACCTCATTAAACTCTGTAGCTGTTGCCCAACATTGGCCTTTTTCTTTCTCCATTTTTTTCCTGTGGCTATCAATTCTCTTTTTTTCTGACTGCTTTCCAAATGTACTCCATTCATCATCAAAGTGCAGCACTTGAAGATGGATGACCATGCATTGTTCATCATGCTACCAGGAGGTGGGCCAGAATAAGCTGTAAGCAAGTGTAAAAGAAGGAAAGAAAACCTGTTTCTGTAGAGAAGGTATCTGTTTTGTTGACTGTTGTTCAAGGCCTATCAGCAAAACAGTTAACAAAGAGGAACCATACCTCTCTGCTTCTCCCACTCAAACTTATTGTTGGGCATCATTGATTTATTTCAGAATGATCGTAGTGTAAATGAGTGGCTTACCTGCTGATGACATTTTCTTGTGCTGAGGGATGGAGAATGGTTAGTCTTCTCAAAACCCTGGTATTCCATTTAAGCTGTATATTGCTAAGAGTCCCCCTAATCTGGTGTCTGTGTCATGCTATGTGCCTTTCTGAGAAAGGGTTAATAGTGTTCATCCTGTGCTGGCAAACACCCTGTTGTCTTGCAATTTAATGTGGTATGAAAGTTCCCTAATAGAGTAAGAGCAGACTTAATCCAATGAGACACTTGCTAATAAACTGCTTTACTGTATATTAGGGAATTTGCATTGTGTTTGTGATGAGTATGTGAATATTGAATGCATTTCAGTGTCTTAATTTAGACATCCAGGGATGTTGCCATCTTTTACTATGACTTTGCCTTGTTCGATAAAATCGGAGGTTTTTTTCTTTTGATAAAAATCAGAGTCCTTGTTTCTTCAGCCTCTCTCAGAAAATTCTGCTTTTTTCCCAACACCATATACTGGCTTTTCAGCCAGGGAAACCACCACAAGCAGGGACCATTGTAGCAGAATCTTCTTTGGATCCTGAGAATGGTGATGGCTGCAAATTTTTCTCTCCCTTGACTTGAGTAGGAGAGCTAAGTGTTTTCAGTAGTTCAGATGAGATTTGTAACTTCCCTTTGGTGCCTGCATGTGACTTTCCTTCTGAGCAGTGTTTGTGCTCATTAAACCAGACCAAGCTGTCCCAAATGCCTATCCTTCGAGTCCCAGAATATTCTGAACTGCCACTGGTATCAGAGACATGTGGAGATCTGATCTGAAAACTGCAGTTGCTCAAGAATACTTTTTGCAAATTCCCATTGTGCTTTGCTGATTGTGTCATTGTTAAGAGGATGCTCCAATCAGGTTGGTTTCCTGATTGGTTTCCCACCATGCTGGGCTTAGCAGCTTAGCACAGACCTGACTGAAATTTGAATATTTGGAGTTATTTATGGATTTAAGATTGCTGTGGGATTTGGGAGATGCTTTGCACCTTTTCATATCTGAGTGTTGTTACATGATGTAACCAGACAGTAGCTGACAAGAAAAAAATGTAGCAAAGGAAAGCCACGTGGCATCTTCAAGCATTTTCATCTGATGCTGATAATTTGCAGGATGCTTTTAATGTAAGACTCTTAAATTAGTTGCTAACTTATCTGAAGTTTCAGGCCTGCCATAGGATCCAGGGAAAGCATCTTTACAATGCATTTGGTACGTTATTTCATGTGCGTAATCCCATTTTCCTGAAGGAAGCTACTGAATTTGCGCTCGAAATAGGACTGGTCAATTTAGAAAGTCAGATTTATTTTTCCTTCTAAAAACTTGCTAAAATTGCTCTGGAAGGGCAAAGGATAGAATGTGCAATCTTTTTTTTACCAGGAGAGACTGTTCAGTTGCATACATGCTGAACTGTGCCAAGGATAATGCCAAATAGAGGCTTTTTTATGATCGAATGACCTGTGGGCTTTGCTTCCAATGTGACCTGGGTAGGTAATTGCATTGTTTTCTGTTCTATGTTTCCTTTTCATAGGGAATGTTTGAATGATACTGAATTTGGCTAGGAAAATGTTTGAGCCAATGCATCAAGAAAAGTGAGTCTTTATAGCCAGAATCTTACTAGTGCAGTTTGGTGTGTTTCTACAGAAGTTACTGGGGGTATGTATTTACACAGCTGTGAGGAACTGTCCCATTCTGATGCCTCTGGAGTGTGTAGTGTTAGAGAAAATGTGGTAGCAATTTACAAACGATAGCTTCCTACCTAAAGCAGTGAAGAAATCTGTACTGCCTTCAGCTCAGTGGCTCTGTAGCTTGTCTTCTGGCTCGTGTTTCAGTGTTCACTGTTTTCTGTTAAAGTTAGTGTTGCTTATTACAGGGAGATGCTCGTCCTTTTTCCCTGACAGATAACTGAAGAGCTGGGAGGAGGATTGACATCAATATGCTGTGTATGCAGTTAAAACATCTGTTTGGCCATATCTAATTGACTGAAAGATGAAGTATTTTGTTTGATCTTAAAATTACTTGATACTAGTGGTAAGAGGTGGATTATCTACTGGTGTGATGTATTTTACAGATACAATAGAAATACCTCTATCTTGCCTGTTTCTCATTGATAACCTTTTAAATACTCTTTGGAAAAATTGGACTGGGTGACTTGTACTTAATTACCAATCAGGAGAACAAAGCTTTTGATCTTAAAAACAATGGAAAGGGAGGAGAGGAAGAGATAAGAGCAGTGAAGGAGAGAATGCCCTCCGCACATGTTGAGTGCTCTTTCTTGCAGTGGTGCAGCTGTGGGTTAAAACAATGTTCTGGGGTTCTGGCTTCACAGGTACTGGGTTTGCTGGAATTCAAGACTGTTACAGAAGTTTCTGGAGAAATAGCATTTGCCATCTGGTAATACGCAAACTTGTGTTAGGATTTTGTGTTGTCACTTTTGGTCTTGTGACAGTCTTTGTACTTAGCTCATGTCTCCAAAGGGACTGTAGATCTCTTTACTGAGGGTAAAGATAACTGGAACAAAGAGGGCCAGCTAAATCCTTCTGTCATCCTTAGTCAGCTTCAGAATCCTGTCTCCCTTTTCCTTTCAGCAGGGTCTTTTTGTCACTTCATATTAACTCCCTGGGGAGAAAAATACCCAAACACTTAAAGTTCTCCGTAGAACAACATGTGTGTAGTGTTTTCCTGATGCTTGTTTGAACTGCTCTGGCAGCATTAGGGCCTTTTGCTGGTGGCCCCGTTGTATTGTTCTGGGGAAGTGCTGAAGATTTGACCTTTGAGATAACTGATGAAACAAAATCTGAAAGTCCTGGAGAGCTAATGGAGTTAATACAACTGTGTTCAGGGCTGTTCAATTTTGAGGCTGTATTAAAATTTTCTGGTTTTGTGAGGACAATGTTTATTGTGATTGATAAAATATGAGGAAATCAGTATGGGACTTTTTTTTTTCCTGCCACCATGCTGAATACAGCACATGGAGAGGTAAGGTGACTGAGTAGCCTTGATCCTGGTTTAAGGGTTAAAGGATCTGCCCTCTCAGGACACTTCTTGTCCTGTACAAGTGTGACTTGTCTGCAGCAGAGCTTGCTGTTCTGTTGCCTGTACCATATCTGGTAAAAATAGGATCTTGCTGAAAACTTGAACTTTTTGTTCATGACTACTGAATAAAATACGAGTTGGGAAAGTAGTTTCCTGGCTGGTGGTTGTTCTGCACTGTCTGTTGGACTAGCTATTCCCTGCCGCGTGTTTAGTACGGGGGCTGTCTGTCACTGAGCCTTAAGGCATTGTTGTTACTTGAACAATATTTTGTTTTCAAGATTGGCTATTTTCTATTTTCCCTCTAAACTGTTGATTAACCGTGTTAATAGGTAAAATCTACTAGAAAACCGTGACAATGCCTCTTGCTTAATATTAAGGTTTGCTGAGTATAGAAAGATTCTGTATAATTAGACAACATCTAATAAGACTGCGCATTCTGCTTTTGATAGATCCGGGAGTACCGAATGCCATTAGTAATTGAGGTGGGTTTTAAAGGTGGATTCCTCAATTCCAGGGAGGATCATGGTGTCCTGTCAGTTTTCCATGCCCAAGTTGATACAACTTGTGAAAGCCTCTTCCTTGGGTGTTGAGCTGTGGGAAGGAAGGAAGGGGGAATGCCCATGAAGTGCCCCACAGCAGGACATCACTGATGTGTTTGGCCAGTGAAGTCCAGTGTGCAGTGCACTGAGATGGCAGGTCAGGAGGTGTTCTGTGTTTTTTGACTCTACCACTAACCTAGTGTTGCATAATGTATTACCCTTCCCTCTTCAAGTTTTCCTTTTGCAGTGTATTGGTATTATCTGACAATACAGGGCTTTGATGCAAAGTAACTGCTGAAGCCCAGGACCGTGTAGTCTTCTCTAGATCCCTCTAGCTGATGTTTGGCTTTACTTCAGGTTGAATTTTAACCCAGTGAGTACAGACCTTTTAGACAACAGAAGTAGAGCATTGTGAAGTCTGAATGTGATCTGATTTATGATCACTGTAGACCCCGCAGTACCCAAATCTAGTGTTCCATGTAAAATACATCTGCAAGGTGAGAGCCTTAATAGCTTTCATGGGATTGCTCCTCTTCCTTATTGAAGATGGCTAGTGATAAAGACAATAGCAGCTGCTGCTGCTTTACTACTTAATGTTCTATACAGAGAAAGCTCATCTTTTTATGTGTAGCAGAGAAGTCAGATGTATGTCTTAGTCCTGTTCTGAGCTCAGCAGCTGCTCTGCTCTGTGATATTACGCAAATTACTAATCTCCCTTTTCCCATCTCTAAAATGGCGTAACTTTTTATTTTTGCAAGTTAAAGTTGTAGAATGCTTAAAAGCCCCCACTCAGAGGGCTGCTGTGCTAGGGTGGGGAAAGAGTCAAAGTACAAAACATAAAATTTACAGCCTTACCTTCTAATGCCTTCCTCTTGAAGGGAGGAAAAGCGTGTGGACTTTCACATTATCTTTTGAATGCAGTGAATCTCTAGGTGAAGGAATTTTTTTCATCTCATCATAATGTCTGACATTGAGAGTTTCTCAAGCAATGCACCTCTTTAGACAGTGTATTTCCCTTTTATCAAAATTAATGAAAGACTACAGGAGGTGATACAATCTTACTAGATCATTGAAGATACAATGAAATTGTGGAGTGCTATTACTTGCAGTCTCAAATAGAAAATTGACAAATCTTCAGTGCCCATTGACTCTAATTCATTATGCTCCTGTTGGGTGGCAGAGGGTGGCCTGGATCCTTTTTAGAGTACTCAAAATTGGATTTTGGTGTGGTGCAAGAGCGGCTGCTGACATGTGGTCCTTTTTCTTGAGAAAGAATATAATTGTCTGTTTGCAACTTCTTAACTGTTTGGAAAAGGATCTTCTGCTGTTTAAAGGTGTGGTAACTGTCCTTACATCTTAGTTGTTTTTATAATACTTCGGCCTACAGCTGAATTAGTGCTGCTATAGTAAAGGGTTTAGGAAGGAGATAAATTTTTCATTGAAATTGTTTGGTAGCTTATGTTGTCACTGATCGATGTGTAAACTGAAGTGTGAAAAGCTGTTCCAAAATTTCTTATAGAGTATTGAAATCAGGACCTTTAGCTATCCAGATGTATGGCAAGACAGCCTCTCACTGAAGTTATTCACAGTTCATGTATTTGTGGCAGAGGGGGAGTATGGAAGCAGAAAAAGTGACTAATGCAAATCAAGGAGTAGCTTTGTGATGATGCTGGATTTGAACTCAAGGGTTTTCACCTCCAGCGCATTGTGCATTACTGGGATCTCCTGCTAAACAGCAGCAGCGACCTGCATTTCTCATCCCATCTCTGCTTGATATTCAGCACTCACACAAGGTGCAAGTGAACAGAGAATTAGGTAAGAAATGAATCAATATTACAGCCTTTTTGGATAAGTATTCATCAGCAGGAACAGTGGGTTTTGTTTTAGGCTGTTTTCATCACACAACACATCTTCTAGAAATCAAATTTCCTGTTAACCTGCTTTTTTGACTGTATTGGTTATGAAAGAAACTTGCATTGTTTTTTGTGCCATTTGGATGCTTCTTTTTAACTCTTAGGTTTATAGAAAGTGAATTTCTACTGTTTCCTTCTTGTCCGTTGCTATTAAGTTTTGTTATGTACAATTATAAATAAGAATTTAAGGAACTAGTGTAGGTGTAGCTGTGCTCTGGTCAGCAGTGAGACCGTGGTTTATGTGGAAATCCCCAAGACAGATCACACTAGCTAGTCGAGCTGTCTGTCCTGGGATCAGCTAGGCAGAACAGTGCTTGCCTTATGCTACCACTTAATATTCACTTGGGGGAAGTAAAGATTCTCTCTCAAGACTGATGTCTGAAGTCTAGTTCAAATCCTGACTTTGTATGCATAAAGAGCAAAAAGGATGCGCAGACTTGGCAGATGAGACTCGGAGTCACTCTGCATGTCAGCTTTGGCTCTTTACAGTTGTATAGCTTTAGCTTCTTGAGATTCAAATGGAGAAAAAAGGAGGAACAGGGGTGCATGTGTAGTAAGTACCTATAGTAACAAAGCCATAATTAAAGTTTTTGCTTGATTGTCTCCATACGTTCACCCTCTTGGATGCCCAGCATGTTCTGGGATTATTCACATGGCTGAACAATAAGACTTTTGGCATTAAGGTATGTTCAACTACTGCTCATAGAAAACTTAGAGTTCTTTCAGAATTTGTTAGCCTTGTTAGCTTTTGGTACTTAGCAGGGAATAAACTGCCTCTGCCTCTTGAGGATTTATGATAAAAAGCCCCCAGTCTCTGTTGAATTGTGAGGTTAGAAATGATAATTTGGGATTGCTTGGAGAAAAATCCTGTTTGCTGTGTGTGTGGGAAATGTAAAGCTTCACAAGTAGGTATATTCCTAGGGCATCAGACAACGGTGTGCTGCTTCGTTATCAGGCTGCTACTTGCAGTATCCTCATTGTGTTCCTCTTGCTTGCTCACAAACATGTTTACTGGTAGAAGGGAATCATTTGAAAATGGAGCTACTCCCACACCAGTCAAATATTTGTGGAGAGAGCCTGTAATAGCAGGTGGAGTCCTTGTGCAGATTTGTACTGCCTATAAGTATCCGTTACCGGTTTCTGTTTCACTGTTATATGGCTGGTGTCTCAATTGTGCATCTGTAGTTAATGGCCTGTGTGTATGCTCTCTGCTGAGTTCAGATACAGAATAAGCATACACCTGTTTTCTTCTTATCAGCTGAATGTCTAAGTCAATTTACTATGTCTGGAGGAGGCAGAATGTTTTTGTTTTCTGAAAAATAAATTCTATCCCATTGAACTGTCATTTTGTGGTTGCAATTATCAAGACTTAAGTGAAATTTTGTTTTCCTTCCCTTTCCTGGATTGATTTGTGAGTGTCCAGTCAACGAGACAACAGACCACCAAAATGTTCCCTAGAGCTCATGAAAGACCAGAGAGCATCTGTCCTCTGCGCTTAGCCTCTCTGTGAGGGCACAAACTGGATTTGTTGCTGAGTCACATGGTCCCACAGTAGCCTTTTAAAATTGTTGATGGGAATCTTTTGGGGAAATAAACTGAATGAAACTGCATGGGATTGAAACTGATTTTCTCCCTTTTAAAATTTGTACCAATGCCCAAAAGGGAATGATATTCTCTTAACATTATTCATTGCATGGTGTATGTTGTTCTGTCTAGAAACATAATTTACTATTCTGTCATACTTGCTGGATGGAACTGATTGTCACAGTCTTTTCAAACTTGCATTTTGTTGCTCCAAAAAGAAAGTAGCCACACACACACACACACACACACACACACAGACCTCTTGCATTGGGGGTGGGTGGGAAGTGAAAATGGAACAAACAAAAGAACAACACCCACACCCACCCACTTAAATACACTCTGGTTACAGCATGAAGGTTCTTAGTGTCTGCAGTTATTGCAGTGTGACCCAGAGCCTCTTCACTCAGTCTTCTAGCTTGATCTGCTTAACCTGTTTTTTTTGTTTTAAACTTGCAGGTGCAGAATTCACCGTACTCTCTTCTTGAGGTAACACACTGAGGAGAGAAACCTCCTTTGCTTATGCTGGCTTTGTCACCTGACCACTAGCTTGATTTAAGGCCTCTGGGACTACCTTATAGGTTTATTTTTTAAGTAATGCCTCTTAATTCATAGGCCTTTTTATTAAAGGCTAGTTAGTGGAAGAGAAGACAGGCAGCGTTCAGTTCTGCAAAGTACTGGCCCCACTAGAGTGTCTGACGTTGATGTTTGTCTATATGTTATTGTCAGTCCCATTTACAGTACGTGTTTGTCATAAACAGAATGTGTGGCACCTCTTATCCAGGAGTAGCCATATACTCCCAAGCACGGCTGAGGCTTGTAAACATGCCTGCGAGACTTGTGGCTGCTCAGGGCTGTATGAAGAGGGAGCTGGGGCACAGAAGGATCTTGGTCAGGATTGCCTGAAACCATAACAGGCAGGTGGCATACCTGAGAGCGTGGCCATGGAGCTGTGCCTTCCAGTGCTGTGACTTCAGCAGCTCTCTTCCAGGTAGACAAGCTCAAAAGAGCCAGAAAGCAGTGTTTGAGTGCTTTTGGCCTGAGAATTTTTATTTGTCCTGCCTTTTTACATTTACATCTGTTTGTAGTTAAAGTTCTTTAAGACACTATTTTTTCACAGCATGCAGCAGAAGAGTTAATGTTACCAAGGGGCTGGTGTGAATACTGAGGTGTTTACAGCACCCCCAATATGTTAATACTTTCTTGTTTTTTCACTTGTTGCATTGCATTCAGCAATGAGCCTTATGTGATTTGCAGGGGGTCCTGAGATCTTATTTTTGCCATTTACTGGATTTCACACCCCTAATGACTTTTTTGAAGAAAGTCAGGAATAACCTAAAACTGCCAAGTTTTGAATTGACACTGGTGAGCCTTACTTGGTTTGTATCCAATCTTGTCTTTGTGTACTCAGAATATCAGCTCAGATTTGCCAAGAGGTTACTAAAATTTAGCGAACCTTTCTGAGAATTTTTCGTCTGGTTTGTAATAACAAGACCAGAAATACAGCTGCCAAAGTTTGTCGGATCTGCTTATATTTCACTATTTGAGAAGGTACAGGCAAAATGAGTGTGGAAAGGAGGTGACAGAAAAGTCCACGGTTTTCCCACTCTGTTGCATTGTGTGGAAAAATGAAGTTTATTGAAATTTAATGCTTCATTTCTGTTCACAGCTTGAGAGCCATGAAGGCCTCATATATCTGAGATGGCTATGCAGGCTTTAGGCCCTCTAAATAACAATTTTTTAGTGAGAATTGACCCAAAACCCACTTTAAATGAGCAAAGAAATCCATCTAGGCTGAAATTTGAACCCTGTGACTGTCTCTAGAGACTGTTAGTTAATGAAGCCTTTGTCAGTGTCAGAGAGGTAAGCAAAGGACTCTTGTGGCTTGATGAATTATACTTGGCTTGGAGAAGGGAAGAAAATGCAGTTCATTCTTAAGTCATGCCAGCACATGGGCTTGATTGCCTGGTGTTAGACTGAGGACTGTTGGCGAAGAGTAGATAAACTTTCTGAAAAAATCTAGGTGCATCATATGTCACTGTGAATGAGTTTAAGGGATGTGCTTGTTACTGGCTTGGTAAGAAAAATATGTAGTAATGTATCAGAAGGAGCGAACTGATGATAGTATTTCAAAAGCAACTTAATTATCAACCAGCTGGGCAGAGAGGATGATTGGAAAATAGCATGGAAACAAATGGGACATGTGGCGTTGGTTGGCAGCAAAGTACTTTGGAGTTGCTTTGTGAAATACAAACAGAACTTACACAGTTGCTGGTACTGCTGGTTGACGCAAGCCTCTGGAGATACTTGCTCAGGGTCTGTTTGGAGCTTGACTCCAAAAGAAAAGCAGCTTGCTTTTGAGCATGAATCAGTCCTACAACTTGAGTAAATGCAAATGTGAACTGAAACTGGTTGTATGTCATTACAGTATCATTTCAGGCTGGCTGAGATTTTGTGGTTCACAGCCTCATTTCAGCCTTGTAGGGCTCAAAATTAGAGGACTGTCCAAGTAACACCAGTGAGTTCTGCCTTGCAGACAGAAATGGCTCGTGTCCGCAGCATGTGAGAGCTGAAAGTATCCTCAGATTATGCTCTGCTTGTTTTCTGATGATTAATTAGATTATTCATGGTACCACCGGTTATCCTGTCATGTCAGTACATTAAGAAAAATAAAACTAACATCTCATTGCATTGCTTGTTTTTTGATAAAGAAATAGAGAGGAAGGGAAGAAAACTGACAACAAATACTGGGGAAACAAATGTAAGGAAATGCTAGCAGAGTTGGTTGACCCCACAGGTATGCATCTTTCACCCATGCTTTTTGAAAATGAAGGAAAAGATCTACACAATTCTGCCCGCTGAAAATAGGGGTCAGGTGTATGAAAGAGGTGGCAGCAGCCTATGGTGCTGCTGCAGGGGAGAAGCCGGCTGGAAAAGTACCAGGTACTGGAAGGAGGTGGCTGTAGGAGCCATAACTACACCGGAGCAGGTCATGAGCTGGACAGCAGAATGGTGGCCTGGAAAGTCCTCTTGGAGACAGGACTACTGCTGAGTCTTGCAGAGACCTGTCAGCTTCAGTTCTATTGTAAGTGTTGAAGTCCTTAGGGCATCCATGCTTTGTTTTTTTGCCAGCTTTGTAAAGTGGTATTTGAAATGCATGGAGGTTCCTTGGGATTTGGCCCATAATTTGGAGGAGACAAATTCCTTCAGGATGAAAGATGATTTGTAAAACTCAGGTATTAGGAGGAATGACAAGATGTTGTTTATTCCCTCCCTCCCCCCCAACTCCCTACATCCACAGCAACTGTTTTTAAAGAAAAAAATCTACTTGTAATGAGATCTGAGATGGGAAGGATTGATGTGGAAAAATTCCCTGATTTCTTGCATCTGTTCTTTTTTTCTTGACATGTAGCCTGTGAAGCAGCCTTGGGGAGGGTGTCTGTTAGTGACCGCTGACTGTATGTGAGGCTGTTTCCAGTTTCCCTAAGATTTTTATTTTTGAACATTTCTGAAGGTGTTCTGGCAGCAGCTGGAGTACAATGCTTGCACGTTCTTTTCATCAAGATTGAGAAAGTTGCTAATATTAAATATTGCTTATCTTACATGCATTTTTCAGAGGAAAGATTGAACATATGGATAGTCTCTCTCCTATTTCTGTGTGCACGTCAGCCAACTGTCTAGCTGAATAAGGCACAAGTTTTCATTCAAAGTCAATTGTAAGCTATTGGGCTTCTTCTGTTGGCTCCAGTTGATAATGGATTGCTCTAATGCTTCATGAACGCACCTTTCAAGTGACTGCTTCAGTTTGCTGCCTTGTTAGCTGGAAGCGCAGTGTGAGAGGAGTCGCCTGCTGATTCCAGACTTTGAGAGCAGCTTGCACTCTGAGGAGTTTTCTTAACGCAGTGTCTTACACATGACTTTGCTTGAACATTGTCCTAGGATAGTAAGGGGTGTCAGACCGGTCCTTATGGAACCATGTTGTTTTGACTGTATGTGGTGAAGAGAGCACTTCATTTGGGAAATTTTCTTTAATAGGTGCCTTTAAATTACATGCAGGAAAGTCACTGAAGTATGGTGTAGTGTAATTTAATGCTGGGTTAAACGATGCAATCCAGTGCGTTTTCATTAGATGTTCTGAGACACTTCTCCAACATTTATGCTTTGAAGGCTGTTGGATTGCCAGCTGCAATAACTATTTTGATTGCAGTCTGAGCTGATGGTGGGCATCCTACCAGAAAAATAATGTGCTCTGTTTTAATTATGGCACCTGCACTCCAAAATGGGAGCCTGCGTCAGTGTATCTTACTGTTGTACTTGATGCAGTGGAACAGTATAATATGCAGCGGATGGAGGTGAGCATGTGTGCAAAGGGACTGAGAAGTGGCCTGGCTGTGACTTCTTGGGCAAAAGGGGTGTTCAACTATGAGTTGAACCTGCTGAGTAAAGCAGTTGGTGGGTCTTTGCCTGGTGCTCGACCCCTTTGATAGGCAGATGGGACAGGTTTCCAGTGGGAAGGACGTGGTGGCACTGGGGAAGGTGGCGATGCGCCCCGGAGGAAGTGGAGAGCAGCACGGTGAGGCCCTGCCGCCTGCCTCGGGCATCGTGTGTGCAGCTGCTGGCACCACCGAACCCTGTGAAGCTGTGGTGGGCACAGCAGCAGCTCGTTCACACTGAAATTGGTTCTAGTGAAGCAGGTCCTGCCTTTGTGCTGCGGATGGGGAGCTGTACATCAGAAATACCTTGCAATGTCTGTGGTGAGCCTGGGGTGAAGAATGTGTATGGAGTAGAGGACTTCTGTTTTGATTTGCTTTGGTATATTGATTTTGTTGTGCTATGATGCAGGGGCAAGCTTATGAAGTGGTATTTCTGGCACTGGTTTAGTTTGGTTCCTCACAGTAGGAGCAGAATTAAGCCAATGAAAAACACATTGAAAATCTCACAATCAGTGTTGGCCCCAAGCAACTTAAGGGGATAATCACTCAATAATCCATTTGGCCAGAGGTACAGAAGAAATGGAAGATGATTATTTGCACTGTTATTACTGCCCTCACCTTCTTGTTATGGTCCTTAATAAAAACAAGGAACAGAGTTTGCTGCTTTTCTTTCTCATTAGTGTATACATCTTTTTTATTGCTATACTAAATAAGTGGTATCAGAATTACTGTTTCATGCGTGAGGCTGTTTGGGAATGATTTCATATTCTCTCTGTTCATGTTGATCCCTGTGCTTTAAATTTGTCCAGGTTGCAGATCTAGGGAGGAAGTCATGAGGACAGTTTATCAGCCAGGTCAAAATGAGGCAGGGTGTCCTGCCATGCTTGGCTGTTCCTGGCTCTTTGGAACTGGAGTGCTGAGGTCTTACAGGTGCAATTTGGGCACAGGTCTTGTTAAATTAAATTACCATTTCTTCAAGAGAATATTATTGCTTGTGCTCTTGGAGAAGACAATAACATCAGAAGGGAGAAATTACAATTGTGTATGTTGGTTGAAGGCTTAAGAGGAGGAAAGTTAGAACTTTTATTTTAACTGCAGCTGCTTCTAGGGGATGATGTGTGGAATTTCATGTCACTTGTAGTGCAGGTTTTCAGTGCAGGAGAAGATGGGAAAACTAGTAGCAGAAGATGGTAGGTGCCATAGGTATTTTAATTACTGAGGCAGTATTTCCTACTTCTTTCTAAATAAGTATAGTTTTAGCACTAATGGGGGCATTTTCATCTCTTTTGTGGGCAGACCCGCTGTTGGATCTGAGGGGCAGGACATGGTACTTGGTCGCATTCTCTGCCATCAGGCTGCCCATCTCCTGATTGTTCCAGGGATACAAGATAGATACAAATGAATATGTGAAGTTAATAAACCCAACCACCTTCCCAAGTCCTTAATTTTTAAAGTTTCTGGAAGCCCAGGGGTTCCAGTGAAAATGGTGTCTCTTCAGTCAATGTGGAATCTGTAGAAAGACTGAAACCAAATCTGTTATAATTTCATGCCTTTATGTGCAGGCTATTCTTCCCTTTCAAGGCCCTGTAACTAGAAAGTATGAATATATGCTTAAGGGCAATTTTGTTTCATGTAGCACTTAATTTCCATTGACTCCTACGGGAAGTGCACTTGCTTACAGGTAAGCAGACATGTGAGTGTTACCCTAAATTAAAATCAACATCTGCAAAGCTGGGTCCTCCTCGTATATACTGTGAACAGAATCCATGATGCAAAAAACTTATTTCAGAGAGAACAGATCTGCTTTGGAAATAAAAAGCACAGACTTCTGGTAGCTAATTCCTGGATAATGATAAAGTGGTATGTGGTAATTAGCTGGGAGAAAAATTGACAGGTTCTGTTGTCCACATGTTTTTATTAAAACTGGTCCATGAGTTTCCTAGATTTTTTTGAGCACGAGGGTCTCAATAAGCCATTTTAATTTAATTGCAAAATAAATTAAAAACTGACACTCTTCCTCAGTTCTGTGCACAGTAAAACTATCTGAATTCTTAAATAATAAGTCTTTTTTGAATAAACAGGAGCAACTGTTCTTTCAACAAATTGTTCTTCCTTGTATAGACAATGGATTTTATGCTGTGAGCTGGTAAGTACTTTGACATTTAAGTCGTGACTGCCATCACTGGCAACTGCATGAATTTTGCTGATAACTGAAAACTTGGCTTTAATAGGGTTCTCAGGCACAGCATGTCAGCTTTCGTTAGTCAGTTGGTTCAATCTGTTTGACATAATATTTAAGTTTACGAGGTTAGGGATAGAGTAAGAACAACAAGGGAAGTTCACTTACTCTCTGTGGAGGTTGCCGTGGGGCTGGTGGCAACTTTAAGGAGAAACTGCTTGGGCTGGAACTTGTGGTGTGCTGGTCCTGAGCCTGTGGTCAGAGAGGATGGTGGCCCCAAAAACTGAGGAGTTGGTTTTGTTCTATGGGTGCTTTTTTCATTCCATACAATATGTGAGATGAGGAAATACTGTGAATAAAATGTGTATTTGTATTATATTCCTTAGGTATTTCCTAAGGAATCAGAGCAGTCTGTATCACGAGTGATCTCTTGCTTTCTCTGTAAGAAAGATTAACTGCTGTGTAAAGAGTGGGGTAAGAAGCTGTGTGTGTATATATAAGAAGCATTAATTTTTCTCTTATTAGCCTGTTTATACCATACTTCTTGTGTTGTCGTGATCCAACTTGAATACTCCTGATATCAAACAGTATCACGTGGCAGTGAGTTCCATCAGTTACTGTTCCTTCTATATTTTTATAAAAGTCTGGTTTCAGTACAGTTATCAGGCATTGGGGATTGGGTTTGAATCTGTCCTTGATAACAGTAGGCAAGAATTTAATGAGACTGCTTTTTCTTTTTTTAAAAAAAAGTTCTTTATGGAAATCTATGTGAATCACCTTAGCCAAGTGTAAGAATATGGATTATAAGTCATAAAACTGTAATTGTTTGTCAGAAATGTACATTGGGCTGTGTCAATATAGTAACAGGGATTTGGTGTCTGGGATCTAATAAAGCTAGTTTAAAAACAATTGCAAAACACTTTTTTTGTAATAAAATTAATAGCTGCCACTTAGCTGTGAGTCTGCAAGGGGAGGAGAGAAGCAAAAAAAAAAGGCAATGTTTCTGTAGTGCTGTCTTCAGTCTAGTAAATAGACGTCACCTTTTTATATAGTTCTACTTTTTTGCTAGATCATCTTGTGCAAATAAATTAATCTCTGGGCTTTGATTTTCCTCAGTGACTAAAGAGGAGTTAAGGATCGTGATCTTTACTGTGGCACCTGATAGATAATAAGACACAGGATGAAAAGTGCCATCCTTGTGATTGTTCTTGTAGGGTCAGGCAGGGAGGGGAGGAATTCTAGAAATGATTCAAACCTTATCCATTGTGCAACTACAGAACAAATATGCAATCCAAGCAGCCACCCTGATGGGATTTAATTAATTGGTAACATCAGTTTTATTGCCTGCTCTCTTCTGCTATTTTAGATTGTTTGCTTTAATGTAGTTCATATAATGCTGCAGACTCTTTACTCGAAGGTTCTCAAAATGTGTTATAAGAATTGTTGATTAATGTCTTGGGCTCGTTCAGCAACCTTAAACATTGCTCCCATTTCATGGATAAGGAAAGTAATTCCAAAGGGCACAGTGGCAGCTCCCAGACCAGAGCTAGGGTTTACAGCTGAGTACTGCTGAGCAGCCAGATTAAGTGAGCAAGGTATGAAGCAGATAGAATGGTTGAAAAAATATGGTCAATGAAGAAATGCATTAAATAGTTACTGTAGTAAGCCAGAAGGTGTTACAAGCCCAGGATGGGTTTGTCCAGCACTTGTTGAACAGCAATCTAATAGTTGGACTTGATCTTTGCAGGTCCCTTCTAACTGAACTATTCTATATTCTGTTCTCAGTCTTGTTTCTTTAGCTCTGAAGATTCCCCCCCACCTTGCAGGCTGTGGTGTATGGGCCAGAGTGGCAGCTGCCTCACTCACTGTTCTGTTGGCAGGTCAAAGGCAGAAATGGTGAATGTAACCTTCCTCTTGATTTCTTTCAGGTTAACTGGTTTCCAGCTGCCGGCTCCTATCGTGAGTACAGGGGTTGTGCTGTCCTTATGGCTTGTGAGTGATTACGCGGTCAGTGCTCAAGGCTTCCAGGCAAACTATGAAGGTAAGACTGCCCTGTTCAGTAACTGTCTTGAATTGTATTTGCACTGTCTCCTGATAGGATGTGAGATATATACATATATATATATACACACACACATATATATGTATATATAAAAATACACATACAGATATGCAGACACTTAATCCAGGACAGAGGTGCCTGGTTCATACATAAATTGATCCATTTTGTTAAGGGTGAATGTATTTTTCCCCTCAGCATCTGTGCTCAAAACATCTGTAAAAGCTTACTCCAATAGCTAAACTAGAGTAACTGAGGCAGGAGGGTAGTGTAGAATTTGACAATGGAATCAACAAGGTTACAGCAAGCGCAGCACCCTGTGTAGCCACTGGAATTTACAGCTGAGCTAATGGGGAGTACAGAGCGGTGCACAGGATGCTTGGAGATTACTGCATTTCTCTTTACATTCTCTTTGCTTCTTTGTCACTTTTATTTTCCCTACACCTTCCTCTCCAAGTATTTAAATTCACCTCCTGTGTCTCTTGTCATAAATAATGTGCAGTGTTTGGTTGTGGAGGTAAAGGATTGTATGTGAAGGCTTGGTAGCTTCAAAAAATCTTGGACGTCTATTAGTGGAAGTCATCAAATATGTGAAAACTGTTTATACTAGAAGGAAGATCATGATTGTAATATGACCTAGTACTGCTGGGTAAATGACAGATTAACTGTGTTTAAATTTAAGTTACATTTATGTTATTGAACCTTGAATGTTGTCTCTATCCCTGTAAGTGTTTTTCTTTGGAATCCTAAGAAGTTCTCAGCATTAACTTTTGGTAATGAGTCCTACTGGCCAATTACCCAATACATTAAACCAAGCAGATGCCTTCATTTAGATGATGTAGTCTCTCAATGTTTGTTGCACTTGACAATTGTTCAGGTTCAGGAGAATTCCATTTAAATACACTCTAATTTCTGATTAAAAACTTTGCTCTGCCTTGAGGCAGCAGTGGCACTAAGATGCTTTCATGACTTTAAGTGATCTGTGTGTTAGCAGGTGTTCAGTATGGCTAGGCAACGGTGTTAAAGTTGTTTGTCTCAGTTGGAGACCTGTTTATTCACAGGGCAAATGTCCACTGGGGATGCTCTTGGCTGGTGGTGTGTGGCTGCTGTCAGCACAGGCTAGCACAGCATCACAGTGAGGAAAAATGGATCCTATCCCATTTGCAGAACCTCTGCTAGAAATGTTGATCATGATGCCTAATAAATGTGACAGTACGTGGCTCCCAAACTGTGTGATAAAGGACATAGAGCTGTTTTTGTACCTTCATGACTTTGAGAATTTGTTTTTTTGGCATTTAGTTGCACACAATTATTTGCACACTTTTTATGACTCCCTGCCTCTTTGCTGTGGTAGGCTGGTTCCCCCAATCACTCCCTCATTGCCCAGGTATGTTCCAGCCATGCTTTTGTGCCAAAACTTATGTTTTTACATAGTCAAAATTGTGAAAGAATTTTCTATGGAAAACTCTGTTTCTGCTGAATGTAAATTCCTTGCCTCCTGCACATACTGGCCTTCTGCATGTCTTGTGATATGTTTATGGGCTGTGTAGTCTTATAGCAAAAACCTGAATGCTGGATGGGTCACGCTTTGCTGTGGAGTCTGTAGCAAGTATTTTTGCTCCACAGTCACTCTAGGGATTGTGGCAGAGGCTTTTGGTCAAAATAAATATGCTGGGAACATCAAAATAATGAGGGTCACGTCCCTGTTCCCCTTTATGCTTTGAACATTACTGATGTTTTAGAACTAATAAGGTTGTTATTCTAAGATTTAGCTTGCCACTTAAGAGGGATAAAATGTATGTAACTTCTATTTTCATAAAGCTGTGTTCTCCTTGCTTCTTTTGGTACCTTCACGCCTAGTCACTGGTTTTGTGTTCCCTTGATGCAGCAGGTAATCTTGTACACAGGCTTGCTACAGGGCTACCCTTTAGTCACGTGCTTTAAATTATCTGAAGTTTGGTAAGGAGACTTTAAAGCAGATAAGAGTTCACTTCCAGTGAAAAAAGAAATGTATTTAAAATGTAACCTGAACCACCGAGTGACACAGTGTTGGTATAAATGAAAGCTTTACTTTCAGAGGTAGAAGCTTACTAAAGGTGCAGCTCTGCACCTTCCTCAAAACAAGTACTTGCTATTTGGATTTTTAACTCAGAGTGAAGGAGGAGATAAGTGTTTTTTTTATCAAAGGCACATGCTGCTGCTGTAGTGCTGTTTCAGTTCATTGGTAATCTAAGACTCGATGAATAGTTTGTGATTCGATAAGTCATGTTTAAAGATAACAGTGCATCAGAGTTTGTGGTAAATGGCTACTTTATGATCTGCTGTCAAAGCAGGTTCATTATTCTCCTCTTTCCTTTAAGCAGTCACTGGGAAATGCAACAAAAGAAGAATTTTAGAACTGGAACAAAAGATCTCTGGAACTTTTTTAAAGGAAGACAGGAAGGAAATATGTATATGGGGACATCAAAGTGATACAAAACCATTGCACTTAAACTGGTGTCTGCTCTACCGTGGTCCCCTGGGAAGTAAAGAAATTGGATTTGGCTTTATCTAAGCTAAGATCTTCCTAACTTACCAAGTTAGTATGAGGTGTGCACAATAAAACCACTTACAAGCAATTTCTTAAAAACAGCAGAGACACCTGCTCATATTTGTATGTCTGTTCATTGCTGGTTGTTTCAGGACACAAGCTATACATTTCACCAGCTGAAAAAAGGGAGCACTTGCATGCATTGGTGGCAGAATCTATTAAATGTTCTCATAGTGGAAACACTTTTAGAGATGCTATAAGAACAGGTGGACAAAGTGAGTTTCTGAAAGTCTGCGCAGCTTTTTGCAAGTCCCAGGTAAGGCTGGTGCCAGAGGGAGGAATAGCTAGCTCCAGGGCTGCTGTGCTAGATGCTTCTTTCTTGAGCATGCAGTTTTCTGACTCTTTTTATACATTCTTGTGTGTTGCTGCTAGAACTTAAATGCTCTCATCCTCTGGCTTCCTCACACTTCTTTGTTTAGCTTGGTAGGTGCTGCCAGCTTGTTTCTGTCCATTTTCATTGTCTGATTCTTCATGTTGCCAATCTCTTGCTGCTTGTTGTTATTTTTCTGTAGATGCCAAGTATTGTTTCAAAGCCCAAGAGATATTAGGGATTTCATATTCATTCTTCTGCTGTGGAAGACTTTGCTGAGAGCAAACACAAGCTGATGTGATCCTTCCTTAGCACAGCCATCTCACAATGAATGGAAACAACTACTGCTGAAGGCATAGTGCAGTTGGGAGCTGCAGAATCTCTTGGCTAAAGGTGCCAGGTCCCAGCTTTAGATACCTAGCTTCTGGTCCCAGTTCTGACACGTTCTGCATGATATCATGGTAGTCATGAAGTCTGGGTTCCCAGTTCTCATGTTGCAAAATAAGGTCAGAATGGCTCCTTGTCATACATGCTGCGATGACTTTGCATTCACGAATGCAGAGACAGCATTCAAGAGCTTCAGTGTGGCATGGTGAACGTGGGAAAACCTATAGAGAGGAGACATGACTGGATTGCTAGGAATAATTGTAGTTAGGTGGATCATCTGGAAAAAGAGTGGAGGCAACTACTGTAGGATGCCTGGGAATGAGAAAATTTTTTCTTGCTGAAGTAAAAGCATGGAAATTTTCTGTTTAAAGAAAATACTTTGGTCAGAAGGGTATTTTTTTCAGAGATTCTTTTACTAAATGTAAGCAGTTCTTATGAAGCTCTACTTCAGACCATATGTTTTAGAAAATATTTAAGTGCTTTCATGCCTGTAGCAGTCTTAAATTTGTTTTTTTTCCTGCTAAACTGTCCCTTGAATTCAGCATGATTTCACAATTAGCCTTGTTCACCCTCAGTCTGTGGGATTTTTTCCTTTTGTGACTAAATCATTCTCTAAATTCCCAACCAGCTGTTGCAGAGAGTCTTGCATTTCATTTCAACCGCAGGAGGATTTTGAAGTAGGCAGCTATAAATAATCTGAGTAAGAATTTTACTAGGATGTGAATCTTGACTGTCTTGTCTTGTGAAAAGTATTACTGGAGACTTCATGACCAAAAATGGCCAATGCTTCCATGTATTACTTCCCCTGAAAGGTGCATGAAGCTAATATTAAAGCATGTGCCTAGATTACAGTGAAATTAATTACAATCACTGCTGCCACACACCTGATGAACACACAGTAAGTTGACATTTAAAATAAATTAGACAAGTCTTTTACAATAAGAGGAAATTGATATAAATTCCACAGCACTTCCTCAATAATACTAATAACAGTTCATGATGAATAAAGTGTTTGTCAGCTTATTAATGTAGGTATAAATTAAATTGTATTATTATTTGTAAACCATTACCTCTTGGCCGTCTCATTTTCACAGAATCACAAGGTTGGAAAGGACCTTCAAGATCATCTAGTCCAACCGTCATCCTATCACCAATACTACCCACTAAGCTACTAAACCATATCTTGTAGCACCTTGTCCAGGCGCCTCTTAAAAACCGCAAGGGTCGGTGACTCCACCACCTCCCTGGTCAGGCCGTTCCAGTGCTTGACCACTCTGAGAGAAAAAGTTTTTCCTGATGTCTAGTCTAAACTTCCCTGTGCGCAACTTGCGGCCGTTACCTCGAGTCCTATCATTAGTTATGTGGAAGAAGAGGCCGACCCCCTCCTCATCACAACCTCCCTTCAGGAAGTTGTAGAGTGCAATGAGATCTCCCCTGAGCCTCCTCTTCTCCAGACTAAACAATCCCAGCTCCCTCAGCTGCTCCTCATGAGACTTGTGTTCCATACCCCTCACCAGTTTCGTTGCCCTTCTCTGGACACGTTCCAGGGCATCGATGTCTTTCTTGTAGTGAGGGGCCCAAAACTGAACACAGTACTCGAGGTGCGGCCTCACCAAAGCTGAGTACAGGGGGATGATCACCTCCCTGCTCCTGCTGGCCACACTGTTTCTAATACAGGCCAGGATGCCATTGGCCTTCTTGGCCACCTGAGCACACTGCCGGCTCATGTTCAGCCTTGCATCGATCAACACTCCCAGGTCCCTTTCCTCATCACTGTCTTCTAGCCACTCAGCCCCAAGCCTATAGCGTTGCATGGGGTTATTGTGGCCAAAGTGCAGGACCCGGCACTTGGCCTTGTTAAACCTCATCCCGTTCGCCTCAGCCCAGCAGTCCAGCCTATCCAGATCCCTCTGAAGGGCCATCCGACCCTCAGGCAGATCGACACTACCTCCCAACTTGGTGTCATCTGCAAACTTACTGAGGGTGCACTCAATCCCCTCATCTAGGTCATCAATAAAGATATTAAACAAGATAGGCCCCAGTACCGACCCCTGGGGGACACCACTTGTAACGGGACGCCAGCTGGACTTAACTCCATTGACCACAACCCGCTGGGCATGGCCCTCCAGCCAGTTCTTTACCCAGAGAAGAGTATACCTGTCTAGGCCACGGGCAGACAGTTTCCCCAGGAGAATACTGTGGGAGACCGTGTCAAAGGCTTTACTGAAATCTAAGTAGACCACATCAACAGCCCTTCCCTCATCTACCAGTCTGGTCACCCTGTCGTAGAAGATGAGGTTGGACATGCATGACCTGCCTTTCCTGAACCCGTGCTGGCTGGGCCTGATCCCCTGGATGCCATGCAAGTGCCGTGTGATCTCACCCAAGATGATTTTCTCCATAATTTTGCCTGGAACCGAGTACTGAGGGTATGAAAAATAGCAAGGGATTTAAGGAATGATAACCGAACCTCTTTCTCATGCATGACTGAAGAGAGCAATGCTATAAAACACCGAGCTGAGCTTAATGAAACTTTAAACTTTCCAAGGCTGTACAGGTCCCTCTTTGGGTGTTAATCAGACACAAAGCAAGCAGTCAGCGCCTGAGTATTTTGCATAAAACTTTTCTGCTCTGAGTAATGCTCTGTATTATAACTCCTGCAGAGACAGGAGGCGTTTCCCAGCTGCCTGGGATGTGGCAGTTACACGGGTCTCTGGGGTGAGTGCTGGCTGCCCTGGCCTGCGTCCAGGGGAACAGTGCAGCGTACCAGTCGCAGTGGCCTCTGAGTGCTGTGCCCTGGTGGATGTGAACCAAAAAACAAGCAGACAAGAGGGTGGGGGTAGAGGATAGATGTTTTATGAGCTTTAATTTTTTTTTCTAAAAGCAAAGTTCAGTTAGAAGTTCAGCCCCTGCAATGAACCAGGACATTCTGGACCCCTTTGCTACAAAAACTGTGCTGTGTAATGCAGTAAGATTTAACAGTAGGTGAAAATTTTCCTTCCCAAGACATTGTGTTTGATTACAGCTGCAACAAATTTGATAGCTGCAAACACTAAGTGCCTGATTGAAAAGAAACAATTATGCCTAGAAGAACACTGCTTATTTTAAGAAATTAGAAGTGTTTAAATACAGAGAGAAACAACCCCAAGTAAATGGGACTGTTTTCCTTCATAATAAATACCCTCCTCTTTCTCAAGCACAAATATCTCATTCTTTAGAGGGTTGTTTGTGGAATTGTGCATACATACTTAAATATTACAATTAAAAAAAATAGTTCCTATCTTTCTTTGTCCATTGCTTTTGCTAAACCTGAACAAGTTTTTCTGACTGTTGCTCTGTGGATGTATTGTCACTGTGCACAGTTGTGAAACTGCTTCGTCTCGCATATTCCCGTCTGTAATTTGACTTTGCAGTAAGTTTCCCCATTAGTGGAGGACACATCAGTTTGATTTCTGTCTTTAGAAACAGAGTATTCAAGATCTTTGCAAAAAAAAAATAGCTATCCAAATCAGCTTCTGATTATGATTAAGACCAGCAGTGTCCTTAATAAATAACTTATAAAGAAATAAAAATGGTGGATTACCCAGGGCCTTGGGGAATGTGCAGTTTTTGGAAGTCCTCTGATAACTTGGGAAATGATCTTATTTTTCAAAGACTAAAGTGTAGGAATTTGGATGTCCAAATCCTTTGTCTTCAGAAAATGAGTCTAACAACTCTGGGAAGAGTTTCTGAAAACTTGGCTCTGCTTTGCTTGTGCTACAAGTAAAACTCTGGCTCAGATGTTTCGGATAGGATTTGCCAGCTGCAAGTAAGTTCTTCAGTAGCAGTTATTTCAGTCCTACTCGCTTGCAAATGGCATTGAAGGGTCAAAGTTGTTACGGAGAACTAGAGAACCTCTAAGCTTGAAGATGCTGAAGGGGAAGGGTGGTAAAAACAGCAGGGAGCAGCCAGAGATGGTGTGGCCCTGCTGTCTCTGTGGGCTGGTTGGTGATTGCAAGGTGACTCATGCTTGTCCAGTGCCTGCGCAAAGTATATTCTCCATCTGTGTAAATAAATTTCAGAACTGCCAGGCTAGTACTGAATAGGCTAAAAATTTTTTAAGCTATAACTACTTTTTACGCCAATTTGCCTTCTGAGCAAACACCATATTGGGTTCATTTAAACATCCAGCTGGGTCCCAATTCTCTCAGTACCTAAACCATAATCTGAGACATACTGGGTTCTTGGTAAAATCATTGGATTGATGCTTTTTTCCTTTTTCACACCAAGGCAAATGAACATGAATCCTGCAGCAGTACAGATTAACCCTTGTTCTGGTGGCGGGGGAAGGACGAAAGCTCTGAGTCTTGCTCTGCTTCTCATTTTTTCCTGGAAGTTTGATGCTACTTTGGTTGAATCTCTGCAAGAGATGGCTTAATGTGTTCAAAACCCAAAGAACCCTGCAGTTGAGTTCATGGATCTTGATGCTAGAGAGTATTGGCTCTTTAACAGCAACTTTTACTTTGGTCTGCTTAGTGTTGGGAATGTTGTGCGTGGTATAAAGGTTTCAAGGACTGTCTGCAGTACCCTTTGGGACTTTTGTTTTAATAGACAGAATTCTTCACGTCCTATTCAGTCAACTGTTTCTGTTTTTTGTCATTTCATCCTTATCTGCAATGCTTAACATACCTCACTGTAGTGGGAGTGTTTGCTCTTTGTTTACTGTGCCTCCTAACTTCATTATTAGTTGTGACCTGGGAAAGATTTAGCTTTGCCTCCCTCAGGCTGATCTCTCCCTCCCTCTCCCCCATCCTTGTGCATCTCGCAAGCTGAGTAGGGTCATGTTGGAGTGTGCTTGGAAGGGAGCCTACCAGGGAAATCCTGTGATGCCGATGGAGGTTTTGTGAGTCAGCAGACAGCACCAGGTTCGTAGTGAATCCAATGGCATTGCATGATTTCCTTTTAAAAAAAAAAAATTCATACTGGGTTGAGGAGTGATCGGATCATAACCACTGCTGTTTTGCTTTTGCAGGTGGTTTCTTTAGCTTCAGGTACAATGCTGTGACTATTAAAGGGCACATAGCGACTTTGAGTGCTAAGGCAATACTAAATGCAAACTGATACTGGCATATCCATGCTGTCTTCCCATTTAGACAGATGTATTTTGTTGTTTTAAAATTTCTTCTAAATTTCAGGTTAACTCAGTATTCTGGTTTTTTAGATTAGAGTAGTATTAGACTGTAGTGTTTGATGTACCACTTCGGTGGTGGTTTTAGCTGGTGAAGTGATTCCTAAATATATACATAGGCAGGGTTCTGAGCTGCATCCACCCTATTACTTTTCATTATAAAGAGCTGTGCTTTAGAATTGAAGTTTTAATCTTAAAAAATAGGTTTGTGGTCCTTACAGTTTGTAGAGATAAAGCTATGGAGAAGAACAGTGTGGGAAGCCATAAGATGATGTTTCTCTGAATGTGCCAGTGCTGAAACAGTGGGTTCAAAATGCCCCTTTGCCTCTAAGAGGCTTTAACACTGTTTGAGGTTTATTGCTGTTTTAAACTAATTCACAGCAGATGATTGCAGCAGAGATGCATGGTTGGTTTGTTCCTTTCAGCATCTTTCAGCTGTTTCTAGTTTGTCTGCAAATAGGAAAACCCAGCTACACTTTATACTCTTGTCCACAAACAGCTTGAATGCCCGCATCTCCTGTGGTGCTGGTACAAAATACTGTTACCCTTCTGAAAACGTGCTGATGGAATTAATGATATTGCATTGATTGATTTTAAAAATAAATAATAAAAATGTGAGGATTGCTGTGCTCATTATATCATTCCTTCTATATTTGTTGAAAGTTAATTTGAATTTTGGAAAATTTCCCAACTGTTGTATTGTAGAACTGCAGAACCTAAAAACTTTCCTGAAGTGTTAAGTCTTGAATGTTGCCAATGACTTGGAGCGGTGGAAGGATGTGCTGGCAGTGACTGGGCCAGGTCTTGGTCAGCATTGGTCAGTCTTCTTCCCATCCATGTGGCAAAAATGGCAGAATCGGTATCAGGGCTTGGGTTTTCCCATGCTTTTCCTAGCAGTCATCTTAATTTGCACTCAGGTTTGAGTTAGCAAGAGTGGACTGCTGTGACTTGAAGGTACAGTGATGTCTTTTGTTTTCTCATTCCTGTGAGACTGGAGAACATTCTGAGTAGCTATCGAAAGGCATGTGCTCCCAAGTGGAGTTACTAGGTTTCCAAGATTCCTGCTTCAGCACAAGTCACTTCCAATTCTCATTCACAATTAGTCTCTTAAGTTTGTCAAATCATCTGGCCACAGTTTTATGCCACAGGTAAGAGGGTAACAGGTGATCTCAATTATTTGCCAGCAAGGTAAAGCTCTGGAAGTGGTGCCTGAAAAATCTTGAGTTCCCTAACAGGGATTCATTACTTAAATGCTTTTGTGAACAGTGTCAGCAAATTTGTAGAGAAGTACCATGAATGGGAGATGCGCAGTTACAAATTAAGTACTTTTTCTAGTTCTGGGGACCAGATGTCTGCAGCTTGTAGTTCTGTTTTTTTGAAGGACCAGTGGGCAGCAGCAGTGCCACAGAGCCTCAGCTCCAGGCAGAGTCCAAGCAGGGGCTTGCAGGGAGAAGCCCGGGTTGTTCGGGCAGGTCTGTGTGCTTCAGCTGCAGCGCTGGAGTAGTGACTGAAGGCAGCCCGTGAGCTAATTCACTTCCAAAGTGAATTAACCTAAAAGGAATTAAGAATGTTTTAATTCTGAATTAAGTACCTATCCAAGCTTTGAATGCAGTTCAGCTAATCCATTTTAAAAATAATTTGTATTAATTTTTTTACTTAGCTCACTGTATGGAGAAGCAATAAAATAGCAGAGGACAGTAGCAGATGACCCAGGAGTTGTCATCTAATTCTGTGTACCAAAAATTGTTACATTAGAGTTTATTTTGTTTCAGTAACTTGCTTAGAGCATTTGAGCCAGCCAAGGAAATCAGCAGCTGAGATCCTAAATTGGCTGTGCTGGCTCCATGCACCTTTCAGCAGTACTTATTCTTAGTGGGTTCATGGATAAGTTGACTTGTTTTGGGTCATGCTGCTGTTTCCAAATGGCTATAAAAGAACTGATTGTTTAAAAAACAAAGCGAGAACTCCACAAACCGTGTTTGGATGTTGATATTCCTATGTCTGAAATTCCCTGATCCACTTCAATAGGTGGAGTTTAAAAAAGTGTGATCATAAACGAACATGATGCAGGAAAGGAAGAAACAAAATAAGTGTTAGCCCTTTCCTTGTCACTGCTGCTTGTCAAGAAGCAATAAACTGGAAGGAAGTGGAAAAAGCTTGAGTCTTGCTGAAGGAGGCAGCGATGCAGTGGCATTGCCTCACGATAAATGGTTAAAGCGTAACAGCCCTGCAGCAGCTTTGCTTCCCACTCCTTTGTGCCGGAACATCTGGCACGGTTTTGCTGTGAAGGAGCACAGCGGGGAGGTGAGGAGCAGGAGGATGCCGCGCACCACTGCGCTCACCACGCTCATCTTAGGGTTCGTAACATTGCACTTAGGAATGCATATGGAGGGTGCTGTCAAAGCTGTGCCAAACCGTGCTGCTATTCAGTCAGCACAGTGCATCTTGATTTACTTCCTGTTTACAAAGTATTAGTATTTGGACTACATGATAAACCAAGGTACCAAATAAGCAGGAAGGCAATGCAGTATTGTCAATAATATTGAGTGACAGGATTGTTTTACACAGCGTAGTGTCTGGAAGAGAAGTAGTTTTATAATTAGATTTAAAGCATAGCATTGGATTTATTCTGTCTCCAATCAAGTGTTTTCTGTGTAATGCAAAAAATTTGGTTGGCAATAGGTTTACATATCATATGGTTTCAGATTTTTTTTATGGCTGCTCTTTGGAATTTTTCCAGAATTTCTCAATTCTGCGAACAGCTGATGACAAACGGGACACAGCTACAATGCACAACTACCCTTTCATTTAATGTACCATATGCATATTGGAAACAAGTGATTTTTGCACAGTCAACTGTTCTGTGCAGTCACGTTTGTGGAGTGGTGGATGCAAACTTGGAGAGAAATAGTAAAATGTCTGGTTGGTCAACGCCAGTCAGCTGGGCTGTGTCCCGGATTGGCCTGAGTTCCTGCCCCTGCATCTTGCTCCCTTTCACTGCTGGCCTGCGCTAGCACTGAAGAACTGGTGTCAGCCTGGTGGTGGTACATTGCTTTGAGGTATTAATTGTTTATTTAAAAAAGAAATTGGTAGTTTAGACAAACATAGTTTTTATAAACAACTTTTAAAGGGCAAAAAGCCACCTGAAATCTAATGTTGGTTTATAAACCCTATTTTGTTGCTTATTTCCAGTTATCTGTATCTATTTCATCCTTTTTGTTACATGAATGAAACTGTTCTTGTGGTCAGAAACATTGAAGTCATCAGTGGCATTTCAGCCTTGAAAGGGAGATGAATGGCAAATTGGCATGACAGTGGTGACTCGGTTATTTTTTCCACAGCTATGGCAGGAGCCCAGGTAGGAGCTGTTCAGTCTGATACTTGCAGATGATGTCCAACAAATTTGCTGAAGTAAAATCAAGCAAATAAGCCAGGCATTTGCCCCTTGCAGTGTTCATGAGTGTAGTGCTACATCACATCGGCACTTGTAAAACAAAAATCTCAATTGGAAAATGAAGAAATAACTGTAAACAGCTGTGGTGGCTGTTTCCCTGGGAAGCGTGACGAGGGGTGCTCATGCTTGCTTATGAACCAGGGCCCTTCCCTTTGGGTGCGGGCAGCATTCAGGTGTGAATACCCCCTGGTGCACAGAGCTGAAATTAGCTCTGGTGCTAGCTGAGGTGCAGCTCAGCTTTGAATAATGAGAGGCTCTTGTGATTGCTGCAAGGTCAAGTATGTACGTGGCTGGTGCTGTTCATAGTGTTAGCTCAGCAGAGCAGCGAGTGCTGGGCCCTGGTGCCTTGCTGGAGCTGCATCTGAGGGAGGGGATGTGCTTGTGCTGTAGGCCCTCCTGCCTCTGCCTCGTCTGCTGTCAGGCTGGGGCGAGCCTGTGCTGTGGCAGTGCTGAGCCACATCCTCAGCTGGTGTCCATCAGGCCTGGTCCGATTTCAGTGGGTCTGATGGTGCAGTCCCTTAATTCCAGACTGTTGCTGGTGCTGAGCACCCATCAGCACAGGGAGGTGAACCAGGAGTGTATGGGTTGGAGGGGGGGGTGTTCAGGGCATCTGCTGTGGGCAGATGAGGTCTGAGGCTGCAGGCTGGGGTTTTATGGGACCATTTGTTTGCCGAAGCTGATGATGCAGCTTCTCATGACAGTGCTTGCTCCAAGAAGCTTGTGGTGTTAATGCTGGAGAGCCTGTGCGATGTGGTAGGATGTGTTGTGCCATGATAGCCTGAGTGACTGCTCTGTAAACATCAAGGCAAGTGAGGTGCTGCTGCAGTGTGGGGCTGATGTCACGAGTACAAGGGCAGAGGGTCGGATGTGGATGTGCTCCTCTGGATTCCTCTTGCTGCATATGTTATGTTGTTCAAGGGCAGAGCGTGACCCCATTCATTGAGTTTAACGATGTCCAAGCTCAGTAATAAAAATGTGCAGTAAAGCCTGGGTGTTTTCTGAATATTACTGCTTTATCTCTGCAGCCAGCAAAATGGCAGAGCAGATCTCCATCTCAATAAACATTGCAGCAGATGCATTGCTTTCCATTATGACTTCTGATTAAAATACCTCCCGGGGGAACTGGAGGAGGAAAAACCAACCTTCCTGTTCTTTTTGTTTTTAGCTATACAAAAGATTTTTATTACTTAAATGAGCTGCCAGCAAGTCTGCCTTAATTTACTACTAATTGATTTTAAGACTTGAAAGCAGCAAAGCTTATTAGCATTTGCTGACTTAGCTAGAACCCAACCCTCCCCATGTAGTAGGATGGAGTGAGATATTGACCCATGTTGCTGCAGCACTAAATGAAGTTGAGTGAATATTAAGTGTCTCATATTGGCATTTGATTTGCATATGCAAATGAGATCAATCAGTGCAGACACAGGAGAGCAAAAATAGTGCTTTGCAAATAGGATCCAGTATTAAGCATTTAAACATCAAGTGACACTTGCTCAGCTACAGCATGGGGACACTGCTGTCGAGGAGGTCCCCCTGATTCTCCCCTCACACCACAGCTGCTCTGTTGATCAGCCTGTTTTAGAGATTTAGAAGTGTAGAAAATACTGAAGAATTTGCAAGATTTAGTATTACTTCTGCTTTCCTGGCATTTCAAAACAGAGGGCTATTTGTGTGCGAGAGGTACTTGCCAGACCTGTGTTGCTGTACGTGACTCGCAGGTGACAGGTGTTGAGCATGAGTACCTCGAAGTCCTGGCACAGCAGTGCAGAGGTACCTCACGAAGGAATCTGATCTTGGTTCTTTCCTGACAGACCTTCATTTTCCTCCCTTCTTGCTCCTTTTTTCTTTTGCATATAATAGAGCCATTTCTTTTCAATCAAGGAATCTATTTGCAGAACATGTAGTTGTTAGATGCGTTTGGTTTTGTTTCAGCATACATTTCCATAAAAAGTCACTGCTAATGAGCTGTGTGAAAATTGCAGACTTACTGCCAAGGCAATTTGGTTAAAAGGCTTGTCCGTCCTTCATTACGATTTCGTCCTTACACATGCACAATGCGCTCAAGCAGGTACAGCCATGGTGGCTATAAAAAGGAAGGTGAGGCGCTGAGGATAGCGGCTCAGTTCTCTGAAAAAATCCTCATCGCTACTAATGCAGCTGCTACTGTTTTATTTTATCTATCTCTGTGTTGGTTTCCCAGTTATCTCACCAATGGATCAAGGCTATGAAAACTGAACGTTCTCAAAAGCTGTGGAATTTCTTTTTGTCATCAGAAGATGTATCGGTCAATTTTAATTATGGCCATGTAAGGAGTTTTTCGGTCACTGTCTCTCCCAAATTGACCACCATTGAAATTCTGAAATTCCGTTGACTTTGAAAATCTGGCTCTGGGGCTTCTAAACCAATTCCCTGTTAGGAATTGACCTGAATTCTAGTCTCTGGTCTTAATCACTGACCCCTCCTGTGTTCAGAGAATGACATTCCCAAGGGCCAGGGTCCGTGTTTACCATCCGAGCCAGTTTCCGTATCGTTGAAGTCAGGGCTCCTTGCTGTACTTCTCTGCTTGAAGTCCAAGAGGTTATATTTAATTGCTGCTTCTTATATTTTAATTTGCTTTTAGGACGTTGTACAGAGTTCTGTGCACCTTGGCAGGGGAGGGAGCTCTTTATAACTACAGGTTTTGTTATTTACACCTTCTGAAGTGACCAGAGGTTTGAATACAAGGTCAGTCATGGAGCTGTCTGCAGAAATGCAGAAATCTTCCAGCCTGGAAGATGACCCTTGCTCTGCAGGATTTACAAATGTGGCTTTAGAGGTCGTATTGCTATAGAATTTATCAGCTTGTTTCTGTATTGGAGGAGAGGAACACCAGGATTGATCCTCAGCTGGAGAGATCAGTTTGTGTCCCTCTTAAGCCAACTGAGACTTTTGCAAGAATCCTCATTATCTTAAACTGCTTTCAGTGGCCTGTATTTTTTTCTTTAGTGGGATAGGAGTTTGGATGTCTCCATCTGATTTAGGCCCATAAAGAAATCTTCTGATATGCAGATTGGTTTGACTCTAGAGGAAGTTGTGTGGGGGACTGCTGAAAATCCAGACTAAAACTGTTTATGTGCAGCAATTTAGATATGAAAAATTAGCTTTAAGCTCCACTTTCTCCATTAGCAGGAGACTAGTTGACCTCTGACTATGCAGGCAAGGCAGTTACCGCAGAAAAAGAGGTGGTTTGGTTGACCGGCGTTGCTTTTAGTGGCTTGCCCTGAACTGAACTTATTGTTCATAGCAGTAATGGTTGGGAAATAGAAAGCAGTCTGCAGAGAGACTGAAAGGAAGCCTGCTTGGCTAAGTAACAGAAAAGCTATCCCACAAAATCCTCTGACGTGCTGATTGGATCTAAGCTCGTGTGAGACATCTCTCAATCTGTTCAAATCCACCTAGTCCGTGGATGGTCATTCCTTCCCCTTTTCTCTACCTGGCGGTATTTCTTTCTAGTTTTGAGATTAAAATGTTATCTGTCCAAGCAGAACCCAACTATAAATAAGTAAATAACTTCCAAGCAGTTTGCTGGGGCCCATCTGCCTGGAAGAGCCCTGCCCTATCTGTAGCTTAAGCTTTGAATTGCAGAGACTCCTGCTGGGTGGGTGGTTTTTTGTTTGGTTTTGGAAGGGAAGTGGGAGGACCCCCAGCCCTTCAGGTGGCCAGGACAGGGGACAGCAGGAGGGGGAGGACAGAAGTATTCTGTTTTCCTGGGTGTTCATAGGGTTGAGCAATGTTAAGCAGAAAGCATTGTATTTGGGTGAGGGATTGATCTCTAATGTAAGGAGATCAGTGTTCAGGTTTCCATCAGCTGCACTGAAGAACAGGGCAGGACTCTCCTATTGTTTTGTTGCCTGCTTTACTCTTTGCAACAGCAGGCAAGTTGAGAACTAAAGCAGATCATATAAATAACACCTGTGTATGTATTCAGCTACACAGTGTATCTTCAGAAAAGCTTAAATACCAGAAGGCTACTACTGTGTGTAATATACCTTCTGGTTTAGCTTTGGATCAGCTCACATAGAGTGAATCCATCTTAATTCAAATCAAATGAGTATTTAATTTCTCAACTTCCAGAAGTGAATGCACATGCCATGTGGTGATCTCTGATTACCATACATTCTCACCTTGAAAAAATAATTCAGAAAGCACTTATGATTAGCTGTTAGCCACTTGAGATTTAAAAACAGAGCTCATCCTCCTATTCCTCCAAAATAAAGCCACTTGTGCTGGTTGTGCTTAACTGAAATTCATAGGTGAGTATGGGACTGCTTGCAGCTGGGAGATGATGCATGCTGCTCCTACTTGTCCTAACATGTTGGTTACTTCTGTGGGGGCACCAAACTCACTCCGGCAAATTGAATGTAGGTTAAAGGAAAACAGTCATTAACTGTGTCCACAGTGCATGGTAAGGGATCAGTGTGGCAAAAAGTCCTTCCCTGTACTGCTCTGCTTTACTCTGATTTACATAAATTGGATTTTTCAGGGAGTCCCTAAGTCATAGTCAAATGCAGACTGATGAGGCTATCCCTGGCAAAACTACCCGCACTGAAAGATGTTGGGCAGGTATTTTGAGTTTTGCCTTGAAATGCTGTTCTTAACCACTGTAGGGCTCACCAACAGCTGTAGAAGTTCATGGATAGAACTCTTTGCTTGCTTTGTACTCCTTTTTCTGTTCCTTGACTCAAACCAAGGTGTTCTGTGTCTCACTGTATAAAAACTCTTCATGCAGATACAGGCTACTTTGAGAATGGTTCAACTTCTGATACATAAATAGAAAGAGGGGATGTGTATGTAAGCACTAAAAGATTTTCTTCAGATTTTAGTATTTTCATGTCCTTAGTATCAGCTGCCTTTACAATTTTTGTTATTGGTTACTGTATCTAAAACAACGGGTGGGGGAAAGGCATTTACTTAAATGTGTTTGTGGCTTGTGTTTGGAAAATGCCATGTACAGCTATTTGAGGCTAAGCAAAAGCAGCGATGCTTCATTCAGAGCATGAGCTGCTGTGGTGTGAGGAGAGTATTAACAGCAATTCTAGGGAGGTAGCAGGAAACGGTGCCTCTAACACTGTCAACATCTAGATGAAAATGCACTTGTACATGGATATCTGCTTTGCTATCCAGATCTGAGATGATTCAGTGTTCAGGGGCTGTGTTAAGGGAGTCTGAGTGCATAACCAGAGCAGAGAGTGCAAATTGGTTCTTTCCTCAAGTATTAGAAATGGTGAGATGAAATGCTGTGTAAAGAAGGGGGAGAATCGGGAGCGGGGGGTTGTCATCAGTCTGTTTGTTGTTGTTCTGATTATTATGGCTGATGTGTCTGGAGAGGAAATGGCTAGTGTTCTCCCAGTTGCTCTGTGTTTATCAGCTGTCACTTTCAGCAACTTCTCAGGTGGGGAAGGTCACTATGGTTTTATGCTATTTAGTCTTCCATATAAACCGAATCCTGTTATAAGAGGAAAAACAATGATTAGTCAAGCACAGAAAGGCTCAGTGATGTTACTCATAAGAATAGGGCCTGTCAATCAGTAATCCTTGAAATGTAGAGCAAAATAAATACAACCTGGCTTTCTTTCACCTTGCAGAGGTACTGATAGATCTGACTCATGTTTCTTTGTAGCAATGCTGTGCCAAGCCTTGGAAAGTGCATTCTCTCTCTAGAAGATATAAAAGCTTGGTATAAAATAAAGAACAAACGCTCCAATAATAATAATAAGGCTAAGCTGAACACGCTATGGAGATATTAAAAGATTTAGGAAAAATTAGTCAACCTGTTTTCTTTGGCTGGATAACTCTGGTCAATGATAAGCATGTTTGGAAAAGCGAAAAAGTCACCAAAAATGTTAAAATTTGATTTCAACCATACCCCCATGCAAAACCACATTTTATATGGAAAATTGCAACAAGTTCTGATTTGTTCCAGAATACCTGCTTTTACACGTTCTCTTTTGTACTGTGAGTCTTTAATCCCTAACGATTTTTCAAATAATTGTGTTTTTAGTGCAAAAATGTTAATTATTTAACAGTGCTTAATTATTAGATATGTTAGTCTGATATGAACAGTGTGCACTTGAATGAAACGGAATGGAACCTCTGTTCAAGAGGATCAGATCACTTTTTGATAAAAAGTATCATTGTGCATTTTTTGCCGAGCCTTCATGGAGAAAGCCTAAATGACATTAGCAGTAAATGTTCTTACACAGATAGTGAGAAAGCAGGTAGGACTTTCTCTGAGATCTGTCCAGTGTAAGCTTACAAGCACATCTCTGTTCATCCTGAACCTTTTAATGTGCAAATTACTGGCAATCCAGTTACTTTCTCAGTAAAGAGGACCCTTTTAGAAAACATTTTCCTTCTGGGCAATGAACACAATGATCAGAGCTGTAGCTGGTCAAAACATATGATTTCATTTGAAGTTCCTGATCTGCATTGTTGCAGGCCCAGCCCAGTGCTGTAACATATGCTGTATAAACTTAATTATCAGACAAATCATGTAGTTTGTATGAGTTAGGTATGTGGCCTTTAATTTATGCAATAGATGGAAAGCAAAGAAAGTGTTACTTATGGCATTTATTTCTTTAAGGGTGAACTTTCATTAGCTATGTCAGAGTTCCGCTGTCATAAAATTCATTACATTGTTCTTAGATTGGCTTCTCAAAGAAGGTAAGGAACATACAATTCCCTGTGTGTGGATGAATAATTTTTGACCCAGTATTTCAACTAAACTGAATAGGGATTAAGTAGTGCAAAAGATAATGCATGTCCTGTGAGTTTTTGTTTAAAATCACAACACACACACACACAACAAAAACACCCCAACCATGACCAGTTTGGAAAGAGGGAGTGTTTACAGCTGGAACAGTTGTAAAATAGGGCTGCCAACATCTGAAACCTCAGTTGTGTGATGCTATCCTGAGGCTCAATGGAGGAGATGGGAAAACCACCTCTGCTTTAAAAAAAAAAAAAGGGGGGGGGGGGAAGCAAAATAAAAAGGGGGAAAAAAAAAAAGAAAAAAAACCCTTGCTGATAGCTTGATCTTGTCCTCATTTGTTCAAATGCTTCATCCATTCCTTGGTGCACAGACCTGTCTGGTGCTTTGCCCTGAGGAATGGCAAATGCATTTTGCTTGTATTTCTGCGGCAGCAAAGGCTGAGTAAAAATAAACAATAACTGGATACACACACACGACCCCTTGAATGCTGACCAGGAAATACGTGTGCTTGTGGAAGGCTGTTGTGCACAGTCTGTGGCAGTCTCGCTCAGTCACAGGGAGCCTGAGAGGTAATTTTTTTTTTTAGATCACACCAAAGCAAACAAGTTGCAAAAGAACAGATACCGTCCTGATCGTACTATCTGTGAGGTCATCTGCTTGCTTTGATCGGCTCATTGATGTTGTTTTCTTCAGGCTGACAGAGCTGTGATAGTCGTTTGATTATTCTTGTTATTTGCATGAAAATTATAACTAGTTACTTGATAAAGTCACGGTGACTGCCTTCTGCCCCTGGGGAAGTGCTGTGCTGTGCTTTATCTTGGAAATTTCACAGTGAGAGATCTCATCTGTAAGGATGTAACTGAACAGTTGGCTTATCTCTTTACTTCTCTCGCTGGAGCCTTCCCTCCACCCTGGCTGCAGCTGACTGACAGACCAGGTCTTTCAGAGTACCTTTCACTCAAAGGATTAACTCGAGCTGTTCTCATATGCTTTTGGTACAGTTGTTCTGATTTGACTTCAGCACCTCCTGGCTGTCTTGTGGTGATGGAGCTGCTAGGCTTCTGCAGGTGGAGATATTGTCTGCTGGCTGGTCTTTGGCCTGGAATAAGTGGGGAGCCAGCTGGCAAGCATGCACCAAGGAGTTTTGCTGAGCTCCTGAGCCTTTGCAGTACTGTTTTTCTCCAGAAGTTCCAGCCATTTCTTGCTCATCTTTCAGCTAGTTTTGAGGCCACAGCTTGTGCTAAGCACAACGTACGAAAGTTGTACAGTGCATAACTTGTAGTAGGCCTAATAAAGGAATTTACAGTTTTAACTGTGAGTAGTGTTTTATAGTGTTGGTGTAAATCCAGGTGTCTGTCTTCTCTAATGGGTCAGATTTTCATATCCAAGTATTCTTGTATTGGGGATTACTGAATCCAGATGATAAATCACGTGCCATCAGTATGTCACAGCCTTGTCCTCCTGTACACAGACCAGTAGGCTGCTGTGCACATCTTTACGTGCGCTAGCGGCCACATGCATATAGTCTCACTGGAACAGACTCCAGTCTGGAAGATACTGCCAAAATTTTCTTTCCAAGGAATTTCCTGCCAATACCCTAATTCAGCTTCTGGCCCTTCAGTCCATTTAGACGTCTCAAAACAAGGAAAAGAGTTGGCTTTGTTACTGAATTGATTTGTCTCCTTAGTATTTAAAACCTTAAGGTCCTCGGCTCCTCTTTGTATCCATCTCTAACTGGGAAACATGAGTGTTCATTCAAAATAGATCTTTCTGCCAAAGAGATATGAATACACATTGCTTCTTCAATGTTGTAGCCTCCATTCTTGATAATCAGCAATTGAGAATGGAGGGTGGGGAATTTGGCAGTTCTGTTACTTCCATAAACAATAGAGATGTCTGGATATTTCCAGCTTAGCACAAAAAAGCTTAAAAGGTTATTAAAAAAACCCCTCATTTTTATACTTTTTATAAAAAAAAAAAACTAATCCATTAGTTTGCTGCTGCAAGAAGTGGCTAGTTTCTGAGCATTTTTCCTTATGTCTGACTTTTAAGATTAGTTTTTCAAATTCTTATGTGGCGTTGTATCTGGAATATAACTAATATACTTCTTTCCCTTTAAGATTCATAGCTTTCCTCTATGCTGTTTGAGATATGTATGTGAAGATGGTATCTCCTACTTTTTTGCTGAAAAACATTAATGTCTTGACTGTTTTTGCTTGGCCTTACAGAGGAAAAAATTTGCAGGAGTATTTTTGATTCTTGGTTTTCTTTCCCTTGTACTTAGTTCCTCACTCTATAAGCTAAGGCTTTTAGATGACTCTCTTCAGATACAGACTATCCATAGGTGAAGGTCCAAACAGCTGTCCACTCATCTTCTGATTATGGGAACATCTCATGGTTCAGCCTTCCCATGAACCAGCTATGTATAGTGTTGGCGTGGTCTTGCCTTGAATATTGTGCGCATTTCTGGGCGCCATGGTATAAAAACAAAAGCAACCAGGGGAGGACAATGAAGCTGGTAAAAGGGCCGGGGGGCTTGTCCTTTGAGGAGAGGCTGAGGGCACCTGCGTGGCCTGGTCTGGAGCAGAGGAGGCTGAGAGGTGACCACGTTGCTCTCCGCAGCTCTGTGAGGAGGGGAGGTGCGGAGGCACTTGCTGGTCTCTGCTCCCTGGTGACTGATGGCAGGATGCGTGGGAGTGGTGCAAAGCTGTGCTGGGGAGGGTCAGACCAGACACTTGGAAAAATCTCTTTACTGTGAGGGTGGTCAGACACTGGAATGGGCTTCCTAGTGAGGTGGTTGATGTCCCATGCCTCTGTGTTCAAGAGGCGGTTGTGTAATGCCCTTGTTACTATGCTTTACCTTTCGGTTAGCCCTGAGGAGGTCAGGTAGTCAGACTAGATCTTTGTAGATCCCTTCCAACTGAGCTATTCGATATTCTCTGTCCCTCTTAGACCACCAGCTTTCTGTGCTCCACTTGTTGCTGGAGCTTTCTCTTTGGTGCTGTTACTAAATTCCATGAGATTTTGCCTCCTGCAGACTAATCGGTTCAGTGCTTGTTTTCTGTATCTTGGCTATAATTTGGAGACTGGGATTTGGAACCGTCCTGTATTTTAACAGCATATACCCTGTAGTTTGGCATCAAGTGAATTTAATATTAAAAACTTCATAAACTCCACTCACTCCTAAGAAAACTGTGTTTGAAGCATGTAAGTTTCTACAGCCCTAATAGAAGTGACATAAAGATAATTCCAAAATTATCTTGCAGCTCTCCAGAAAAGAGAGCAGTTTGTTCTACACGCTGTGTCAGAAATTGTATGTGCGTTTTTCAGTGTCCTAGATGTAGACCCATGTCCCAGACTCTCCTGAAATTAACCCTTTAGACATTGTGGTGTTTTTCAATTCTGTAAACTAACACAGAGGAACCTTTATGCTAATTAAATTTTTTTGTAATCATTGATCTCACTATTATCTTGTTCCTCTCATCCTATGAAACTAGACCAGCCTTGCAGAAACATACAGTGGGAGGAAAACAAGTTTATGGTAGCATGTTTCATATCGTAAGGACATCAGCAGTTGTGCTCGGTTGTGAATATATGGACAACTTTGTCATATGTGCTTTTTTGGATGTTTATCCTAAGCTGTCTTTCAGCATTTTCATCTGTTCTTGTTTTCATGATGGCATGTCAGTGTCCTCCTGAGCTGGTAGCCTGCTCATGAATTCAAGGCATACAAGAGAATTGAATGGAAATTGAGAGGTCAGGAATGAGTGCTTTGCCACTTGAGTTGTGGCTCCCTGAGGTAGGTTAAGGAAGTTTGCATTTGAGTAAGCATAGTGTGTGCCACAGGCGCGGCTTTAAGAGGGTCGTGATCCTGCTACTACGCACCCTTTGAAGCTGCTGTCTGAAACGATAGACTGACATTTTGTTTGTTATGGTTATGAGGAGTTTAAAGTGCACTTGTAGCTGGGAAAGGTAACTAGAAGTTATACTACTCATTCTGCCTCAAATCAGTAGCTTAGTTTATATATCAGAAGATGATTTTTCTGAGTGTCAATGCTCTGCTTGACCTGGCATCTAGAATCTAAGTTAAACTAAGCTCTTACCTCTGTGTGCGTTGTCACAATCTTCTGCATAGAAATCAAATTAAAAGGAAAACTTTAGAGCTTGAAAAGAATCTTGTTCTTTTAAGACTGCAGGTTGCAATGAAAGCATACAGGCTGTGCTACTGCCTAAACAGATCTATTTTTTTTCTGGCACGAGCGAAGCATCCATTATCAGAAATCCCACGAGAACTAATTCTAAATAGTTCCAACCTAGCTGCCCCTGAGCTGCAGGTAATACCTAAATGATGCTTTGAATGTATAAAATATTATATAAACGCCATATGTTGTTAAGCTTTGTTGTCTCTACTGTAGAATATATCCAATTTCGCTCAAGACTCGGGTAGCTTTCTAGTGGTAGTGATTCTTGTTACGGCTGAAGTCTTATCGGACAGCAGCCTGTAATCCCAGTGAGAGCGGAGCTGACTGCTCGTGCGCCGGTGCTGCTGTGTCCCCGCAGGGCGTCGGGCTGAGCCCAGCTGAGGCTCTACATCAGTCTCCCAGCTCTCTGGGACCTTCACTGGGAGCAGCGCAGGAGCTGCTGTTCTTCATGCTCTGGTGACCGACCGTCTGCCCCCAATACCAGGGTTTGTAGGAAGGGAAACGCATCTGTTGCCTCTATGGGAACTGCCTGACGATGCCAGAAAGAAATGTGCTGTAGGACAATAACAGTTTTTTCTCTGGTTTTGTAATGGTTTCCTTGTCTTGTTGCACAACAGCTTCCCTGCTTTCAGTAAATTTTCCTGCATTTGCAGAAGCAGGTGGCTGGATGTCTTTAAACATCACTGAAGTCTTCTGGTTACTCTGCTGTAAGCAGTGGAAAGGTGCGCGGTGCAGCCTGTCTTGTGGTCTCAGCCGTCTGGGGGTTCTCACTTCAAGACAGTTTACAAGATGCTGTAGCTGTCTGAACTTCGCATCTGGTTCAAGTGTTGCATTGTACAAATTCACACTTAAAAGTTGCTCTAGAGGCCAACAGTGGTGTTTGCAGTGTGGAGTTCGTTACTGAAGAGACACATAACTTTGTCCCTCCTTTGTGGGATGCCTGTAACTTTATAAGAGTGTATCATGTCCTGAATATCTTCTAAGGTGTCAGCAGGAGACAGGACTGAGAAATGGCCGTAATCCTGAGTATGTGGCAGTTGAGTCCAGCGGTTGCTTTGTGCTTTTTAAGAATGGGAAGGTTTAATCTGCGACCAAAGTAGCCTTTTTCTCCTACTGCTCAGATCTTTAACTTGCGTAAGCCACAGTCTACTCTACTGCTTTGGAATTTAATAGCTCAGTTGTTTGGACATGATTAAAAATGTAATGAATGGAATGAAGCAGTAATAAGATGAACAGCTCATAAAGGGTTTTAGTCTAAAAATGTTTTAGCACAGCTAGTGTGGTGAAGACTGTGGCAGCAGTCAAAGAATAGTTCACTGCATGAATCATTTACAAGTTTTAGTGAGCTGTTGCTGAGTATGAGGCTCATGTATCACCCTTTCTACTTTCTTTTACAGTGGGCCCTATTTTTCCCACTCCAGTGTTGCTTTGGCTTCCTAATGCTTTTCCTGTGAGTGCCTGATACATACCTCTAGAGAAAAGGGTTTTGCTTTTTTAAATTGAATTGCACATCGAAAAGGAGCTGTGTTAAATTCTTCTTTTCCAGTATGAGAATTTGAAAGGATTGGACATCCATGCTTTGCCTGGATGTTTTGGCCATTTGAAAGGTTCAAGAGCTGGAGACTGTTCAGGTTAAGGTTTAGTGTTTTCTTAACAGAAAGCATTCAAGGTCTAAACTGTTAGTCACAGAAGCTGGGAATTCTTTCCAATAGTAGATAGGTTAAGGGAAATGTCTGTAATAGAGATTTTGTTCCTTCACCTTCCTCTCAGCAGCTGTAGCATCTGCAGCAGAGAATGCAAGGTGGGGTGGGTGGGTGATACTCCCCATCTGGAGTTTAAGCAGGGTTTGCTATTGAGTGTCTTCACCCTTAGAGTGTGTGGACTTGTGTATAAGCAGCATAATTAGAATGTAGCTGGGTAGAATAGAGGTAGAAGGAACTACTTTTGAGCGGTTTTGCTAAATGCTCAGTTGAAGCGTTCATATTTTCCTCCTCGTTATTTGCTTCTGGGAATATAACACAGCATTTTTATGGTTACATTTGAACTCTTTCAATATGATCTTTCTCTATATACATTTGTTATTGCCAAGGCCAAAACATTCAGCTGTAATATATCAGTCATGTCAACTTTAAACAACATATAGGTTTGCTCCTTGTAACAGAACAAGATTCAGGCCGATTGAGGTATCTTATTTTCTAGGTTCAGTCCCAGTCCTTTCTTTTTCATTAACATGCTGAGTGTCCTTTAAAGCAAATCTATATCGTTTCCATGACAATATTTATACAATAGATGTTTTTCTTGTAGTACATCTATATGGATTTTTCATTTGTAACATCTCTTTGCATCAATTCCTGGTATATTCAAGGTCTCATTGAGGTGTTTGGGCCATCATACTACTCCAGATTGACCTTAAATGAGCATCTCTGCACGAGTATAGGCCTAACCTTTGCTGAGTTAAGCTTCTCAGTACCAGCCAGTGAAGGAGATGCATTTTTGCTGTTTCATTGACGAGCAAAATGGAAGGGCAGGAACACTTGTGTGATAGGTGGTCTCTCCAAGTTTTCCTGCACCCCCATCTTGTTTTCTTTAACTAGAAAGTGGTGTGTGTTTGGGATAACTGGAGTTGTGTGACTATGCTAATGATGTAGTAAGACCTATTAGATTGTTTTTTTTTCAGGCTGAGGTCTATGAATGATGTTCAGCAGTGACTCCAGTTGTTTAAGTGATAGGCAGGTGGCTGGACATTTCTCCTTACCTCTCCAATACATATGCTAGTGCAAAAGTCTCAGAAGTGAACGTTAGAATGTTAGTAATCTAAACTGGCAAGCAGGCAGTCTGTCCCTCTAGGTCATGTCTTGCAATTGGCCTGGCAGCATATAAAAGCGTGCAGTGCAACATGGGGATGTCTGGAAGTGGAGGTGGCAGTTGTTCTCCTGTGTGCAGTAATGAAGGGACTGCAGGAGGCCTCTGCTGCAGACTCCCACTCAAAGCAGGAGTGTCGGCCAACGCTAGTTCAGGTCATCGGTGCTTTTGTTTAGCTGAGTCTTGAAAATCTCCAAGGACAGATTCTGCAGGGTCTGTGGGAAGCCTGTTGTTGTGCCAGACTTCCTTTCTAGTGAAAGAATTTCTTGACATCTGCTCTGAACTCTCAAGCTATGATTTTTGGCCAATGGTGTTGTTTTGTTTAACTAGTCTTAAGGGCATTACCACTTTCTCTTTCCCTGCCTGCCTTGACTTTGGCTTGCATAAGTGTTCTTTTAATGTCCATTAAATAAGTTGGGATGTATGTATGAAAAAAGGGCAGGTCTGATCACTCAGATCCATAACATCCACCTTTGTGTAACAGGTGGACAGGGGCTTAAAATCAGAATAAGCTCATGCTTCTGAATAAATTCAGGCATTGGGGAGATCCCATGTGGGGCTAAAAACTTGTTCTCTGAGAAGCATGTGTTATTGCATAGCTTGCAAAATTATGCTTGTGGCAAATTTTGCAAGATAGGCACCTGTGGATTTAGGAAACAGCAATGAGCCCTAGGTGTGTTTTTGTGTCGTAATTAGATCACTTCAGCTTTGTTTTCAGTGAAGAGGGGATAAAATTACCTTCTAGATTTTTTTGATGAGTTGTGACCACAAATTAATAATGCATCTCTAGTGCCGGAAAGCAGAAGGCTTCCTAATTACTGCAGCAGCCCAGTGGACTCCTTTGTGGCACCATCCTTGTAATGTATGTTTATGCATGTTTTCTGTTTATCGATACGAGGTGTCTGCCCTGTGAGCTCAGCGTTCCTGGTTGCTCTTACTGTTGACTCTTCTACTCAACAGTGTAATGTTTCACCTTTCCTGTTTTCAAGGGCATTTCCCCATGAACTGTGTGATTTCACCACTTCAATTAGCTTTTGTACTGCTCTGTAAGGTATATGTCTGAGTTAGTTACGCCTGTGATATTGGCCATAGTGTAGTATCGAGTAGCTGAGCTTTCTAAAGAAGTACAGAAAAGCTAACTATAAAGGGAATAAATTAGAAGGAATAAATTGTGAAGGCAGTTCAAGCACGGCTAGGTTGTTTCTGCCCCCCCTTTTGGAGGGAGGATTGGGGGTGGTGGTGAGCCAGACCTTATGTGGTTTGAATGGAAGCTGAAGCAATTGGAAGCTATGAATTACAGATGTTTCTGGCCCCACTTGTGGGGCAATGGGCTGTTCATGGCTTAACCTCAGTATAGTTGTGGGCAACTATACTGGGCAACTCAGCTTGCCTTGCTTGGGAAGATGGGTGGACTGCTGCTCCAGGCAGGAGCATTGTGCAATCCGTGGCTGGTCCTCCAAAGGCCCCAGAAAGCCAGGAGTGAGGTAGAAAAGAGATGTGGAAGCCTCTAGAAACAAAAAATAGAGCTGCTGCTGGTGTGATGTTTCAGCAGGTCTGTGTTTGGGCTCGGGGATGATGTGGTGCTATACTAGACCTGAGGAGCCCCAACACTGCTGGGCTGCTACTGCCCTGTGCTTTGATACTGGCTGCTTCCAGAGAACTGGTCTAAAAATCTAGGGGTGATAAGTTGTGGTGAATGCCTTTCCTCTACTGTGAAATATTTATTAAAACAGATGTAGTTGGCTACAATTTGTTTCTGGGTAATCAGCCAATAGCTAGAGAAGATCAATAAGCAGATGAACAATATAGACTCTAAAGTTGGAAGTGGCTTTTTTTAACAGAACAAAGAGCGTTCCTTGTCCAGGGACACACTCCAGCAAAATGCAGAGCAGATCAACACTGGCACCCAGCGTCTAGATAGAATCAGTTCAAATCTGGGTTTCCAAATCTGACACCCTTTTTTTAAGCTGATGCCTTGACTTTCAGTCTTGATGTGCGCAAAGGAGTGAGGTGCTTAATGTGATGTGGCAGCTGAACTCTCTGGGGCTGCAGTTTTAATTCAGCTTTTGGTTCCTACAGTTGTCTTCTGGTGCTGATAACCACCTCAATATTGCTTTTCTTGACTTGTCTTTTGTATTACAAAAAGATGCAGATCTCTTTGTTTCTCTAGGAATGGTTAACCTTAGTTCAGGGAGGAAGAGAGGAAACATGTAAAACCACCCTCCTCCTCCCTGGGGATGTTTCTTCAGGTTACTCTGCAGCTGTTAAATGCCAGTTCAATGAAGCCTTTAAACATGCACTTAAATCCATTCCTGCTAAGCAAAACACTTAACTGCACACTTTAAATTAAGCTTGTGTTCAAGTGTCACTGCACTGAGAAGCAGCAGGACTAGAGCATGTTCACAAAGATAAGCACACTCTCAAGTGTCTTGCTGATTGGGTTGCTGATGCTGGAGAGCATCCTGGGCTGGGGCAGTAGGGGAGGGCCACTGATTCTGGGAACCCAGCATCTGCTGGCATGGTGGTGGTCAATGCCTGGCAAAAGACTTCTGTACCCAGGCTTCAGTCTCTGTATTTTCATACTGGCCATCCTTTGCTGTGTTCAGCCAGTAGTGATGTTTGTTTGAAAGTGTAAATAAGTGGCAGTAAGTCCAAACTGCTAAGGTTCCCTGCTCACTGCATCTCTGAAGATATTATGATGTATTTTACCTCTAACTTACGTCCGATCCCTCCAGCTGACTTTGAGAATCTTTCTTTTCCAATCCTTCCAGAAAAAGACTACTCTTAAAATATGGTGATTTGCAAAGCTAGTTGTCCTAATCCTGCTTGTAACAAGCTGATTGTAGGAAGTGTGACTCATTTGGGAAATAAAAATTGTGTGTATCTAATATATTTATCTCTGTAGATATAAACATGTGTGAGAAATGAGCTAGACCTGTCCTGCATCATGCATTTTGTGTCCTGAGGCTTATGTCCTATGTGAACTCAATCTTAAATTTTGACTTCCTGTTGCAGAGAGCTGAGATGCAAGTAACAGCTTTCCTCTATCCTACTCTGTTTTCTCAAAACTTTCAATAAGTTAGCATGTTGAACACCTCTTGAGTTAGGCTAACCTATTCAATAAACATTAGAAGGGCAGAAATGAACACTGTAATTGCCTAAGCCTGTTCGTCTCTGAGGGATTGCTCTGAGTTCACAGAACTGATGTTCTGTTCATGGGCTTTCTGTGACAGGGAGTTCATTTCTAGCTCCACTCCCTCTGCCAAATGAGGGTAGTAAGCATATGCTCTCCCCAAAACAGGTTGAGATAAATGCAAAAATACTTGGCTGTCTACAGCGTTTAGTTGGATTCTGTTAACATGTGTCACCAACACACTGGTTGGTCAAGGGCAGAAGAAGGTAAGGAGCCTCTCTGACATGGCGGTGTGATAGTTGCCAGCACGGGATGGTGTTTGGTTGCTTTGTAAATGTGGTAAATGCTTCAGGGTGGGATTGTTCATTGCTACGCCCCCTGTGGTCTTACTGCTTTCATGTTTTGAATCTCTTGCTATTTCTGTAGTGGGGTGATTAAATCAAATCTGAAGTACTCCTCTCTCAGCTTGCATGGTACTCTTGAAGTTGCGCTGGAGTTGCTCTAGTACATTCCAGGAAGGTAAATTGAAAACTGAAAATGAATTTCCAAAAAAGTCCTAGAACTACTACCACAAAGATGATGGATGATGAACCATCCTGGTCTGTTATTACCCAGAAGTAACTATCTGGCTGTTTTTTAGTGAACGAAGAAATATTAGAGGGGGAAAAAATAGTTTCCATTTAGCTTTATCTCTGTTGGCTGTACTGGCAATGAATCATGACAAAGGATAAAATGAAGTGAAAAAGATACCATTTATTTCCTTTTCTGTAACACGCTGGACACTTATTCTGAAGGTTACAACTCTTCTGAACTAAAACAGATTGCACTAAAACACTGATGAAAGATATTAGAGAGTGATAGAGTATCCCTGTGGTACTTAGCCCAAAAGTTATGGGCAAAGAGGGAGGGGAAGTTGGTCTGCATGGTTCTCCCCTCCCACTGGAGTGCACATTTACGCTGACCAGAGGTGCACTGTCAAAGTGGTACATAGGTGTTTCAGTAGATTTTTCCAGGGTCTGATGGAAATCTGAGATATATTCTCCTTAAAGAGTCCTTCTGTCCTCAGATCTCTAGGAAGGTAACATACAGCATATATTGTCTTCAGAGTGAAATGTTGCTCTTCCTAGCCCAGCCTGGATCTCCAGCAGAAGACCTTTCTGTTGATTTGTCTGGATGTCTTGACTTCCAGCCCCGGCTAGATTCAGGAAGTGCAAGAAAATGGAAAGAGTTAGAAAAAGCGTATCAACGATTAATTTGGAAACGTGCAGAGATGACTGAGCCAAGTAGCTTAGGTCAACAGTTCTGTTGTTTTGCTTTGTCTATGTAGCATCCTTTCTTGGGGATTTATAAATTATTCCTGCTGTAGTAACTGCATGCAGGAGCTGTAAGTGCCTGCTCTGGCATGGCTTTTTTTTAGGAATGAAAATCAGTTGTGAATGAGGAGATAATGTATGGTCTCATATCATAAAAGTTGTGCTCCTTGATAAGATTTCAAGGTTACAACAATGATAGCACTGAAATATCTGTCGTAAACTACCATAGATAATTCAAGCAATAAAAGTTTTTTAGCTATGTAAATAGGGTAATAGACTGGAATGCAGTAGCTAGATGTATTAAATGCCGGTGTTATTTTATATTCAAACAATAGGGAGAAAATAGAGCTGAAGATTAATTTGAATAGGAAGCAGGGAAGATTTCTCTTCTGAATGGTAGGGATAGATTTGAGTTTGTTTTGTTTGAAAGCACCTGAATTGGTAGCATAACTCAAATATATCTGATGAGCAGCATGAGAAACATCTGTTTTTTTGCTTTTTTTTCCTGACAAAAAGAGCCTGTGGGGTTTTAGGAAAGGCTGATGTGATTAGCCTGACTGCGTCTTGATGGTAGGATGCTGTCCAAGGATGTGTCGAGCCACATTTAGTGACTTAAAAACTACTAATTAATTTCAAGTGAACTGGAATGGGGAGACATGGCTTGACAAGTACTAAGTTTTGAAAGCTCTGATTTTGAAAACTTCAAGTGTAGTGATCCTGGGCAAGGAGATGAGAGAACTTGGGTACAGCCTGATGAGCATCTTGAAAAGGGCAAAAAGAAATGGGGTTAAAAAATTAAGGCAGTGAATGGTATGAAGCTTCTGATGATCATGGATTCTAGCTGCTCTGACAGCTCGCAGGAATGGATGGCAGAAAATTCTCAGATGTGTTGTTTCCATTTCCAGTTTGTTTAGCAGCTCATTTTCAAGCAACACAACATGAAATCTGAGACCTTCTGTCTTGTACTAATAGATTTGGATATAAAGCTTACAAAGCCTAGGTCCATGAAGGAAATGCATCTTCATTGCTCCCTCAAGATTGTAACACAAGATCTTGGATGATGCTCCCAGGGTAAGACGAAGGGTGAAAGAGAAGCCAGTGGAACATGTGCAAGTTCCAAAGAATGGGACAAAAGGAGCCCAAACTGAAAGGCAAGAGGGAAGGAGGGAAAAAAAAAGCAGAGAAGGTTTAGAGCAGAAGGGAGTTAAGCTGGGCAGAGGTTGGTCTGAGGCCCTACAATTTCCTTTTTTGAAGAATAAGTGCATTTGACAGATAGGTTGAGAACTGCAGAAAGTAGGAGAATTTCTAGGTTTTGGATGTCAGTACTGGCTGATGTTCTCCATGTCCTGATACTTTATAGTCCCATACTGAAAAGCTGCTGCTTCTGTCTTGCTCTCCGGTCGTCCTATCTCACCTTACCTGGTAAGGCAGTTGTAGCAGTAGTTCTCACCTAACCACCTCTCATGGGATCGAGTGAGGGCCTGGTTTTGTTTGTGCCTGTGCTGGCAATTAACACTGTGACCTTGGTTCCTCTTCTGTCACACCTTAGGGAGTGCAGTCTCCAGGGCAATCTGTCTGAATGGTGCTTGGAACAGGGATTTTTGAGGGATGTTGAGGAGCTCTTCAGGTGCAACTGCAACAGAATAATCCTTTTTCCTTTCCTCTGTGGTAAAATAAGATAAGAGTTTGGCAGCTGTTCAATTCAAGACAAATAAAATAAACTGTTCTATATTCATCATGGAAAGAAACACTTTGCTACAAAATGACTAACAGGACCTTGTATTCATCTGTACCAATCTGATCCGTGGCTGCATTCATTTCCATACAATCACTGGAAAATATTATGTTGATTGCCAGGAACAAAGCTTTTATGGGGAGTGAAAAAAAAATCCATGCTACTAATCTACAGTGGAATTGGTAAATGGGTGAGACAAAGCTTTAATAATATTATTCTGTGCGACATCTGATGTAAATAATACAGTTCTATTAATCTTTCAAGCAATCAGAGTCTGGCTGTTAGAGGCAGCCAAGTATGAGCAATAATATTATCTCTTCTAAGGAATGTTGGAGTAGAATCACAAATCCATTGCTGTGAAAGTGATTGCTGCACCATGTTCAGGGAGTCAGGCTCAGCAGTGAAAGGCACCAACTTCCTGTGCTGCGTGAACCGGCAGCAGGGCTCACGAGGGCATCTCCAAGCTCTGCTTGGACCTCCACCTATGATCTGCTGTGGGGGTTTCATGAGACTGTGCTATCCCAGGAAGCACAGACGTGTCCTTTGACTCCTCTCCCTCCCTCTGTAGGAGAAGGTGTGCTTCATCAGCTCATGTTTGGGGCTGGTCAGATTGGTCTTCTGCACGAGTACCTCAAGGGCGTGACTGACAGTGCATCCTCATGTGGGCAGCTGGATCTGCTGTTCATGCTGAACCTGGCTCTGGAAATAGCATCAGCCTCTTCAGAAGCAGTCCGTGATACAGCAGTTGAAGTGTTTGTCTTCTGTACATGTGCATCAATGTTTTTTTTAAATAAATATCAATGCTCACGAGCTTATTCAGCAACTGCATTGTCTGAAGCAATGAAGGAGTTAATGTTGCTTCCCCCTAAAAATGTGTGCGCTGTCTGTCCTGTAGCATGATATTAGTTAAGGCAGCCAAACGAAGCAGAATTTTTAAATGAGATCCTGTTTTTCAAGTATGATTTTAAGATGCAGGTTGGGGTTGTCTGATTCTTCACAGTTCATTAACTAGAGAGCAGCTAGTGTTAGAGAGTGACTTTATAAATGATAGATTTTTATTTATAGCAAAGTTCTACTCATTAATTTTAAAGGAAGGAAGCATAAAAGCAGGAGTTGGGTTCACTTTTATTTTAAAAAGTGACTTTGGTAATTTAATTAAATTGGGGTTTTGAGTATCATTACAGAAAATAAAACATTAGTTCTACACTGCTTTTCGACCTGTCTGACATATTTGATAGCATCCCCCCAGTTACAAAACCTGCATGGTCATTAATATTTTGTGAAAGTTGTTGCTGAACATATAGCTGCCCAGCTCCAGGTGCTTTGTGGGACGATGTAAATAGTATTTTGGGGGAAGGAGCGTAGGGTAGAAATCCTTTTTGTCAGAGCTTGTATGTGACCCTGCTGCTGTGCTACGGCAGGCTGCACAGGGAGACTAAAGCCCCACGCCTGTTCCCAGGGTGCTGGATGTGCAGGCTCTAGGAAAGGCTGCTCCTCTGTGTGCAGATGTGGAGCTGGAGCTTGCAGTCGCACCAGAAAAAGATAAACTGAAGCAGTTCAGGAGTCCAGATGCATGTGCCATTAAAATTAATCAAGTTTAAGGTGGTAAGGTTGCATTTAATCTGGAAGTGGGTTAACTGGAAAGCGGGATGGTGCGTCTGGATGCAGGAAGTCTAGTCCTATATTCATTACAGATTAAATTTTCATTTTCATCGCTGTGAGGGATACTGTCCACATACTGCCATAGAGGGCCCTCTTAAGGTACCTGAGCCCAGATCTGAGGCAGTAGGTCTGCTGGCAGAGACGGTCTGCGCTAGAGGCAGAGCAGGGAAATGGCTCTCGATCCTAAAGCACTGTCCCATGGCAGGACAGAGGTAGTGTTTTTGCATCAGTTAGTGTTAGGTATTTGTTTCACTTCATGTGCTTATGCATGGTTTTGGTTGTATTTTATTCTGCTGTGTGCTGGGTACGTTAGCATTTCATTTTCCTTTTAATCTTCCTCTTTTCCTTGGCAGAGCTGCAGACCAAACCTCCCTCTGCTCAAAGAAATTCATCTGTTTCTGTTCGTTCCCCTGACAAAATTGTTTCCTATGGTAAATCATCACTCAGCTTCAAATGACCATGCTTTCATTTCTCTGATGCTTGAGAGTGGTGGTCTCACACTGGTAGGTAGCTAAGCTCCACTGTGCTGTGCTCTCACTCCCCTTCCACAAAAGGCTAGGGGGAGAAAATATGATGAAAAAAAGTTTACGGGTTGAGATAAAGTCGGGGAGATCACTTACCAGCTACTGTCACAGACGAAACAGACTAAAGATAAAGGATATTAATTTATTACCTGTCAGTAACAGACTAGAGCAGTGAGAACTAAAAGCAAAGTAAAAACACTATAATGCTGTAATACAAGATGCTGCACAAGGGTCTGGTTCAAATTTCATTAAGACATTGTCAGCCTTTTGGTTGCCTTTGTTTGGTTTTATATTGGGCTCTAAAACAAAGATTTGAGTGGATCTTTTTGGAGTGGTTTATGGGAACCTGTAGAGTTAAACCCTCTGAAGCTGCTGTACAGAGGCATTGATTAAGGATAGGCTAGCATTTAGCTGCAACTTCTCCATTTGGTATTAAAGTAACCCATGTTCTTTCTGCTGCAAACTTTGGTTGACTCTGTTTTGCTCTCCGTGGAGTTTGGGTGCAACTACATTCTTCAGAGTCTGGTTTGATGCATCTGTGTGAAAGCCAGGTTAAATGTACTGCGCAGGGAAGTACAAATCCTTGTGGGCTGAAATTCTGTGGCCCTCTTTGTTTATGCAACAGTTGCTAATTAAAGGTTTTGCTGTCCTCTGTGTGGTTCTGAGGTGTAATACAACCCTGTTTATATTGCAGGGGCCTCTGAGGTGCCTGGTGAAGGTCTGGTAGAAAAACATTGTTTTAAAGAACAATGTAATCTCTGGGTCTTGATCAATCGTAGCCATGTCAGATTGAAAGAACTGAAGGGGGGCTTAGGAAAGAGGAATGCTTTTGTTTAGAAACTGGTAAAATGGGTCAGGAAAGAGTGAATGTTTCTGACTCAATTGCTTGGGACTGATTGTGCTTCCATATATATATATCTACAATATATATAAAAATATACATACATACACACACTCAGCAGAAATGGTACTTAAATCTTATTCTTAACTGGCCTAATGAGTTCTGCTGCAATTCAGTATGGTATGTTTTATGGTTATTTGCTCGTACATTTTAAGTGATTAAATTTACTTTGAGGTGAGCTGTTCTTCCGGATTCCTCACCCGACAACTCTGTTACGATGCACTGTCCCTAACCAGAGGCAACTTTCTTTGGCAGTTCTACCAAGTCATACATGTGGAAATCCAGGAAGGCTGCAGAATGGCATTCAGCAAGGGACAACGTTCAGCATCGGTGACAAAGTGAGATACAGCTGTAATCCAGGCTTCTTTTTGGAAGGACACGCGTTGCTCACATGTCATGCCAATTCAGAAAGCGGTGCCTCCTGGGATTTTCCTTTACCCTTCTGCAGAGGTAAAGTACCCTCTCTTTCTCTGGAATAAGCCACAATGAAACAGGATTCGTTGAGCTATTTGAGGTTGGGAAAAACTTCGTGGACTGTAAGCTTGATTTGAAAGACTTGAAAACTTAACATGATGTAGTTAACGTTGAGGTTCCTTTTTATTGGATTCCCTAAAGCTGCCAGGATTTGGGTGACTAATAGGAAGGTTATGAAGTGCTCAAAGCATTCAAAAATGCTGCACAGCTGCTTTAACTCCAATTTCTTTGTCTAAATGGAGGAAAAAAGAAAAGCAAGCATTCTATCTACCAAGATAAGGCACCTTCCTAAGACCGTATATTTTTGCTAGGTCAAATATGAGAAAATTGACTGGATTTTCTGTTTTCCCCCACATCGAGCTTGCTTCCCCTATGGCAGGCTCCACGGTGATTCTGGTCTTTTGTATGTAATGAGAAGTGAGTCTGTGCAGAGTGCTGATGTGCTGTGGGATGTTGGCAGTGGGGTCTGCAGCCTCAGGTGAGGGGGGATGCTGTATGGGAGGTAAAAATCTGGCCTTTGGAAAGGGTGCAGGCCCTTATGGGTAGGCCGACTTTGATTCCTTTATCAATTTAGAGAGCTTCTTGCTAATCCTCTGGAGCCACAAGGAGTAGAGAGTCTGTAAATATACAAGTGTCTGTGTTGTTTTACCAAAACAGTTGCTGCTGCTTTGAAGTCTTTTCCTTTCAATTCCTTGTGTACTTCAGCAGAGCATCTTATTGATTCTTTTTATTGACTCTGCTTGTGCAATCAATTAGCAGTTCTAAGCTGTAGCATAAATCTTGAATTTAAAATGAACAAATACTGTTTGTTTGGTGTGTTTTTTAATGCTTTCTTGAATGAGTTACACAGCAGTCGTATGTGCTGCTTAGTATATTTCTTGTATACTTACCTTCTGTTTTGGAGCCAAGGGCATTGTAACACTGAAGGACTGGTTCATACAGCCAAACTGATAACTGGAGAGGGACAACTGTCGTTGCCATTTTAGCATGATTAATTGAGTCTTTGCTTTTCCTTTGTATCAGGACTCACTGTAACCTTAAAAACAAAACAGTGAGGTTTAAAAAGAAAATTATGAAGTGTGTGCAGGAAGAACATTCACTGAAATTCAGCTTTGAGAGTACACCAAGCAATAGCCTTTTTAGAAGATAAGAGATTTTATGCATGAATGGACCAGCATTTCCTCCAGTCTGACAGCATTTCTCTGAAACAACCTTCCTCCAAAGGAAGGACACTATCTTCCTCTTGCTGTGCTATTATTCAGGTATTTGTGTAGTAGACTCCAGTAAGGGAAGGATTAACTTCTGCACCCAACGGAAACATGAAGGTTGGCATGATTGTAATTTGTGATCCCTGCTGCGGACGGAGTAAAGACCATCTTTGTTTTTGTCTTGCGCTGCCAAACTTTCCTTTTTTTGATTTTAACACCACTGTTTCAATCTTGAATCCAGCAGTGATGGAGGCATCTGATGTACTTCAGAATGAAGGAATATTAAATTCTATGGTGTTTGCAGCAGTGCTGTGCGAATTGCTGTGATCACAGAAAAATGTTTGCTTGTTCAGGTATACGTGTGTAGCAATGTGCTTGCAGGCTCCTGGAGGTACCACTCCTTTTTAATAAATTTGGTCGTCCTGCTTCAAGACTAACAGTAAAACTTCCAAGGTGTTTTTTGGAGGCAGGAACTAGAAATCTTTTCATGTAACATTTATATCTAGTTTCAGGAAGGTAGAAGGTAGCAAAGACAATCTGCAAATTGACTTGCTGAATTTGAAAAACCATCTGCCCAGCTGCACTCCTACCATAAGTGGGTTTTCAGCAGTCAGACATTCGTGCCTGGCTGATAAACTGGCAATACAGATTTCAGTTGTTGCAAAGGGTACAAAGATTTGCGTACTGACAAACAGATTTACTGCCGCCTTCTGCAGGAATGATAATGTTTTCAGAACTGTTGCCTGAAGAATATATATTTCCTTGAGAGAAAAGATCGTGGTGGCTTGTGTAGCTTAGAATTAATTCTGTCAATATTGGCTTACTGGTAATATTTATCTGAAAGTTTGCTGAATGCATTTGTACGTTCCGTTTTCTACGTAAGCTGGAGATGGGTCATGCTGCTGGGTCAGAGTCAGACAAATCAAGATGAAAGATGCCCTCTAGCTGAGCAGGTGTTACAATCTCAGGAGCAGCAATCTTGGGAATAGACTTGTCTAATGTCACTGCAGAGGACAGTGTTCAGTGTGGGGACTGCCCTTTCCTTCTTCCCCTCCTCCCCAGTATAAGGGCAGAGGTAGGAGACTAGTGTCGAGATCAGTGTGCGAGTTTCTGCCATGCTAATCAATACCCTCTGCTGGTTCCTTTATGCTCATCTTTGTACTTGTCTTCCTCTTTGTAACATTCTTTTCTATAGGTTGGTAGCTTTGTCTCCATCCCAGTCTTTATGCATTGAAATGATCAAAGATGCAAAGAAATGCCTGGTAGATAAGAATAAGAACCAAATGTGTTTGAGAAGCTGGAACTTTGCTGTGCCAGGATGGCAATGCTTTGAAAGGAATGCTGGGGCTCAGCTGCTTTTTCTTCATATGAGTTGTCTGCACTCCCTTTACCCATCTCTCAGTTAAAAGTACCCTTTTTATAAAGGATAAGTGTAATCTTAATGAGAAAGGAAAGTAGGAAGGAATCCCAGATGCAGAAAGAATAGCTTGATGAAGCACTTTGCAGAGACCAGTGGAAGTAGCTAGTGCTGCGGCTCGCCAGTGGTTTTGAAAGCACAGTTATATCAAAATTGATTCTTGGACTCTGAGCTAAAAGACACTATAAATTCACTCAGCACAGCCTCTGCTCTGGTGAGTTATGTTTCTTGCTTATGTGGCAGGAAGGATTAAAACTGCAGTGATCTCATCCTGGGAGCACCAAAGCAGCAGCGAATGGCATCTCCATGCTGACCTGCAAAGTAGTAGAGCACAGAACTGGGTGGCAGCTGTGGCTCCCCAGAAGAGAAGCTTGGCTGTGCCTGGTAGACCATGGGTGACTTGGAAATTCACCTCAAGGACTGGAAGCCCTCAGTGAGTGTTGTTCAGACTCTAAACTCTGGACTGAGCTGACATTATCCCATGTATAATGTGTCAGGATATTATCTGGAGTGGTTTCCTCATTGCATCTTGTATATTTTAGCACACATCCTGCACAGTTCTGTATTCACAGAATGAAACAAGGCCTAGTGCTTAGTCTAAATGGGGCCTTAAACTGAATCCTACAAGTCTAGCTGTATTTTTATCGTGACAGTTGGTATGCTGGAGGCAAAACCCCAGCAGACCTGGAATGCTGTAGCCACAGAAGGAACAACCTTCACCTGGATCAGTTAGTTTCAAATAAGGCAGGATAGTGATGGTGCATTCAAAGCTCCAAAAGAATACTCTGAAATGTCTGTTTTCTAAAGCACTTCTGTGCATGTGGAGAGAAGTCTTGCCCAGATTGTTTGCTGAATTTAAGTAGAACTGATAGGTTTATGATTCTGGTAGGCGGCTGAGTAAAAATTCAGTAAGCCAGCTGAAAAGTTGAGAACATTTGCGAAGCTACATTTTAAGTGTATCAAATATGCATAATCTCATTAAAAGTGGTCTGTCTTCTTATAACTCAAGCAGCTGCTTAGACCGCATAATGCCCAAAATAATTGAATGGCTGTTGAAGATTTTTTTGGAAGACTGTAGAACATGTTTTTAACAGCAACAAGCTCTACAAACTTGTAATACAGCATCAAGTCAAGATTCTTTAGCATCCCTCCTTCTACATAGCAACATATTTAATGCACCAGATATTGTCTCAGGTTTCTCAGACCCCATCAGTAAATGTGGCTGAGAACTTGCCCATGCGAATAGCTTCTTCCAAATCCTTGTTGCTTTTTGTACTTGGGTGTGTGTGTTTGCAAGAATACATGATCATAATGAGGAACAAGTGTCTGGCCAACAGCACCTGTGTGCTTGAGAACATGGTGCTCGCGGACAGAGGCCGGCCTGCCTGCAGATGTCTCATGGTAGTGGTGCGGGCCCTCATCTGCGAAGGTGTTTTGGATGGGTGCCTAGGGCCAAAAGCAGCAAGGCAGCAATGGTTAGTGTAATGTGATGGTGGTGGTAACTGTTCTGGTGGCAGAAGCATCTCTTAAGAATAAATTGGCTCCTTCAGATCTCTCTGCATTGCTGAAGCAGCTGCCAGGCATGTGGTCTGGAAGAGTTCACTGGCTAAGAGTCTGTCTTGCATGTATTACTTTCTAGCATCTGCAGGGGGACTTATTCATGAGATATTAAATTTGAACATACAATAAACTGGTGAATCATGCTGATCCTCTTTGGCTAAAATCCATTCATCCTCATAAAAGCACTTTCACTGTTTTCTGTAGGCGAAGAGGGGTTTGAAAGTAGCCCTTTTACTTTTTGCATGGACCTTCTTTGGAGGTTCAAGTGTGAATCCTATGTATGTTGTGCTGAAGTTTGAAGGATTTCCTGGTCCTTGATTTGGTTCCAACTGTGATAGTAACCTAAGAATTTGTCATGCCAAGCCCTAAGCAACCTGATCTAACCTGAGAATTAACACTGCTTTGTGTGGAGAGGTGGACTAGATGAGAGATCTTTCAGCCTAAATTACTTGATGATTTCAGTTGCACTTCCTTCAGTGTCTGTGAATAACTTTATGGATGGTGTGATTGCAGCAAACAGGTAACTGCTTGAACACCAGGGAATAGAGCATCAAGTCAGGACTTCAGTGGCCTTTTTCAGTCGTCATTTTGGCTGCTAGGATGGCCAAGAAGTAGCTGCATGTCTGTCTGTTTGTGTTTTGTCATGTTTTTTCTCTTTGCTGTGAGGTCTGCAGTTATCAGCCTTGTGCCATTCCTGTCTGAGCGCAGAAGCAGTTGCAAAGAGCCATGATCTCCATTGGGGCTTAGAGGTGCTAGTGCAGCACACAGTGTCTGTGCAGTGCAAACAATGAGTTAACAGCCTGGGGTGTCCCCATCTCCAGCCACTTGCCTCAGTCACTGGGAAGCCTGTGCCTTCTGCTGGTTCGGTTGGCTGGCTGCACTGGGGTAGCAGATGGCCATGAGAAAGAAAAGCTGGCTTGTACGAGAGGCTTGTTTTACTTTGTCTTTCAAGTTTCATGAGTTAGAGGCTGCAAGTTCCAGGCCTGCTGATGCCACAAGCCACAACTCCTGAAAAGGTCGAAAAGCTGAGCAATCCTCCTGAGCAGCCCTGCAGAATTCTCCTGCCCATTCCTCAGGTGCTGATGTCCTATTGCACTTCACAAGCATTCTCACCTGTGTTAAGTTTCAGTTTGGAAGGTTTTTAATATCCTCTAATAGTGTTTATTATGTAAAGCTCCAAGCTCCTTGCCTACAGCATCTGAAATGCTGCTCTGTAATACATGTTGTGAGGTTAACAGGCTTTTCTTAGCAATGTTCCGAATAAACTCCAGGCTGATGCTGTAGGTAGGAGAGCAGTGAGCTGCCTTGATACTAGTCAGATTAATTCTAGGTTTCCTTTATCTTTGTGCCCATGTTTTCTCTAGATCCCCCTCCTTTAATTGCTCTAAATAGCTCCTGCTGATGAAATTCAGGTTGTAAAAATGGAAGAACCTGCAGCAACAGGAGAGGGTCACTGTGTAACCAGGAAATGTCATGGCTTGATTTTTGAGCAAATGGTTCAGTTTTTAGCACTATGATTTTGGTAACAATATCCATTTCCTTAAGAAAACAAACCAAGACATGTTAGGCAGGTGTGTGGGATACTCCACTCCTTTCTATTAAATTTCTATTAAGTACGATGTTTGTACTCTTAAGCCCTGTTGCCCCAACCCTTGGGGATGTTTCTGTTGCTGATGAAGGTGCTGACCTGTGTGAGTCGAGTTGGAAACTCTTTAAAACCACCACCCTGCTGTGACAGTAAGGCTTTCATGTCTGTGAAACCCTTCTCAGCCTTTGAATTCTTGGTGGTTTTCCTCCTGCTTTGCCAGCTACATAGATGGGAGGAAAGCTGCAGAAAACACCTCCTAGGAGCCCAATTAGGAAGAAGGAATGGAACAAAAAACTTAGGCAACAACATGTGAGGAAATAATATCCTGACAGTGAGATGCGTTAGGCTGAGAACTGCCTCCCCAGGGAAGTGGTAGAAGCTCTGTTGCTTGGGGTGTTTAAAATTAGACTAAACAAATCACTAGTGAGTGTAGTGTATAGTGGGGAATAAGCTGGTACTTGCAAGGAGGCAGGCTGGCTGACCTAGTAGGGTTTCAAATCCCTCAACATCTTTGTCTCTTAGTACTGTGTAGTTAAAAAAAAAAAAAGTGTGCTTCTCCCAAAACCCAGTCAACAAAGACATATCTAAACTTTCATTGCAAACATTTTCATATCAATTTGAGTTATTTTGTTACATGGGTAATGGCCAGATTTTTATCAGTTGAATGGAAAACATTTCCTTTAAGGCTTCTAATCAGTTGAAATAGTTGTCTTGCAGCAAGCTTGAATGCTGCCTTTACCCTTGAAAAATGCTATGCAAAGGTGCTGTTTTGTAGAATGCTGTATCGCTCCCCAAATTAGTGGTGTAGTGCAAACCAACAGATGAGTGTGAAGCTTATTCTGCATAGTGTGATCCTCCAGGACCCACTGAGCACAGCTCAGTCAGACTCCAAAGCTTTGGGTGGGATGTTTCTGGTCCACACCAGTTTCTGCCAATCTGATGCTAGGCTTTGTATGCTACTGCTTGTTTGACCTTTTTTCTGCTGTTTTTGCCATCAAATATGACTAGTGGTTCATACCAATTAAAGTTGCTTCTTGAAATCTCAAACAACAAAAACAACACAACAAAAATAAACAATGGGAAAGGAGAGGATGTTATCAATGTTTTCTTCTATCCTGAGTGTGGCATACAGATAATATTCCAAACAAAAGTCATAGCCCGCTACAAAAGCGCTGGGGCTTTCAAAATTTGCTTTGGATTTGGGCTTTTTTCTTTTTTTGACATACTACTTTGTACATTTCAGCAAAATCTCATAACTTGCATTCTGTGTTTCCAGCTGATGATGCTTGTGGTGGAACATTAAGGGGACAAAGCGGAATTATTTCAAGCCCTCATTTTCCTTTGGAGTATGGCAATAACGCAGACTGCACGTGGACTATTCTCGCTGAACCTGGAGACACAATTGCCCTGGTTTTCATGGATTTTCAACTGGAAGATGGTTATGATGTTTTAGAAGTTGCTGGAACAGAGGGATCTTCACTCTGGTAGGTTTCTGGTCATACTTCATTGTTCTCTGTGTGGTTGTACAGTAGCAGCTGAAGTTTTGTATGCAGAGATCCAAACTTTCATTGGATGTTCAGAGTGAACAGAGTTTGTGCTTGAATGGGAATGATTCCCAGTTACAGGTTTTAGCTGCTACTTTCTAATGAAACCCTTGAGGATGCCTTTTACTTGCTTGGTAAACTTTGTGGTGACTATTGTCTACTTCAAATCATTCTCTGCAGCAAGATTTCACAGTGTAGCTGTGAAACAGATGAAACTAGATGAAGTAAGGAATTAAAAAAAAGCACAAAACCCAAGCCCAAGAAACCCTACTTGAACACTGCCATGCTCAACCCTTGTTTTTACTGAATTGTTTTCTGATTATTGCTAAATATGCTGCTGATAAGCTGACTTTACTGTTAATGAACCTGTGGCGAATGTTTCTGCAGATCAGTTTGTTCTGCAGATCTCGTTTGTTGAGGCTGTGTGTGGAATTTCAATACCCCTTGCATACCATTAAGTTTGCTTGAGCATTGCTTTCAGAAATAATGCTTTTATGTATAATAAATGCTGCACTGATTTTTTCCAATATGTGAGAACTGCCCAAATGATCAGTGCTATGAAGTCTGAAGTGAGGGCTCACAGGGAATTTGGCATATTGCTTCTGTTGCTTAGCAAAGGACAGCTCTGCATCTAGTTGATCTGGACACTATGATCCTTCTGCACTGTGACTGTACTCAACAGCTAAAAGTCCTAACCAGGAGCAAATGGAAGGCAGTAATCTGAGATCCAACATCCCCCTGGAAGGGAAACTTAAGTGTTTGAAATAGTTAGGTGTTGCCTGGGATTATCAGCAGGATGTTAAATTATAATCATTTATGAGGATTCTGTCACTGCCACAAATGATGTTCATTTAAGTAATTTGTATTTGCCTGGCAGTTATGGAGGAATAGGATTTTGAATGTTCAGGATGTACTAATGTGAGGGAATTTCCCATTTACCATGTACCAATTCTTTACTGTTCCCAGGACCCCTTTGAAAATTAGATGTTGGTGTTTCATGGGGGGAAAAAAACTGTTTTTATTAGCATGCATTAATATTTCAGGGCACCATTACTTTTTAGCCATTATGTACTGCAGGGAGGATCAGTCATCTGTGGTATGTGGTAAAGATGTATACAACTAGTTAAGAAACATTATTCTGCCTGGAGGTGTTGCCAGTGCAGCACTGTCTTTTCATATCAAAAATGAAACAATGCCTGTCAGAGGGAACCTGCTAGAAAAAAATAAACTACCCATAAATATACCATGGTAGAAATTTTAAAATGGCAAATGTCTTAGAAAATTAAACCCTTTGACTTTCAACAGTACACATGGGAAGAAAAAAAACCCTCTTATAAAAATGAGGATTAGGAGCTATTTAACAGGAGTGAGTCTTACAAACATCCGTTTTGGGGCCTTGCCACAGGGAATAAGGGTGTATTTTCCCCCTTCTCCCCACCCCAAGCACCATTGTACTGCATCTTTAATGACTGCCTTCCTCCAAATGCATTTTCAGTGGGAGCTGGGTGACATGTGAGGTGTAACAGCAGTGGACTCCTGTTTGAATTAGCTGGTAGAGCAGGCCAGGCGAGATGCCCTGCATTGAGTGAAATGGGTCACACACACATGAGTTTCATCCAGGGCTTGTCGCTGAAGCTGTTCCCGCTTTTCAAGATTCATCGTGCATTTTTATAGCATCATGAAATACACACAGGCAAGATAAACACACCAGTCAATTCAAAGGGACCTGATTTAGTATTCTGAAAGTCAACTTTTCAGTCCCATAAGCAAAATTACAAAGTGTCTTCTTTTAAATTTCATTTTTCAAAGCTGGCCTTTGCAACTTGGAGTCTGATAATTAAATTCAGATGACTCATTTTTCCCATTTTTTAATAATTTTTGCCCATGGGGGAATAAATTGAGCTCATATCTCCTCTTTAAACATGTTGATATGATTCAGCTTGAAAATATAGCTAAAAAGCTTTTTTCCCCCTTCTATGAAGACCTAGTTTTAATTATTGGTAATATGGCAGATAGACTTGCAGCCAAATAAACCATTCTATTGAAGTATTTTGCAGCTAAATATTTCATTTCCTAAGCATTATAAATAGTTTTAATCTGGTCCAGAGATGTACACAAGTAAACATTACATTTCATCTGGCGTATAATTCATATCTGTTTTCAAGCTATGGGATATTGTATAATGATGGTATTTACAAGAGTGCTAACTCAGCCTGTTAAGCTCGATTTGGCCTGCCCTTACTGAAACTCTCCTGTGCTGTCATTCACCCTCCCCTTTCTAAAAATAGATGCTGCATTGTTCTCTTAGGAGCCAGGTTCCCTCACCCCCTGCCTGTGGCGGTCACTGCAGCTGCTGCACGTTGTCCTCGATGCGCAGAGCTGCCCACGGGGAATCCCGCTACGTGTTCGTTCGGTCCCCGACCTGTCGGACACGAGTCCCGCCCTTGGTCTTGAAAGGGAAAGGACATTGCAGGTCTAAGCATCCATAAGTCAAGTGGAGCAATAGAGGTTGAGTAGCTATTTGAAACATATTAATAAAGTTACACATTTAGAGCTATTATAACTGCTGTCGCAGTTTCTGTCATGAGACCTTGGGCCTAGATTTTTCTTGACAGGTGAGAAATAAAATTCCACTGAGCAGAGAACAGGAGGGGAAGGACGTAGCAGTGTGGAAAAGAGCCCGTCAGATGAGAAACGACAGTGCTGGGTCTCCAAGTTGGAAGGGTGGCAGTGGCGGCCCTGGCGCTCCTCTAGGACAGGCTGTGCTCGCTGTCCCAGCCACGGCCTTTCTCTGCAAGTGTGAGCTTTCATGAGATCTGGAGGGGGGGGTGATGTGGGGTGTTTCCTCCTGTCATCGTCCCCAGGCTTTGTCTTGTCTTCAAGACTGGGGTTCTCTTCTCCCCTTCATTTTTATACTAGCTGAGAGGCCTGAAAGGATGAATGAATTGCTCTATAAATACATGTAAAAGAAGAAAATCCCTGAAAGCAGCTTGGGCTGCAGTCCTTAAGGGGACTGAGCTTTGCTGATCGTGTGCTTCGTGTTGGTATCTGCTCAGAGCTGACTAAATCCCTCAGCTAATGCTTCCCAGGAATATCCGCTGGTTATGGCGGTTTTGTGGTACCTGCTTCAAAGCTTTGTTCAGTGGCCAACATCCCCGTGGGTGCTCCGCTACGCTGAAGACACCAAACTGTTTCAAGCAGAGACCTGAAAAATCCAAATTTTTTGCTGGGTTGTAAGGAAGCCCCCAGACTGGTCCTGGATGGCACCGATCTGACTGTGGCAGACTTGTCCCAGCCTCGCCTTCCATTTAGTAGCGTAGGGATTGCTCTGAAGCTTTGAGCAGGTTTGATTTAGTTGTTTGAAATACTGCATGCTTTCTTGCGAGCCCTTGAAGTTGCTTGGGGGATGTCTGGGCTACAGTATGGGAGGGGATGTGCTGCAGCTCTGCGTTGTGCCCTTTCGTCACTTCTTCTGCATCAATGTGCTCCCCTAGGGCTAGCAGCGGTGTGCCACGTGTGATGCACAGCGGCTGTTTGGCTGTGCTCTGAGCCCACGGTAATGCAGGGCACGTTTGTGCTTTGCCTGCAGTGAAAGGGGTCTGAATTTCCTCTTTGTGTGTTTGCTGCAGTTTAAGATAGTGCACGTAAACGATGGAAATGTGATAGAAGTGCACGAGGCAGACTGTCATCTGTTTAGATCTCATCTGGCTGGTCTGGGACTGGTGTCCAGTATCAGGCATAAAGGCTTGTATTATGACCACTAAAGTGTTGTGCTGCTATTGCCAGTGAAGGTGGTGCTGTAGGAAATGACTAATAATCTGACTTAGGTATGTACATTTATGTGAACCGATTGAGATCAAGTGTATGTTTTGCTGGGTATAACACAAATATTTAGCAAAGAAAGTTTTTGCGGTTATTCCAATACAGCTGAAGCCAGCAAGATAGGTAACAGGTGGAAGCGTTGTTCTCAGGCTGTGCAGAGCCATGTGCAACAGTTCTTCTAGAGCAGGGTTTTGGAATTTGTGAAAATAAGTAAAAACAGTCTAATGTTTGCTGTCAAAAGTGGTGTGTAGTGTCTTTTTTTTTACTGTTGAGCCATTAAATGGGAGGAAGTGGAAGGGGGATGCTGTAAGCATCCAGCCTGTCTGCTGAGCAGGTAAGCTGCTAGTGATACCCTTCTCAGCCCAGAACGATGTTGTTTGGCACTCCACAGCTATTTGTTCCACTGAGGAACCTATTTAGAAACCTCTGCTCCTGCCAAATGAATTGGTTCCATGAGACGAAACTAACAAGTATCTCGTTTGTCTGAGTATGACTGTCTGTCTGGCGTGTTTGGAAGGTTCATTAGATGTCTCTAATCTTCAGATGGGAAATCTACTTTGAGATGTAGATGACTTCTTTAGTAAGGAAGCTTTTCAAATTTTTTATAGTGATGTTGAATATGGCAAATGTATTTGGTAGACTGAGAATCCAAACTGGTAGGAGGGCCTGGGCTTTAGCTGGGAGTGGACTTCAGCTGGGAAAGGTGCGCTGTGGGCTGCTGCTGGGTTGCGGGCTGGTGGTTTTCAGATCAAAAAAAATGGTGGTGCATGGAAAGGTCAGAACCTGACCTCGTATTGGCTTCTAGTGCAGCGGTTACCTGCTGCCCCTGACCCCCATGGCCTCTATAACCTTAATTCACATAATTTTTTTTTTTTTTGCTTGAGCTCTGCTGAAATGGAGCCTTACCTGGCAGAGCACCTCATAATATCATGCTGAGAAGTTGCATGTTGATCTGAGACACTAATTTATTTCTAAATTAATTCCTTCATTTGCCCTGGGTCCTGGTTTTTTGTCCAAAGTTTTGAGCCTGCTTAGCCCAACCTATAGAAATCACACCATGTCTTGGGAATGGAAAGTCATCCTTTTCCTGGGGCAATCCAGGCTGGGCTTTTCCTTGCCAATTGCAGTCCACCCGTGCATTTCCCTCTTAAGCTTAATTATGCCTCTATTTCTTATCTTTTACTGAATGTGGTTACATGTTTGAAAATTCAAATGTTTATCTTTAAAAGGAAAAAGAAGTTAGGCTAATTTCCAGATACCACCTACTCCCTTTTATTTTTTTTAATTGGGGGTTTCATGGTCCTTTCAACACTGCTTTCTCCTCAGTTATGTGTTTATTCCAGGAGGACACAAGCATGTGCTGAATTGCTGTATTTAACGTATTAATGCAGCAACTTGGTCTGTGGTATCTTTCTTCACTGTGATCCTCTTCTTGGCTTTATTGCTCTCTTATTGGACAGAAGTCTAATTTTAGGGGGGTTGCATCATCTGTCATGTTGCCCCTCTGAGCCTTCCCTTGTTTCCCCTCGGAAACATTTTTTTCCTTGATTTTTCCATTAATAATCCCATGTAAAGTTAATGCAGCAGAAGCAGGGCTGCGTGTGAGCAACTGCCAAATCAATGGAGTTTAACTCTTGTCTGAATTCGGTTCCTGCTCTTCAGCATCTCTTCTCCATTTTGCCTTTTCAGCCTTGGAGCCCAAATGATGTTCATCTAGCTTGCACAATTGCTCTCCTTCCTATCCTTAGGACTATTTCTTGCACTTAATTCAGGTAGGATTTGGTTTTAGCTTCATCTCTTCGTTTCCTAGAAGCAAGGAAGCATGCCTTAACATGTGTGTCTGTACTGTTTTGCATTACTTTTCTAGCACAACAGTGCCAACAGTGGGCACCAGTGACAACAAGGGTACCTTGCTCTGCTCCAGAAGCACTCTGGTTTAGATGCTGAGCAGTGGATAAAAACAGAAGGGACCATGTGCCAGGGGTTAGCCTGGGAGGAGAACTGAGGACTCTTCCATTTATGGTTCCTCTGATTAATTGTATGATATTTTCTTTGTTACTGGAGCTGAGCCCAAGAAGACCCCATTTGGACATCAGCTCTTTCTGGAAAAACGTTTCAGGATTTCTCTTGTGATGCTTCGTATCTGCAGGGAGTTGACTTAGGGGGAGGAATGGTTGGAAGCATAGCACCGATGCTTCAGCAGCTCCTCTTGACTGTTGCTGACTTTCTTTTCTTGTCGTTATCTGCAGTTGACCCTTCCCTCCCCACCGCCCTTGTCTGTCTGCAGAGTGGCTTCTAATTGCCATTAGAGATCACCCATGTGAGATCTGCTTTGAGCTTCCCTCTTGATGCCAGATGTCTCGTACCGCTAGCCAGGCTAATCTGTTTGCACATCTTGTGCTCTACCAGTAAGATTAGAGTACCTGTTCTTGAAGTTCAGTGTTTCAGATGGTGATAATGTTGGCTGGTAAAGAATTGTTCTCTATATGTACTTCTAATGAACCAACCTATTTTCTTTATATCAAAGCAGCTTCTGATCCATAGCTGTCTCAGAGCTTTCAGCATGTATTTTCATCTTAGACCTCCGCCAACATCTGCTGAAGTCGGTGGAAAGACTTTGGCTCCAAAGGACTTGGGAATTGGGCCTTAAGTGTACTGTCACTTAAAGTGCATTCCTTTGCCAGCATACTGCAGCTCAGGAACGCAGGATCTGCATCTGTCGTTTCTGCTGGTTATGCTGCTGCTGCTACCAGGAGGGGAAATGGGGTAGTGCTTGCAGGAGTCGTACAGGCTGCGCATTACGGAAGGGGCTGCCCAGTGCACGGGAGCTGAGAATGGGCCCTCTCACTGCGTGCACCCTGGCAGCTGCCGCTCTTCACGGGGATTCTGGAAAGCAGGCTGCCTGGTGGCTGCTTCAAAATGATTTTGATCTCATAGTTGCCACTTCCTTTTTGATTTTTTTTTCCAGTCAGTAATTGCTTTTATTTGCAAGTTGACAGGCATTATCCTGCCCTTGTGCATGCAGGAGGCTGAAGATTGGAAGATGATTGTGTCTTGAAATAACTTATTTCTAGTTAAAGCCTAGATAATGCAAATGTAAAAGTTTTCTTTTCCTGTGCAAGGAATTAAGCTTCCTTGCTGTAATGGCTTTTAAAAATGGATGGTATATCTGTAATATTCAGATGCTCTTCTTCCATGGTAATGTTTTCCATAGGAGTGGGAATGAGTAAAACGTGTGTGAAGTGTCTTTTAAAATCCATATTTAAATGTCAGTTACATCTTTATCAGGATCTGGAAATAGATTGCCTTATTTGACTGGTATGGTTTAATTTTTTTTTCTGTTAAAGAATTCATAGTGCTTTTAATTAGAAATTCTATGAAGGCTTTAAAGCTGTCATATCTAAAACTTTGCTTCAGTGGGAAGTAGCCTTCTTGCAAAACCCCTTTTTCTCTTAGAATGTGCAGTCTCTGAAGATAACATTTTTGGGAAGTGCACAAAAGCTCTTAAAACCCTAGACCATGCCTGGTCATGCAGCCAACTTGTGAACCGCCCGCAACTCTCCCTGCTGACTGTGCAGTGGTGGCGGTCCCTCTCTGCCTCTGGCGTGTGTGTCAGCTCCCTGGGATGGGCCGGGCTTTGTAGCTTGCCATACTGCTCTTCGGTCCTTATTTTAGTGTGAATCTGTGATAGGAAGAACAGGAATTTGTAGGTCAGTGATCTGATTTCTCCCTGATGGGAGACAGCTGGCACAGTACAGGGAGCACTTGGATCCTGGGGGTAGCTGAGAGGTAGAGCTGATTGCTTCCCTGGTGGATGCAAATGATTTGTGCTCATCTTGATTGCTGTTTTGAAGTGAAGTTAAAGGGATTGATAATGCTTTTGTACAAAGTAGTTTCAGTAGAGTAGCATTGTGCGTTGTCCTAAAGGCCCTTGGCCTGGTGCACTGCAGGAATAACTGAATGGGAAATTCTGGAAGAAAGGAGCTGATCAGGGTAAGATGATATGTAGAGAGGTTCCATAATTTAGCATACCTTTCTGGTGTAAGGAAAGGAGGACTTTAACAGCAGCTGAGCCGATAAAAGCATGCAGACTGTTAGCTCGCATCAGCTAAGGGCTTAGCTGACAATGTGTGCGACACCTTCCTGAAGCTGCAGTGTGACCGAACACGGACCCAGCTGATCTCACTGCTCCGTGCCGCTGGCTGCCCGTCCTTCCCTAGGTAGGCGAGTGCTCGGTGCTTCACAGGGCTGAACGGCTCTTCTGCCCCGAGTGTGGCAGGGAGAGTCACTTCTGTGACAAATTGCAATGAAAGGGCCTTGTGACCTCTCCCACTCATGTTTCATTCAATAAAACATGATTAGATTTCGTATACCACTTTCTGGCTAATCTTATTTTTCCATGCATTGATATGATTAATTCTATTTGCTAGATAGTAGAGAGTGTTCTATGAATATTCAGGCTAGCTATTTAAACCAAGGAGGAAGATGCTTATAGGCTGAAAATTACTGTGATCATCTCTTAATTGTCTTTTTATCCTAATTTGACCTTTGTTTGGTCCCCTCTGAGGCTGAGAGAGAAACCCTATGCAAAGACTGCTGTTGTGTGTGACTGCCCCTCAAGGGATAAGGTGCAGGAAGGGCTGCAGTGTGTGGAAAAATCTGTGAAGGTTCCTAAACATGAAGAAATTACTATTTTGCCACTTCTGCCCAGGATGCAAGCATGTGTTGGGGGAAGAGAGACAAGTTTGTTTGCAAAAACACTCAACTGCAAGCTAGGGAGAATAACTGGACAGACAGACCTCATGTAAATTAGTGTCACAACTGGCTGAAAACTAGAGAAATATTGGTAATCTCAAGAGCACCTTCTGGATATAAGTCAAAATGTAGGTGACCATATAGGTCGTAAAATGGTGAATAATACCTTTATCTGGCAGGGAAAGGGCACTTCATGTAAGTGTGAATGATGTAACAGGTTGTAAATGGTCGGGCATCTGGGACACTTAAAACACCAGATCTCCTCCTCTGCTGTTGTGGTGGGATGCTGAGCTTTCCCAGTTTAAGCAAGCATTTGGACAACTTGGTGGGAAGGATGGCTGGCTTTGCTTAAAGGTGCTCCCAGGAGATGCCTCTGCATTGCCCTTTTTTGGGGGCGGGTGGTGGGATCTTTGTGTGATTTTTGGCTCGCTTGTTTTCTTGATCAGAAGCCAATTTGTGCCACTTTCTGTGCAAGGTTCCTGTGCTGTTTAACCTGGCTGAAGATGTGCATATGCAGAGGGGTCTCCCTTTGCAGAGAAATTCCTCATGTTGAGAGAATTGGATTTGAATGTCAAAATCTGTCTGCCAGAGCTAATAAGCTGTGTTTTACACTGCTTGCCCTTATCTACAACTTCAAAGTGAAAGAGCAGAGACACCTCTGCAGGTGTTCCAGTACTTTCAAAGATCTTTCTTCTGGGGCTTCTTTGTGGACCTGTTCATAGATGCTTTCATATATTTACAAGTTGTATTAAAGAAAGTAAGTATTTTGTTTTTAAATGTCACCTATTTCACGAAATATATTTTAAATGATCTTTGCCTTCTGGTTTTTCCTCCATAGGCTCTCTGCAGCTGCTCTTATGAAAGCACAAACTCATTCACATGTGTTCAGCTTCTGTAGCTTTTTATAATGTGTTTTAAGTGGAATTTACAATGATCGAGATTCAGTTTGGTGCTGAATTCATATTGCTCTTGTGTAAGTTGATTTTGGATGTCTGATGGTAATGTATCTCATGTACTGTGATTAAACTACAGCTCCCTTTAATTTGTTGTATGTTAATTCACTGAAGCTGGGAAGAATTGTTTTCCATGGTTTTCCATTAAGCTCAAGCTGTGGAGAAGTCATTTATTTTTGTTAGCAATTCTCAGGTCATACACATCTGTCAAACGTGATCTTTCTACTTGTCTCTAGAAATATTTAAATGCTTGAAATAGAGGGAAGAAATTCTAGAGTTGTTTATAGAAGAGGTTTGTTTGCTGCTCAGGGTAATGTGGTGGAGCATGTGTTCCCACTTAGCCAGTGTAGCCCTCTAGCAAGATACAGGTGTTGGGTCATGGCCTTGCATGGTCAATGGGACAAACTGCACAAATTGTGTGAGAGGTCCCAGAATGCTTCTGGTAGCAGGCTCTCTGAAGTCAGTCTCTGCTGCATGAAAAGGAGTTGGATCAGTATCTCAATAAGTGGCAAGATGGCGGCAAACCAAATTCTAGACGGGAGGAAGTATGTTCTTGTACATTGGGATTTATTTCCGGTACTGCATCATGGTGGGCAAGTCACTTATCACCACAACTTTGTCTCCTCTTCTTGTGCATTCAAGCCCTTTAGTCCAACCTCTTCCTATACAGATTGCAGCTGAGATTTGGGTTTGTGAACTGGCAATGCCAACATACCAGCAGGTTTGAGATAAGACGAGATACCAGATCAGATCTCAGAACTGAACTTGGCTCTAACCTGTTGTGAGCTTGTCAGAAGATCATTTTACTTCTGTGCTTCTCCTTCCATTGTAGTTTTTATTTCTAAGATAAGCTATTGATGTTGGAGACTTTCTCAGTCAGTTATTCTAGAGGCAACACAGCAGCATCTTGCTGCCTTTTGGGTTTTAGGTGGAGGACCTATCCCCTGTTTCACCTAGGATGATAAAATATTTGACTAGCACAAAGTTTAATATATTACTGTTGATTGTAACAGATTTTGAGGTTCTTCTAAGGCTGATACTAGTTGTATTGTTTCAATCTATCCAGGTACTTTCTTAGTTTGTGCATAAAAACAGCAAGGAGCCTTAGTTTAGTAGAAGCTTCTGGTCTGGTCTCCACACAGGGAGAGCTCTGCCACCCTTCCCCACGTGTTCCTGGAGACAGAGCCTGTGATGTGGGGAGTGGATGTGGAGACAGTGGGAGAAAATTTTGATGTTTCAAAAACTAGAGAAACACTAACATTTGTTGTTATAGTTGTTCTCAACAGGAGAGGTTAAATGAAGTGTTACCACAGCCAGTGCTGCAGCCATAGAAATGGAGGAACTATTCAGGTTAAGTATTACAAAGTGCGTTTGCAGAGCTAGTCCACTGCATTTGTCAAGGTGTGTGTGTATATATATATTTTATTATATATGTTATATTATTTATGTCTTGGTAAACGCAATAGAATACAAAAAAAATACATGTATATTTTCTACCATGGCCAAACATCTGTAATTTGATAGCTAGAGTAGGGGCCTTGGAGGCCTTTTGTCATTGAAGAACAACCTTTCACCTGAAGTAGAAAAAAATGACTTCTGTTTCTGTTGTTTGTTTATTGCAGGCCTATGCTGCTGCTGCTTTAAAAAATAAAGATACCCTGGCAAGGATCAGTGATAGATGGGATAAGCAGGACAGCACACAGACTGTTTTCCGTTCCAGATCTGTGCGATGCTTCTGGAAGTGAGCTATTCACAGGGGGAACTCCCGAATTCTTAAGTGGAGAGGGGATTGCAAACTAAGTGTTAAAGTGAAAGGCCCAGTAGCAGTTCAGAATTGATTAATATAGCATCACCCAGTGAAGCGCTGACTGAAATCGTAGTGCAGACCTGATCTTTGTGTCCTTGGGGTGAGACCTTTTGAAGGGCTTGGTGCTTCTCTGAGGAGTTAGTCCAAAACCAGGTTCTGAGCTCAGTGGGTGAGAGTGGGCTAACAGGCAGAACCGTGAGTGGTTTCTGTTATGAGATGTAGGAGCAAAACAGTGAATTCTACAAGTTTTCTTCCACCTTGGCATCTGTATTTCTCTGTTTAAAGATCTAGTGTTTGTTTCTGCTCTGGGAGACGGTGCCACTGGTGGATCTTGGCACAGATGTCTCCTGGCTCATGCTTCTTGATTCAAGCATAGACTGCAAGTGTAGTAATATTATTAAAAGCAGGCACTTTTATATAAATATCTTGCCTCTTAATGTCACTGATACTTTGTACACTGAGTTCTAATCAGTCTTCCCAAAGCCTGGATGGTGGAAGGAAATAATGTGTTTTGGGTTCACATGGCAACTGTATTTTGCTTCTTCCCCTTGGTGGCATTTTGTTTTGTCATGGCAGGTCATGATCTCTTTAGCTCACGCTGAGTTTTTGACAGTCTTGGCTGTTTTACAACTTGGATGTTTTGATTCTTCCTCACAGGGACCTCTTTTGTGGCTGGATTTATAGCAGAGATCAGGAAGATGCCAGGACATAAGTAAATATCAGAGGATTAGTAATAGGCAAAATGTTGTCAACAGCTGTCTAATGACTGTATTCCTGGCTGCAGTAAGCTGGAATTTTCCAAGTCTCTGGAAAACTTGCGCCATTATGGTGCTCCACTGATGTGGTTTTGTGTAAATGGCAGTTGCTGCCTTGTACAAGTCGAAAAAGGCAAAACACGATTAGCTGCTCCCTTGCCATTGCCTCTAATGTGATCAACACAAATAAGTTCTTCCATTTAAAGCAGTTTAAGCTCCATTTACTATATGTTTCTTCAATCTGTTTTTAATTCTGTGTTGAGGGGAGGGCCAGGTGATGAAGGCCCTGGGAGCACACAAGGCTCCTGGTGGAAGGCGTGGTGTGACTGGTGGTGCGCGCTGTGCGGGGCTCCCCGCTGCCATGCGTGTCCTGCATGCGGCCAGGACGGCTCCGTTTACACAGTATTAAGTAGTGACCCGCTGAGCTGCTGTGTGGCAGTAAACTAAACAGTTGCTTTGTTTTTTTAGCAGTGACCTGAAAACTTGAAGAGCCTTCAACATGCTTTTAGAGTAGAAGTGGTGGTTTGCTCCCCACTTGGAGCAGAAGGGAAATGCCCATCTCTCCGTGCTTTCCTTTTTCCCTTTTGTCTTTTTTCTGCACTTTCTAAATTAATTTTTGTAATCACCCTTTAAATGATGGAGCAGTTCAAATTAGCTTTTAGTCAGAATTACCTGCATTAAAGATCTCTTAAAAAGAAAGGCATAAAAGTAATTAATTGTATCAATTATAATAATGTGGCTTAGCTTGTGGTTTTCTGTTGGAAAAACCTGTTTTTGATAAGTCAGCTGTTCTTAAAAGGGGAAAAAAAAAGTGCTTCAGGCTGGAAGCTGGCATGAAGGAATTCTTGAAATAAGGCTGTTCACTCTGTAATGTAACAGCGTAAATTAATACCATCGATCCTGGAGCGCTACCCTGTGCTCGAAATGCCCTGCTGGGATGGGGAGGGCTCGCAGAGGTCTCCTGCCCAGTCACAGGTCTTTTGTAAGATTTCAGACAAATATCCTTTAGTTCTTAAAGCCATGCTGGAACGTCTGGAACCTGGAAGAAAGTCAAAAGGAAGGGAAAACTAAAAACATCTTGAAAGGCATTTTGAAAACCAGACTGTGCGGTGCTAGATGACTGGCTATTGAAAACGTGCTCCAAGCAGGGAAGCAACACTTGCTCCCCCTTTCATGGGTGGCTGTGCACTGAGAGCAGCGCTGGGAGGGTGGACAGGCTGGCCAAGAGCTTGCTTCCAGCCTGCTTCCCTCCACCTGAAGTTTCAGAGTTGGAGAGGGTTTCCCAGGCTGGGAGGGAAGGGGAGGCTGCATGGACCGATGCTTGGACAGTGATGCTCTGCTCCTCTCGCTTTCCTTCTGCTGCAGCTCCCTCGCAGTGCTCAGGCCAGGGCTGGCAGAGCAGGTAGGCACCCCTGGGGCTTTCAGCTTCCTGCCTTAAAGAGGTGCCAGGAGTGTGTGCCTCTTGTTCCAACCCAAACACACGGATTTTAAAAGGCTGACTGACTCCTTGTTGTAGTTGATGGGCTGTATTTGGCACACCGTGGGAAGTGGTTCCTGATTGTAAGAACGTTCAGTGCGAAAAGCTTAGGCAGCTCTGTCTGCTTTGCTTGATGTGCACAGTCATTGCAGGTAGAGGAAAGCTCGTTGTAAAATCCTTTGGTCTTTTTAACCCCAGGTAATGCACTTTGATTTAAGCCTCATCTCCAGTTTAAAAAGGAAAAAGCTCGTAAGCATCTGTGATCCCATTTTCTCTCTAAAGAAATCAGTTTTAAAACAGGAATATTTAAGCAGGAGGTTCTATATATTGCTACTTAATATCTGTCCACTCCATCCCCACTGCTCCCCAGCAAAAAAAAAAAAAACTAATTTGTCTGAGGTCCTCCTGCTTTTGAGGTGTCAATATCAATGTCATTGGTTTTTTTTTTCTTAGACCTTTTAAGGAACTAGGGATTTTTAGCATGAAATTCATGATAGCATTTTTCAGAAAGAATAAAATACTCAAACTTTGCAACCCTGGGATATGTATAAAATGGAGCTTGCAATTAAACTTAATTTTGAAGCAAGTTAACAGAAGTTTTGTTAATGTTTAACATCTTTATGGGTGTCATTCTTTGTAAATTTGAACTAATTAAGTCCAAAGGGACAAAATAATATATTCTGTATGTGCTGTGATGCCAGTGCTCGCTTTGCTTTTGGTGCTTTTCCTCCTCTTGTGCAAGTTCTGATTCTAATAAGTTGCCAGAAAAGCAACTATTTTGCTTTTTATGCCAAATTATCAGGAATCATCTTCCTTAACCTGTGAAGGACTGCAATCTGTCACTGGTAAAGACTTGATGCTTGCTTACCTCCCCTGAGTTCAAGGTGTCTGCTGCTCAGGAGAGTTGAATTGGATTTTTTTTTTTTAATTTCCCTTAAGAAGAACATTAAGACAACATGCATCTGGTTTGGCGTTGTAAGAGTCTTGGACGGACAGCAGGCTGTATCCTAGCATTCACTCTGAAGTTCTGATGTTTCCTTAACTGAAATGTAAACCTGTCTGAAATGGTTGTAGTTACGAATTTAATGTTTATTGCTCTCCTTGGATATTTTTGGCGGGATCCTTTTCTTAAGGGGTTTATAGGTAGCAATAATACTGGAAAATACTGCTGAGTATGTGGTAGTCATAACACATCTGAGACCAGCCCCTGGCAGAGCTTTGAGGCTTCCTTTGGCTTGCAGGTCAGATGGGGTCAGTTTGCAGTTAGTGTTTTGTAAGGCTCTGTCCAGTAAGCTCATATTGAACTGAAGTTTAATACAGTTGAGTGAGAATATCTTCAACAGGCTGCAGGATCTACCGTGGCTGTGCCAAGCCTCTAATGCTGTCAGCAGTGCAAAGCTTGATGGTGTTTTGATGGGAAGGGTAGAAAGTTAATCTAAACTATGGATAGTTCTGGTCACTGCCTTGCAAATTTGACTTTTGTGTAGCTATAATCACTGCACCAAGTTTTGAAATAACTTGTAAGCAGCAATGCTAACAAACCTGTTAACATGCGTTGTTGCTTTGAATAGTAAAGCTGCAAGGTTCCTTTGTAGGGCCGCTTGATGTGGCAGTCCCTCAGATGCCTTGGCTCAAGTCTGATGTTGAATTCCTGCAACACAGATGCTCAGCTCCTCATAAAAAAGATTCTTAACATCTGCCTTTCTGTGAATGCTGTTAGTTTAATTTCAGACTGAATCTTCTATTTCAGGATTTTTTTATCTGATCAAACACTTGGAAATACAGGATGATGGGCAGGCATGGAGCAATCAGCTCTGGTGACACAATTCACATCAGTCATGGAGACTGAGCAGAAGAGATGCAGATTGATCTCTGAGAACCTGGAAGGGGAGGAGAAACTGTTGTAGCAGCAAAGCACAGAGAAAGGTTTAAAAGAAAGTAAAATTTAAAAAGTACAACCATCTTTTGACATTCTGGCAGTGCTTTCAAGTAGTCAACAGTTTCTGTAGCTGGAAGCAGTCAGGTTATGTTAAGGTCATCCACACAGTCTTCTAAAAAGGGATGTTTTGCCCTTGCACAGTTCTCATTCTGCTGTCTTGGCAACTTTAATGTGTGCTCAGGTGTTACAGATGTCTTAATCTTCCCAAGAAAACACACTGAGTAATGTTCACCGCTTTAGTCGCTGGAAGGAGACTTGCCCATGGTCCTGCAACCAACCTGTGGCTCAGTTGGGGTGCTGATGCTGTGCCCGCACCAAGCCCTCACAGAGCTCTTGCGATCTGATACGGCTTCTCATGTGCAGCAAGGAAGGATGTTTGGTTTGTCTTAGCCATGTTTGATGCAAGGCTGCATTTCATTCAGCAGCAGGATTTAGTCAAGCAGCGAGCTCTTCATTCCTTTCTAAAGGAATGAGGTCATCTTAAGAGTTTTTATGCCTCTAAAATGCAAGCCCTGCTAAAACAAAGTGGGTTGTGTGTTCTTTTCATGCACATGTAATAGCATCCTCTAATAGTAGTGGTATTCAACATGCATGTACTCAGAAGAGGAATTAGTGTTCAGCAGCTTGATCAGCCAATATGGCAGATCACCGAAACAAATTAATCTGCAGGAATAGGCAGGAGATGACGGCTTTACCATCCCCATCTCAGCAAGTCCTACTTCCAGAGCAGCCTCTGGGGCTCTGCAGCTGACACTTAATTTCCAGTTGCAGTTGAATAATTTCTCCAATGTCCTGTAGATTCACAAGTAGATATCTAATTTATTTATTTAAACTTCTGTGAATACTCTTCTGTCATTTGCTGTTCTTGGAAGCATAAAAGTTTTTTGCAATATATGATGGAAAATATACTTTGGCAAGTCAAGCAGTGATTTATTAAGTATATTTAACATTATCTTAATGAGTAGTTGTGGTCTCCTGAATTGTAGTCTGATGAAATTTTTATTTTTCCTGTAGAAAAGAAATTAATATTTTAAGCATATTGTTCATATTCTGTGGTATTTTATGCATAGTATCACCCCTTAGAGAATTGCAAGTCTCAGCTATGTCTGCCTGATTGAACTTACCTGTCACGGTTTAATGTGAGGTTGAAAGGAGCACAAGCAGATATTTTATCCATCTAAATGATAAATTCTGGGAAAGACAAAATTAGGTCTGTCAAACTGCTGCTCTAATTGCACTTCTAATAACTTAGCACCTGGTTTTTGTTGGTAACTATTACCAAATAAAAGAAACAGATGGGTTTGCAGTTCAGTGGGAGTGGTACATTTCTGAAGACCTGTTTCATTATCTTCACTCAAATGTGGAATGAAGATGCCCTCTCGCTAAGAACCGCAAGGGCAACAGGTGTTATCTGTGCTAAATGTTACCTTGTTGGACAGAAAGGGAAGTGGAGGAGCAGTTATTAAACTCTACTTGCTATAGCATCCTTGAAGCAGGGCTGCACTATGCTAAATGTTGTACAGGCATGCAGCGGAGTTTATTGCAGTGATTTGTGATCTAAATGAGCTGACAAGGGTGGCAGGATGTACGGCCTCTCAGATCTGTGCAGATGGGTATGTGCTCCGCAACGCTCGGTCTGCGCTTGGCTGTGAGATGGACTTAAAGCAAGCAAGCTGCTGCTCTCTTCACTGCTGTGCTGGTAGCTTTTAGCTTCTGAGTAACTTGGTATCTTTTTGGTCACATGAAAATCAAGCTGTGAATAAAAGCAAGTTATTGATTCTTTAAAACAAAAAGATTCTCTGCCAGCCAGTTAATGAGCAAAGAACACTTCTAGTTTTTGCTTTTTTTTTTAAGAGTGTTTAAGTTGTAACATCTCAACCCACATCAGGGCCCTCCCTACAAGGCTGTACAGTGTAAATACTAATCTGAGTTGTAAAGAATGAATCTGTTCCTGCCTAAGCTGAGTTCTGGGGGAGGTCTGTGCCGGGCTTGTCTGGTTTGCTGGGAGCAAGGAGAGGGGAGAAGAGATGCTCCCTCTCACAGAGCCGCCCAGGCAGGCGGCCGCTGCTCAGTGTTGGGCAGCGGGGGCTTTGCTGGGGTGATGGTGACGGCACAATGTTCACTTATCACCTTCTGGGGACAGAAATGCAGCCAGTGGCTTACTTAACTGTGCCGTAGTTGGTGGGGGTTTTTGCTATAACTGTTTAATTTTATGCTCCACTTTTAATGTTTTCTTAAGTGCTCTGAAATGCCAATAAGGCTAATAATAACTTACTGAATATGCCAAGGGAGGCCTAATCTTTAGTGGTGCATCTGCTTACTCAAACCCAAGCAAGTCCTGTGAAATGCTTAACTCCTCACTGCGATTTCCAGAAAGAATTGCAGTGTTTTGTTTGGGAGCTTTGTTTGCTTTCAGTCCTAACCTGGTGGTGCACCCAGAGCATCAGTAAGCTTCTGTGAACAGGACTTCTCATGCCTGTGTTACACAGAAAAGGCAACAGTGTAGAAGCATTACTGCAGAGAACATCTGTTAAATAAATCTGCTATTCGGAAAGGTTCTAGTGCTTCCACTACTGCTGCTGTAATAGGAAAGCTTTTGGACTGTCTTCTACACATATGGGAAGAAATTGCTACTGTAAGGAGAGTGGAGGCTGAACCGAGGGAGGCAGGATGAAGTGCTGTTGTTCCCATTTAACAAGTAAGAGGCAGTATCTGCACTGAGACGCTTCTCTTGATGTTGGTAGGAATCAGAGTGTAGCATCCAGGTCACCTTACTGATGGCATATGTTTTTGTGCTCGCTCCCCCCACCCACTCTTTTCCAGAAGGTGGGGAAATGTGTACAGTTTTAGCTTGAGGGTTGGTTTGTTTTTCCAGGCTTTGAAGTCTAACCCAGGTGCATAATGTATCTGTGATCCAACATGTATGAGTGCCACTGTGGCTGTGGTGACAAATGTGTTTGTGCCCCCGGTCAGAGCACAGGAAAGTGTATTTCTGAAGGCTTTGGATAAAGATCAAATACTTCTGGCTATTCTTTTCTACTCTGAAACTCTGCCCCTTAGGAACCCCTGCATCAAGAAGGCAGGGAGAGCAAGCCCTGTCTCTCTGCCAGCTGTCCTGATGAATCCATTTAGCTGGCTTGAAGGCAAAGTAGTCCAGCTAATCTTCTCCCACAGAATTTACAAGGTATTCTTTACTCATCTGTCCCTTAGCAGTGACAACACAGACAGCATTAAGCTCTACAAAAATGATATTACTAGATCCATTATAATGTCATTATCATTAGCTTTAAGTACATGAAAAGTACGTGAAACGGATTTCATGCAAAGTCTTGCAGGGAGCTTGTGTCGTTCCAGTACTGAAAGAAGCCATAGGCTTCAGTTGAGAGTTTAGTTGCGTACTTTCGCTATGATGTTTCTTCTCAGTAGCAGCTCTCCAACTGCAGGTAACTGGAATTTCATTGCGTGTTCTGGGTTGCCAGTCAGAGGTGTCCTGCAGCCTCTCAGAGTGCATTTTCGCTGTAGAAGCAGCCCTACTGGGAGTTTACTGGAGTGTCTGTCTGCAGAGAAGTGTATGTGTTGAGGCAGTGCTGCAGGTATTTGAAGACATCACTCACAAGCAGATTGTGATGCACTAAATTGAGTGGAACCTGTGTGCCAACTTCACAGAGCATGATTTTGAATGCCAGTTGTTTAAGAAGTATGCAAGCTGAGGAGTGGAAGACAAGGATTCCTTTAAAAGTGTAATTGGATGGGTGATATCTTGGGCCTTTTTGCATCTTTAACCACTTCATATTTGTAATGTGCCAAAAATAGCAGTACAGTCTGGTGTGACCATCACTAGTGCAGCTGGGAATAGATTTTAATTGATGGATCCTGTCAAGCTGTTAGTGGCTGTGCAGTCATGAGAACCATTAAAGTGATATTTCTTGTCCCTGCTATCAAGTCGCAGCACAGTATTATTTTTTACTCAGTATGTCAGCATTTGCACTGCTAGCACACTAGGTTTTTAGGTTTCTCAGCAGTGAAAGCTGCTGACCACTGACTTCGTTTCCAGGTACTATACTAGATGGTGCTAACACCCTAAGAAAATCTGATGTGTGGAATAAGGGACAAGCACACCTTCAGAGCCTAATTGGCTTTGTGACTTTTTGAGATGAAATATTTCCCTTGGTGCACGTAGAAGGAAAGAAAACAGCATTTGACTACGATACTCTGATGCGTTATGCTGAGGCTGTGCTCCAGCATGGGCAGTGTGGAAATGTTTTGGAGTATTCCACCTCCATTGACTGTTTCACTGTTTCCTTATGTGTGCATGCAGTATGTTAGGTGGAGGAACTGGTTTTGGAACCCCATCTTGAGTTGAGAGGAGACTGGTTAACTCTTAACAAATTCCAGCCTAGAATGGAATTTTAACTTCAATTACTGGAAAAAAACGGCCACTGAAGTTGGAGCCAGGGCATATGGGAAAAGACAAAAGCAGCTTCATATGCAATATGGCACTTAAGAATTGAACTCTTTCCTCAGTTCTCTATCCTGCTGCTTTTTCCCTTTTTTTTTTTAAAAAAAAAAAGGAGGGGCGGGGAGAGGGGGGCAGCGCATAAGCAGGGAGCAGAGGGACAGAGGCTGTTCTTATGGACAAGACAAGCTGGCAGAGCGCTGGGGTTGAGACAGCAAGCAAGGACTTCAGAGTCTGGAAAGCAATTGACCTCCTCTCCAAAGTGCGGACTCTGCAAAGATGTCCTTATGAGCCAGATAGCCAGCAAGTGCTGCTTGGGCAAGAGGTTATCTCGCTTTAGCTGATAAATAGCATGGGTTGTCAGCCTTTCTATAACAGACATAGTCTTCTGGATTGAGTTTAGGCATCCCTTTAGTTGAGCCAAAGGAAAGAACTTGGGACAGAGTTGCTTAAAGAAAAGACGTAAGTGCTGACCCTTCTGTGAAAATGAGCTGTGCCTGTTCCTTTAGGAACCTGTGGAGAGGCTGGGGTCAAAGTAGAAACCTCCCTGGTGCGCATCAGTCCTCCAGCCCTTCAGTGGGTGCAGTTTACCTGTCCTGGTTTCAAGTCTGAATTTCTCTTTCTCAAGGCTTTCCTCTGCTCTCTGACCTGCAGAGTTACCTTCTAGTTATTCCTGTACTCAGAACGGCAGCTGCCATCCCTTCCAAATGATGCTGCTGTTCAGAGGGTTGAAAGTTGAAAAGTGGAATCTAAAACAAAATGAACATGCTTATTTCCATTTAATTGTTTAGATCAATTGTGTAGGAGGTCCCCAGCATTTTCAAATTATGTTATATAAATGTTAATGTACTGAGGTATATTAAGTTGATAATCTCCCCAGCCGGAGCCCAAGACCAAATTCTTACCTATCCAGTATGTCTCTGTACCACTCGTCCGTTGGGCTGTCACTTACACCAATGTCAGAACCCGCTGGTGAATCTGCCTGGAAGGTATGTGCGCTAGAGGCGGCTGGTAGCGGCTCCTCGTCACATGCAGACCTGCTGGGCTTGGGGAGATGCCCCATCCTACCCGCACGGCTACAGGCATGGTGCGAGCTGAGGCGGGCGACCCTGGTGCCCGCGCCCACCTCCTGGCTGAGGTGGGTCCAAGGGTGCACAGCTTGAGCTGCAAGCCCCAGGAGAATGTAGGTTGGCTGCGTGCTCCGTCCTACCCGCCCCGTCACCTCGAGGCACATATGGTGCGTGCTGTGGACAGGCCAAGCAGGTCACCAACCAAAGAGCCCTGGCACCAGCGGACAGCCTCGTGTTTCCCCTGGGGCAGCAGTCTGCGGAAGTGGTCTCTCAGGCTCCAGGGCCTGCTGAGCTTGAGGACCAGGGTCCCTTCGGCATGGAAGGAGCCTGTTTTAACTCAAGGTTTGGAGGAGAGAGGAGGTAGGGGAGACTCGCTGCTATTTTCTTCATGGATAAGCAGAAAAAATTCATCTCTAGGCCACACAAACCCTCCTGTTGCCATCAATATGGAGCCAACTATTCCGAATTATTGCCCTGTCTAAAAAAAATTGTGGTTATCTAGCATTTGCAGTTATTTTTTACTAAGCCTTATGATGAACTGCATGAAATGTCGCAAGGAGCTGCAGCTGCACGAGTGATGAGGTGAAATTGCAGAGGGTCGCAGTCTTATCAGTGAAGCAGACCATCGAAGCCTTCATTTCTCTTTCCTGCTTTTTTTTTTCTGCTGTGAGCTCCTTTCATGGCTGTTCCTGGCTTGTGCCCTGACCTGTTTGCTTTTCTCCCTTGGTTTTGCCCCTTCAGCCATGCAGCCCGCTGTTTGTACATATCTTTGTCTCTTTCTGGCTGCTCATGCCATATTTTCCCTAACTTCGTGACAATTTCTGCTGCTGTCCAGTGTGGATTCAATTTCTGAAGCTCTGGGCGATGCTGTGCCATGAACAGAAAGAAAGCAGGTAGTGGCTGCTTCATTGTGGCGAAGCTACATCTTCTCCTTTGCCTCTTTCTACGTCTTCTCCTTTGTCTTTTTCTCTGCGTTTTCCTCACTCCCTGTAGAGGATCTGATGTGCTCACCTCTTGTGTGTACGTTGTCTTGTGCTGCTTTGCTGTGCCTTTAGGCTTCTCTGTCTCCTCCCCAGACGCAGCTTTCCAGTTTTCTGAGCGTTTCTTTGAAATCTCCGTGCCAGTGGGAGGCTCTTGGCTGGCCTTGTCCTTCTTCTTGATGGAGACATAGAAGAGCAGGTAATCGTGCTGTGGCCGTCTTGCCGTGCTGGCCAGCCGGGCCATGGCTGGGCCGGGCGAGCTGCCCTGCTCCCACCCCTCTGGTGGTGTTGACTTCGCGGCACGAGGGCGATGGCATCGCTGTGTGATTGTGACCCGGGGCCATGTCTGCTTCCCGCAGCTCGGTTGGCTAGCGGGCAGCATGGAGTCACAGCTGTGGCGATGCGGTGCAGCGGGCTGCTGCCGAGCACCGCGTCCTCCCCCGGCGGTGGGATTCAGCTCTGTTTAACGCAGGGTGGATTACAAATGGGTGTAATACCCAAAGAGATAACTGGATGCCTCTAATTTTTTGTCATGATAAAATGTGAAGCTGCTGTTAGCTGCTGAGAGGTGGCAGCTCATAATGTGAAAATGGTTTAGTAGCAGCCCTAAAAATAATTGTATGTGACAGCTGTTTCTTGGTTCCTGTCAGGATAACTACTGTAATTTAAATCTGCAGCTCATGGACTACACATCTAATTTATTTGGGTGGACTTTTCATTAATTTGAAAGGTTCTGAGGGTTTTAAAAGCCTTCATTAATTACATTTTAGTAAATGAAAATGTAATAAGGTTCTGCAGGTTTGTGTGGGAACATAAAGAAATTTCCCGTGTTTTGCTTGCTTGTTTTCAAAAGGTTAAATGAGATGTTCCTGTGAAATGAGTAGCTTTTCTGCTCCTCCAGAGTTCTTGTGACTAAGAACAGGAATATAAATAAAACAAATTGAAACTTTGACCATTCATTGTAAGTACAAGATGACTTATTCAATTCGCTACATATAAATATTTAACACTACTGGGAATTTCAATAAGTATTAAATTATGAAACGGACCCTACTTCTGTAAAAATTGTCTCTTTGAAAGGTAAAGATGGGGCAACAAAAGACTGGACGTAGGGAGTCACCCCTGTAGTTCAGATGACTTTTTTTATTGCATAATTCTCTTGCAACTGCTAGGACTTCTGTAATTGCTATGTTGCTTGCTTATGTCAGAGTGAGGGTCAGATGACTTAATTATGACATAATTATGTCAGGAATGGGGTCGGATGGCTTGTCATAGGTTGTGCAGAAGCTTGTGGCAAAACAGTGGTTCCAGTCTAGATGCTAGTAAAGTCAAGCCTAGACAACATACTTGAATATGGTGGTGCTTTTGTGCTTCTCTGTTCACCTTTTGTTTACTCTCGCTTGTTTTCAAGTGACCCCACAATAGTAAATAAAACTGGAACAAACTCTGTCTGTAGTACCACAAGGTTTGCTCCTTTCATGTCACAGCTTTTTTTTGCTTACTCTGAGCAGAAAGGGTGATTTGCATTCCATTTATCTATCCTGCTTTCCCTTCTGTTGTTTCTTTTGCTCTCAAAAGAGAACCTGCATTTGTGATTATTCTGGGGCAATGAAATAATTTCATTACAGCATTTAGAGGTCTCTTCAGCAGGTGCTTTATTATCTCAGTAATTCAGCCTAAGAGACTTTACAGATTCCCCAATTCCCAGAGTTCAGGAGCTACAAATAAAACTCTTTTGCTCCTTCCCTGATTTGGTTTATTTAGCCTCATTTATCTGTGTTCTTTCCAGATCTTCCCCAGGAATTTCATTTAAATGTGGAATTGACGATAGTCAGTAAAATTGCCTTAAGGAGTGCATTGTGTTAAAATGCACATGAGACAGCCTGTGTCCCACTTGGCTTAGGTCATTTATAAAATTCACTTTGAATTGAGGCCATTAATCTGAACTCAGTAGAATGTTGCTTATGTCCCTGAATTACCTACATAATTCATCAAAATAGGCCAACTCTGTTTAAATAAATCCTGGGGTTGGAGTGCTGGAATAAGCACAGGCCAGCACGGGGCCGCAGCCATGTCCCTTGTCCCGCTCGTCCCCAGTGCGGAGAGGTGTGGGCGGGCTGGCTGTGCTGCTGCTCTGGGGGGCAAATATACTGCAATGAGGTAGCTTTATTGCGGTAGCTTTTTCTATACTAGTGGTTTTTCAGGTAGAACAGCGATTGAGAGCAAATCGCTTGCAGGCAGCAGAGCCCCCCTTCTGATGCATTTGCATCAGAGTGTTTGGGCAAAGCCTTTCCTGTGGCTGCCTTAATCTTCTCTTTGGGGTCTAGTGGCTAAACCTTTTCCTCAGTTGCATATTGAGTGTCTACCCTTGGCTACACAGCATGTTTTTATAAACTTACAGGAGCTCAATAACATAGAGCCCCCCCCGACCTCTGGGAACTGTGGTTGCAGTTTGTCGGTGGAGCCAGGAGCTGTTTGGGCATGCAGGGGGTCCTCACACAGGCGTGGTTTATTTAGAAACCCAACAGAGAAGGCTTGTGCTCCATTTTGACTTTAAATTCCCTGGTTCTGTCTCCTGTGAGTGGTTTATCTGTCGGAGATGACAGTCAGCTTGATGTTCCTGCTACGTGGTCTCTGCTCTTCCACCTGCTGTCCTCTCTGTCCACAGCTCTGCTGTTCCCTTCAGCTAAGGAGAGCATTTTATGCTTGTCTTAGTGCTTCTGGAGGTGGCTATAGCTAGGAATGGCTGCAAGGTTGTTGCTACCCCCCTTCTACTGCTATCATACATGAGTCAGGAACATCACAATAAAGTAGAAAGAGTTATATGAGTTTATAGGGAGCTGTAACTTAAAAATGGCTGTCTCTTCCTGATAACGCAGTAAGGTACATCAAGTTTGCTGTGTCTTGCTAAGGGAAATTCAAGTGCAGAATAGGAAAGATTCTGTGCCATAACATGCTTCCAGTCTGTATTTTCATTTGACAGTGTTTACCTAAAGGCTCTGCGCTCTCTCTCTGTCTTAGTAACCTGACTTATTTAAGGATGAATTTCCTTCTGGGCCCTGGAATGTGGCAGCTTCCTTGTTGTTGCGTTCCTGACAGCCGGTTCTTGCCTTCCTCCCCATCACTAGCATCCGCTGTCCTGCACAGGGCCTATGGGTCAACAGCTTGAAGGGATGGGGGCACAGGGACATGAAGGGGCACCAAGAGTGGGGTGATGTACCTTGAGAAACAGAAGACTTAGAGTATTTCGAAAACAAAAGATAACTTCATCCTAGGTAAAATGTTAGTTGTCGTACTGCTTTGTTCTTGTTGATCGCCTCTAGGTGAGACACTGATTTTGTGGTTTTGCTGTCTTAATGGCGCTTGGCTGGACAGCAGGTGTGGTGCAAGGCAATGCTGTTCTTGCAGGAGGAATTCCCTTGGGCATCACCCAGAGTTATGAGCGCTCTTACTGTTTAAAGCATATTCTTACAAAGTAGGTGGGATTTTTAAGCCTTCAAAAAAGTACTGTATTCCTTCCCCTCACAGTCCAGCTGTCATGCTTGTATTGGCATGCAGGTGTTCTGTTAGTCCAATCTGCTCATCAGATCAGAATAATTCACTCAACTTCCCTCAGTTTTAGTACGTACATTCAGCACGCAAATATAGCTGGCATCTGAAGTGAGTTTCTTGTGCTCTAAACCACTTTGCGCCCTGCTCCAAGCTGCCTCTCCCTTTGGTTGGGCTGCTAAGACTGTCTCTAGTGGAAGCTGCTTTGCCTAATAATCACGATCATCTCCAAGGGGGGGGGGTGAGTGTTGCTGTCCTTACCTGCTTGTGCTTGGGTTTTCCGAAGATTTCGTGGAAGATGTGGGAATGAACCCGTCACACTGATGCTGAGTGTTCAATGTGTCTCCTTGTGGAATGATGGATTTTAATCAGTAGGCTGAAAGATGGTTGGAGTCGGGGTATTTGTTTTTATCATATGGATATACATAAAGGCATCCTGAAATTTAGAGTTTTTGTCCTCTTTCCTAACTGAATCTGATAAAGTCCTCTGGCTGTTGTGAAATACCTGCTTAGTGTCATTATCTAGTCAGTGCAGTGGTTGGAAATGCGTCCTGAGACTGCAGACACCTAATTACGAAGAAAAGATTTTGCTGTCGGTCCTGGCAGAAGAAAACCTTTGTGGACCTGTTCAGATTTCTAGTGAGAAGCCAAATCTATAAAGCTTATATATAATACATAATAATGTTTCTCTAGTATTTGACATTTCATTAAAAACAAACAAAAAACCCCACTGGTTTTGGCCACTGAAGCGGCTCACTCATCTAAGATGTTACCTTTTGCCTATTAGTTAATGAATGTTGATGAAGGTGTGAAATTGCTTCCAATTTACCATGGTAGGGGAAAATTTCATGCTGGAAAGAGTAATGTAAAAAGGTAATGTAGGAAACTAACAAATTCAAAAGGGACTACACGGATTGCACACTGAGAAATGTGAACCCTTGGCTTTCCACTTGTTGCCACAGTGCTTCAAAGGTCGGCATTGCTCAAAGTTAGCGCTGCATCAGCACTAATCTTTTCGATGTATATTGGCTGTTAATTTGAAAGAACAGCGTTTCACTATTTCTTTTTAAAAGTGAAAACAGTCCCTTGACAGAAGCTATCAAGACAAAAAATCAGGAAGATGAGAAAAATGTCACTGCTCATAATGATGTTAATTATAAGGTAAACGAGTGTTGACATTTGAGAGTTCAGTTGAAAAGATCAGACATGCACTGAGGCGTAGAGGATCTATGTAAAGTATGATGTAGAGAGATGCAAAGTTGTGTAATGTCTGAAAGCTTACCATTTATAGAAGAGCAGAAGAAAGTAAAAGGTTCGGCACTGTCGTCTTTGTCGGTTCTCGTAATTATGCAGTGTGAATCTAAAGATACTTTTAAAAGCTTCGTCTCTTGTAGTCTGTCTTAGTCTGATTTGTGATTGCAGGAAGAGGACTCAACATAGTAAATGTTGTCTTAAAAAAAAACAAACTCTGTAAATAGAAGTAATGTTGACTTTCATAATCTGATGATATTTTGATGAATGTTTTACATTTACTAGAGATACAGGTAATCTCAGTTGCATAAAGCTAAGGTCAGAGACTTAATTTTAATCAGAATAGCACTCTCTTTAGCTGAGGTGTGCGCATGGGTCCTTTTAGTGAAATGTTCTTTCATAAGCTATTTCTGTGGTGGCAAATACTGCTGCTTTTCCTCCTGCGCAGAAGTTAGCAAAGAAAATGTGAGTAAGATGTGTCCTTGCCATTTCTGCTGCTGCCGCCTTCTTTTGTGAAGGTAAAGTGCTTTCACTCCAGCCTCTGAAAGCGCAGCCAGCCATCATCATCATGCCCTAATTCCAGAGTCTAGAAGACTTGGTTTTTGGCCTTTCCAGGCTGGAGTAAGGAGTAGTTACCCTTAGCAGTGCATGAAATTGTACGCTGGCATGCTTGCCTTTAATGTTCCTGAGGGTCATCAGGGAAGTTCTTGCAAAGGATGACCTCTATTTTTTTGTCTCCTTTTTCCTGCCATAAATTGGAGGATCAGTATGGTCTCATTGCACCTTGCAGAGCGGCTGTTTAACCACCAAGTGGTGGTTAAACAGCTTTGGGAGCTTGGGCTGCCAGACTATCAGAAAGCAAAGCACTGGTACTACAGCGGATGTTGCTGCAATGCACCACCTCTCCGATTCCACCTCAAAGAAAACCATATCTCTTGAGATGCCTTGTCCTTGACCTACTAACTCTGTACATAAGTGCAGTTTATCCACTTTGCATGCCTGTGAAGAGTGTATGCTTTCAACATTCCAGCCCCCCCGCACCCCCCTTCTTGCTTCCCCTTTATTGTCCTAACTGTGGCAAGCTAAGGTCACTGGGAGGAGAATGGTGTCTTGTGCTGAATTGGTTTTCAGGATGCTGTTAAACCATGCCAGATCTTCAGCTGCATGTCATAAAGTCTTTATTTTCTCTATAATTCACACTGTTGCCTTTTTGTTTCTGATCCTTTCTAATATGAGTAGTTACTCGTATTTTCCACTTCAGTGCAATTATACCATGCTTTGCCTTTTCTCTTTTGCAGGTAGCTGACAAGCTTGTTCAGCCATTACATAGTATTAAATGAAGTAATTGCAATATTAAGTTCTTCCATGCCATAAAAAAAAAAAAGCTATTAAAGAGTAACTGCATGATGCTGCCTAGAGAACGGGGCTTTGGGCTAAAAGTGCTGCAGGGACGTTTTATTGTTTTTGGCCACCCCAGGGTGCCTAGGTAGCAGGGACTCTCCTGCTTCTCTGACCTCTGTATCTTTGCCTCAGGCAGAGGGGATGAATGCAGGACTGGTTTCAGATCCCTGATCTGATGGACTGGCTGCTATCAAATGGGCTGTGCATTGTTGGCTTCAATGGGAATTGAACAGCTCCTGCACCACTAGAATTCATCTCCCTGAATAAGTATTTTTGGCTGATATCCAGATGAAAGTATTACGAACCTTTTTCTGCACCCTGGGTTAACTCACGGGAAGATCATTTTACTCTGCTCCTTCTGTTCATGGCGTCACCAAGGACATCTCACCAGGCTATTGGGATCTAAGTGTTTGACTGTCCCGTTCTCTCTGGGTTGCCAACAAAATCACTTTGTGAGGCGATATGCTTAGATGTGAGGCTGATCATTTACTTTATCTTGATGTTGTGGCTGCCTGTGCTTCTGGCTGGTCAGCCACGGGCCTTGCACCGCTCGTACTTCGTCATGAGCTTCTTACCTGTTTAACCTGAGGCACAGCTTCTCTTCGTGTGAGGTACGGCTCTGATGTGTGAGGTGCGGGGGGGAAAAAAAAGGACAAACTGCCGAGCCATCTCGTAAGCGAGGGGAAGGGACATCGTGGAACTGATAAACAGTTTATTTTGGAGGAATTATTTTAAATGCTGTATGTAGATGCTGCAGAGCTGAAGTGCTGTGACTCTCCAGATAAGATGCTGTTGGGTAAGATAACACAGGTTCAAGGAGTACTGATCTCAGGAATATTTCTCGATAGTGGTTGTTTGAATTGAATCTGCTGCCTGTTTTTCCTTGATAGTGAGATCACCTCCCTCTCATGCCGACTGTGGTTTGGATTTTATGTTTTGGTAACATTTGCCAACAGAGTAGACGAAGTGCTTCCCTGTTAGCTGATTTTTGTTTTAATGCACCTGTTATTCATTGTTACTAGAGACTTATCAGAGTGAGTCCTCTCTGGGAGTGAAGTGAGGGTGTATAATTTAATCTCATGGCTATTCCTGGTTGTACCTGTTGGTAATTTAACAGTGGCACAGCAAATATTAAATGACTCGGTAATAGAGTTGTTACAATGAAGTTTGTGTACCAACAGGTAGAGGAAGTTGCTCTAACTTCGTACACCTTAGGAACAATTGCAAAAATAGTTGTTCTTTTCCAGTTCTGTGGTATTGATTCCTCCTACCCCCATACTCTAACAATATTTACTTTGTTTATAACAACTGCCTTTTCTGTAGTACTTTCACCTGCAGATGTCCAGGGCTCAGTGAAGTAATACTATTTTTATTTAAAAAAAAAAAAAAACTGAAGCAGAAGCAGGTCACCCAAAGCATGGTAACCAAGCCCCTGGTAAATGCCCGGCTCCCTCCCCTGGGTCCCAGACGCGTTGTGCCCGGTGAGCGCTTGCCTCTGCAGCAGAGCATTGCTTGGCAGTGCGGGCCTTTACGTGCCGAGGTCACGTGGGAGAGGTGATGCTGAACAGATGTGAGCTGGGCTGCAGTTGCTGACCTGTGCCCATCCTCAAAGGAGTGGCAGAACATCATCCAGCTGCTCGTGGAGAAATGGGCTGTTTTCTTGGCCTCTTGCTTCTGCTGCCAGCATGAGCCCTCCTTGATATGCCTGCTGGCTGCAGGACTTCTCGGTCCTAGGCTCGTGTCCTGACCAGCAGGCTCCTTATCAGTTTCGTCAATGCTTGGCCGTACTCTGGGCTGCTTTATTCTGGACCTTGGCTATTTAAAGCTAAAGAGAGGGATGTAACTCCTTGTGGCTTTATACACCTGATCAGCATGGGGTTCTTGTCCTGTTTGTGCTTGCTGCAGAATGCAGCAGCTTGATGCGCAGCAGGATGTGTTAAGATGTAGTGAACTTCTTTAACTTCTTTCCTTGTGTGCACACGTGTGTGTGTTTTACTAACCCGAAGCCCTCAGAGAGCCTATAGGGTAAGAAACGCACCACATAGTTATTTGTCTTTGGCATCCTGATACTGGAGGATGCTGGGAAGAACGGCTTTTCTCCCAGACAGGTAACAGCCGTTCTGGCAGAGGCTGCTGTGGGCTTCATGCCAATTAAATCTGTTACTCTCGCTGTCCAACTCTAGAACAGACACAAGATACATCCACTGATATTAGGCAGACAGCGGGAAACAGCCCAAGTCAACCAATCCTTCTCCCTCCTCCAAACTCTTGGCTGAGCAAAGTATTTTGTAAAACTGCCATGCTTTTTGCTGGGCTGTTACACAGCTGTAGTGTTTATCCTGTATGTTAAATGACTTCTAAAATTTATAGGCTTACTCCTGCTACACAGCTTGCTGTAATCCACTTGTGTGACCTTGGCTAATTCTCTTCCTACTTTTCTTGTTTTGTTTGTGGAAGATGCAAGTTCTCTGGAGCATAACAGGTTGTGTCACTGCAGTTGTTTAGTAGCCATGGGCTCCATCCTGATAGCCTGTCTAGATTGTAATAGGAATTGTTCACGTTGTGGGGATTTTTATAACTTTTGCAGTGTTTTCTTAAATGCAGCTGGTTTAACAAGTCAGATGACTTCTGCAGGCATGAAATTTTCGAGGGATCAGATTGTTGTACAATGCTGTGGCTTGCATGGTAAAATGATACCCAAGTCCATCAAGAGCTTTTTTCTTTAAAACCTCATGACTTTGAGTACTTGAGGGTGATATTACTACAACAGTAATATCCAGACCTTTCTTCATCTTGGTGAAGATAATACCGCAATGTCTTCGCCGAGAATGGCGCAGTATAGGATGTTTGATCTTCAGGTGCGTGTTGCATGTGAAGACTGTACGTTGGCAAGTCTCGAGAACAGAGGCCTCAGTTTATCAGTGGAGGTGATGGGTAGAGACAGATACAAGGTGAAACCAGCAGGTTCCCAGTGGACACCCATCTGTTTGGGATCTCTTGAGGACAGATCAGCTCCATGGCTTGTTCAGTCCTTTCCTTCTAAGGCCATGATACGGTCTCTTGTCTGAGGAGGCAGCAGGCATTGCTGATGACCTTATTAGCCTAACTGTAAATGTATTGCTGATTGAAGAAGTGGGAGAACAGTGGCAGGCAGAAGTTAAAATGAGTATTTTCCTTTTTTTGAAAGCTTTCACTGAGGGAATCTCTGAAACAGTTGCTACTACATTATTGGATGTGCTGGCGTGTTAAGATAGACAGAGGAGTCCCCACTTTGCTGATGAGAACGTACCACTTGATCCTCAGAAACAATAATTTATTTACTTGGATCGAATGCTTGGAATTCTCAACAGCAAACTGTTTTGTTACACTAGCCCCTTGAAAATGGATTTTTAAATAATTCACCAAAAAGGATGCTTTATGCTCTTCTGCTACAATTATTCAATTGCTTGCTAAGTAAATATACGTGATCTTGCGAGCACCTCTTCAATCAAAATCTGTCCTTTGACAGGAAGAGCTGAAGCCTTTAATGATGACTTGAGAAGGAAAGCGTTAGGGTGAGCAAAGGGGGGAAAACAAGTCTTATTTTTCCCATAGCTTTGTTGATTGGATGTTGCTGAAGAAGCTTCCTTGTCTCTGCTTCTAGATTACAATAAAGCTCAAACATTAACTTATCAGTGAATGCAATATCAAGCCTTCCGGTATGGTTTAAGCAGGTAACTCTTTTTCTTTCTAAAGAGGCAATGAGGGCAATGAAGTATTCAGTGCAGAAATGAGAATCTAGCTTAACAATTCATTGCTGTAACTGGTATATTGCACCTCTCACAGGGCTTTGATATCCTGGCAAAATAAGTATTTATTACTTTGCAGGTCTTGCATTAAATAGTGTAGTGTAAAAAGACAATGTCAAACCAAGTTAAGAATCTGCTTCATTATGAGAGAGTTCCCTGCAATAATCCTATATATTATACTTCTGTAGTCACTGTAGAAATTACCATGGGGACCACTCTGTACAAACGACTGCTTCTTCAACATCATCATTACTGAATCTTTACTCCCTCATAAAAATTCCTCTTGATGATTGTACAGAATCTTTTTTGTTGCCTGTCTTTTATTTATTAGTCCTATTTAAGCATCACCAGTGCTCCTTTCTGAAGAGAAGGGAGGAGGTCAGGAAGGGACGGGCCCCTACAGGACCAGGGCGATGCCCAGCTCGGAGGGCAGCAGCCGAGGGCAGCTGGCTGAGGGAAGCCTCCATGCCCGGTGGCTGTGGACCAGAGGGGATGGAAGGGGCCGATGCAGTTAGTGCACTGGTGACTTCTGTGAGGAGCTCCTTAAACGCTCAGCGTTAACGTGTTGGTCTATTCTCCAACCCCTGGTCTGTGGGTAATTACTTTTTATTTACTGGGACAAATGTGGGACAAATGTTCTATACGTTGCATAAAATACTGGAGGTGTATGAGAATCAATAAATCAGTGTGTATGTGTGACTTTTCCAGAAAAAGGTCTTATCCCAGGCACATCTTAGACTTTCAAGCAGATTGCACGTGAGAAAAGAGCAGCAGCTCGGGGCCTGGGGGACGCGGGCTCTAGGCCGTCAGCCCATTGCGTCTCCTTGCCTGCTTCCCCTTTTGGTGCTGTCGGTAACTATATACTGACCTCTCCTGTGTGAAATACTGAGAGATTTACTGACGGGCTGTCTGTGGAAGATATAGCACTCTTAGGCTGTTTTTCTGGGAATTGTCTAGTTTTTATTTAACTTTTGCGCTATCCTAAACACCTTGATCAGAGGGATAGGAGTATCAGAAATTAATAAGGCAAACATGTTCATCATTGGAAACGATCCCTATCTGTATCTTTCTCCTCTGTTCTGCTCCTTTTGAATTAGATCCAGTGTTTGACTTAACACTGGGTTTTCTTGCCTTTAATAGCTGTCACTCAGAGCTTTAATAATTGATTTTTTTTTAAAAAAAAAAGTTTAACATACAGGACATGTATATTTTAGTTTTATGAATCTTCAGGGAGGCCTCATTTATGGAGAGTCTGCTTGAACGACCTTGGAGAGTAATTTAATTCTTTTTCTCCCTCTTCACCTGCAAACTTCTTGCAGGCATAAAATATTACAGTGGTTCATACTGGAGACCAAGAAGCAGTTTCACTTTTAGTAGGAAAGTGCAAAAGGGCTTCCCATAAGACAAAGGGGATATTAATTGGAATGTGCCTTCTACAGCACACAGATTATGCCAATGCTGTATCTGCAGTTACCTGTGGATGTAGCTGAATTTGCACTTTGTTGCTGCTGTTAACCATGGCTCTTGCCATAACTGTGGTGTGCTCTTGTTGCAGCTGTGTAGATATAGCATTCCATGTTCTTTGCCTGACAATGATACACTGCTACTGAAGTTTTTTTCCATTAAATTCACAAATTAAATGACTTGCACTATTTTTGCAGCATGCTTGTGGCTGAAAAGCTGAGCCTTGACCCTGTAAGTCACAGAGCCTTGCCAAACTGTGACAGCACCTTCTCTCAGGTCCCAGGGACCCAATGGACGAGGGTATGAAATGCAGAACAGATAGGACCCCAAAGTAGGTAACTCATCGTTCTGTCTTCAGTGATGGCTTATGATACCGTGCTTGGCTAAGATCAGGCGTTATTTCTGTTCCCGTTAGATACTAAGTGGATAAGCCCTTGATTTGAAGACAACTATGTGGTTTATTTAGGAGACTTGGGAGCAGACAAGGTGTTTGCTCTGTCAGCTCTGCGCATCTTCCCGATCCTATAGTTTTCCCAATAGGGGAGTGAGAAACGAGGGGGTCATGCACCCCAGCGCCTGTGCTGGCGTGCTGAGGAAGGTGCCGTGGGCTCAGTGGGAGGAAGATGAAGATTCTGACTTCTTTTCCAGCTCTATGATTTTTAAGTTGGCTGCAGCATGGAATATTTTTATCCCTTCCAGACTTAAGGAAAATAACACGATCATCACACACAAGTTCTCTGGATGTTCTCATTCTGCCTTAAGCATGAAGCAAAGCAAGTGCATCTTTATTCCATCTTGTATAGCAAAGTTGCTCTTGTACATGTGTTAACTGAGATGCCAGAACAACACCACCTTGTAACGTGCCTGCCATGCATGTTGTGCTGAAGGTAAGATTGAGCTCAGAAATATTGGTTACTTTTTATGGACCTGCTTTCATTTGACCTCTTTGTACTGCCCAATTTGAACAGCGTTATTTTTTGATAATATCTGGTAGAAAGCATTTTTACATAGCTTCCTATCTGAGCATGGTCTGTTGCAACTGTCCAATACCAAGTGAAGTATTTTTAAAGCTTAGACTTGGCAGCTGGTTGCACAGAAGTGAATTTTGTAATTGACTAAGCTACTCTGGAAGGCTTAGGTCCTGACAGACAAAGCGCTGTCAGGATCCCAAAATCATGTTTGCTTGTATGAATGTATAAGGCAGCAGAGTTCTTTTTTTTTTAGTTTAAAGAATAACAGCAAACCCAGTCACTGAGAATGAGCCTGGCACTGCCTGCGTGGGAAGCCCTGTGGTGTAACTAGTGGCGGCAGTTCCCAAGGTTTCTTCCTCTCTTGCCCATTACTCCTGGCATGAGAGCATGCTCAGGAAAGAGGGAGTGGAAGCAACTCTTAATAAAGGGTGCTGCTCGTTCTTTCTGAACAAAAGATTGAGCAAATATGGAAGGGTTTGGTAGGAGGGATGCAGTGGTATGAGAAATAGTGCAGCAGCTTTGCAGGTGTCCTGGATTTTACCTTGTCCATCCACCAAAGTACCTTTCTGAAAGAAAAGAAATTGAACAGCCTTTTCCTTTTTTTATCTAGAATCTGTCTATCCAGAAACTGGAGGGTTTAATTTTAAATAAATAAAACCCTACTTTTCAGCAACCCTCTTCAAGCTTTGTGGATGGATTTTTCAGGCATGGTTGTATTGTTTATGGGATATATATAATTTTGCAGCAGCTGTTGTGTGCAGGGGGAATGCCAGTTCTGAATAAATGTAAGATTGGAAACAAATTCCCAGAAAGGCAGCTAACAATGCCTGGAAAAGAAAATTGCCATGGAGATGAATGTAAAAGATGATGAAGGCAGACACAGTCAGTATATAAACATGCATGGCTATACCAAGGAGGAAGGGAAACTACTTCCTCTTGGTAGTTAGCTGTAGGTTACAACAAGAAACCATTCCATACCTGTCTTGGTAATTTTTAAGTGATGGAGGAGGCTGCTAACCAGCCATGTTGAATCATTGTCAAATAGAGATGTTCAAGAGAAAAATGGATTGTGCACCACTTTGAAGGAGGCTGAGGATGCTATCCGTACTTGCTGGCCTTGGTGTGTGATCCTGTGGTGCTGAGTGTAAATGAGGGATGGGTTTTGGTCTGTTGTTCCAATCTGAGGCGCAGCTGATTTACGTGGCGGAACAGACTCCAGCTTGTTCTCAGCCAGCTCTGCAGTGTCATAGTGCATAAGCAGTGATAAAACCTCATTTGTGTCTCTGGACTGTAAAGCACGATGCTTGCAACACAGATCTACAGTCAGGTCCAAAAACTGCTGAAGCTGATGGAAATACTGCCTTAGAATGCTTTATTCAGTCAAGTTATCTCTCTTGTCTAGGTATTATTGCAACAGAGATCCTGGGGTTAGATTTTGAGCAAGATTCCGTGGTTTACTGTTAGGTCTTCAGTTGCTGGCACTTGGTGATGCTGAGTGCTAGAAATTGCGAAGAGCACTGCCCTGTCTCAGCATGCTTCTGTGCTTGGTGCTGTCTATAGGGAGGATGCACGAAGGCTTTTGCTTAAAGAATTTAGAGCAGCTTTGAGGCTGGAATTTAGAGACAGAGTGGCTTCTGTGGATTTGGCTTGAAGCCATTATGCAGCTTTTCTTCAGTTTGGACTTCACACTAAATTAATATCTAGAGTAAATAAGCAGATGGTTCCACTAAGCCCTTTTCAACAGAAATTCTAGTCTCACTGTCACCCTACTGCAGTTGGGAGTTACAAAGTAAAACAGTCTTGACCGTGATAGTTCAAAATTGTTCTGTCAGCTAAAAGGATTGGAAATGTAGTCCCTTTTATGTAAGTACCCAGAGGTACAGAAGTGGTGGATCCCCATTCCACTTTTCTGTGTGCTTTCTAGAACAGAGCAGCCCTTCATGGTCTAAGCAGGGGCCACAAGAGCGCAGGGGCTGTAAGAGCTGGGCACCATATAAGCAATCTATGTAGGCTGTAACTTCTGGCCAGGAGGCATGTTGCCATCATTCTGAGTTCATGTGCACTTTAAAATGATCAAAAGAAAATAAAAATAAATGAAACTTTCCTCCTCTTCTGATTTGATGAGGAGGGGAACAGGACATGCTGTTTGCGAAGCTGTTTGGCGCTGCTGTCATCAATCAGCGTCCCGTTCTGCAGGAACCGGTGGGAATGGTCAGGGCACTGAGCAGCTGCAGAAGCAGTGGCACCCAGGGGCCATTCATCACTTGATTAGTTCAGACTTCTGCCCGGAGGCAGGAGCCATTAGACCTGGCTTACACCTTCCTCTGGAGGCTTTACCATCTCACCTTGTTACACAGCCCATCAGTTCCCTTCATCTTTAAAAGGGAAATGGAAGTACTGTGCCTGTAAAGATGTATTTTCTGCATTTGGTGTGTTTGTGTGCTGTTATTTATTATCGGCATTAAGTTGCAGTCCTATGTGTAGAAACTCCAGTCACATTCAAATTCTACTGTGCTAAATGTGAAGCCAGAAAATAGTCTTTGCTCAGAGAACTTGAAATTTCTGCTTGCTTCATCCTGAGGCTGCTTTGCATTTTGTGGTAATTTCTGTAGCTATGACTGCTGGCATTCTAGCACGTTTTCATAGAACTGTCAGTTATCTGAGCTTCAGTTTGCAAATCTCGTTTCCTCCTAGTTTCTGTGACTCTTTGTAATGTTGCAGAAGAGCCTTTGTAGAAACTACAAAAACAAAAAACAGACTAACTTCTGTGTCTGGTCCAAATGTTGAGCTCCAGCCTAGACTCCAGTTGTAACTGAAGCTTGGCATCTTCAATTTTTAATGTGACATTGTAACATGAGGCAGTGGAAGGCAGTATCAGTTCAGAGTTTTACAAATTTAAAAGCAAAGGTGACTTGACCTGATTCTGCACCAGTTCCCAAAGGAAGCAACTTCTGCAGCTAGTCCGCTGGAAAGCGGAGAGACTGAATCATGAATCATCTTTCAACTTCTTGGGCTCAGTCTCTGGAATTTTGTGGACTGTTGTATAAACATGCTCCGTGGCTTTCCAGCCTAATCTGTCAATAGAGAGTCTAAATTTAATGGAACCTAAGTGCGTTGTTAGACTGACAAAGACATGAGTATATCTGCACACGGTGATGGAAATGGTTGCTATTTATCAAATAATAAATAGTCTCTTGCTATCAACACATCTAACTCTGCCTGCACTGAGAAAAACAATCTCTGTAGCACTGATAATAAGGCAGAAAGGGTTTATAGGAAATTGTAATAAAGCTGTAGCAGATTTCTTTGGGGGATTTGCAATGCAGCATTAGTAAGCTTCAATTGCATTAGCTGTTCTTCTGTTGTGTTGAATTAGTGTTTGTTTTCTCCTGAATAGAATAAATATAATCATGTTTTTACCTTTCTTTTGGTACAACTGGAGCCAAGTACTGTTTCTATAGTAGAAGTATTATGGTAAGTGCTTTCACATAATAAAATGCATCCGTTTCAGCAATATGGTCTGCCATTCCAGTACCTGCCGTCGTAGTTGATGGGGCTGTGTTCTTGCAGTCTTGCTTTCCTGAGCCATAAAGAACACGTTTGTTCTGTCAGTTGATTTCCATTCTATTGAATCAATTTGTAACGAGGGTGGGCTGCATTGAGGGCTCTTGTTACTTGGGTGGGGGGGAAATGGGCCTTTCTCTTTCCTTTTGCAAGAGGTTCACAAGCTCTGCCTGTTAGCAGTGCTGTTCCAGTCCCTGAAACATGTACTGTACAGGAGGAAGAGCCCTTCTAATAGCTTTTGATGGTGAGCCACCCCAAAGGGTCCACATCAGCAGAGCAGGAGGTTTTTCCATGCAGCAGGGATGTGGCTCCCCCAGCTCCTGGTACGCAGAAGAAAGCCAGACTCTGTCCCTCTTGGCAGCGTTTTGCGGCTGAAGCTATAACATGGCTTTAGCTGTGTTACAGTGAAGACTGAGACTATCTTTCTGTACACGGCCAGCTTGACTACTTTACAATTACCTTTATGCACCATCTGCATTTTGTTCATTGCTGTCGTAAGTGGCATGTCAAATTATGCCTTCAGGTTGAAGTGGATTTTATTCCAAAAATGCAAATCTAAATTCTGTTAATGCCTTGAAAACTAAGTATTTGCCTGTAAGATGAGCTGTTTGCTTTTTTTATATCTAATGCATGCTTATATATGCATATCTGTATATCTATGTTTGTAATACTCTGTAAATGCAAGAAACCATTTATGTGTAGTAGGTGGGTGCGTAAATACTGCTAAGCTTAATAAGAATTCCTCAGAGACCATCTTATCTGTTGCATTGTTCCATTGTGACAGTTTCAGAAATGCATGTGAACTAATGGATTCTTTCATTAAGTGACCATAATTAATCTGGCATAGAGATCCAAGAGAATTCAGACTAATGAGACTGAAAGAATTTTGAAACATTTCATAGGTTAAGGAAAACAGCAGAGAAATTAGATTGTCAGATCCCCTGCATAGTGGAAATTAGTTTGGCTATGTTGTCTCCAGTGGAGCCACATTGACTTGTATCAGCCAAGGCTTTGGTTTACGCTCTTTTAAAGATGAGCTGGGGAAATGTTGCTTAAAAAAACTGAAGAATTAAGAAGGCTTCAGTGTAAAGGCTCTTGGAAAAAAAAAAAAAAAGTATTGATTTGTTTTTAGCTAGCAAATTTTCTGGAAGCAGGCAATAATTAAGGTTGATGTCAATGACTGATGTTTTGCTGCTGCACAAAAATGCTTTAATGTTTCGATGAAATGCAAAGACAGAAGGAAAAAAGAGTAAGCAAGCTGAGTGATAAACTAATCAGACTTCATTTCCTGCACTGGCTTTTGGAAGTAGTAGAGGCAAGTATGATAACAACTGGGAGGCTTTGGGAACAATTTGTTGCTCTTGGAGCTACAGCTGAATTCTGTTGCTGAAAGATCAGTGTAGCTCCACTGAGAGAAAACAGGCAGGTGGCAGGGTATTTGAGGTTAAAAGTGCTGTGACCTATTTAAATCAGGACTGGAATTTAGCCCTAGAGCTGCATCCAGGAACTAAGGATCAGAGGTGAAATCTGAATCGGAGTTTTCATTAAGATGCAGGTGTGTTCTTTCCATCCCCTAGAGCACTTAGTGAGGAACAATAACTTGATCTAATTATTCATTTTCCTTGTAAAAGTCCATTGTGTCAGGATGTCTCGTCCTCAAAAAAATGAGGCATAGAGGTGCTTCAGTATGCTTTGTGTAAGAGTAGACGGGTTAAATAAGATGCTCAGAATTGATGGTACTTCAGCTCTCATGATAATTTGAGCAGAGGTTTGGATGAAAAGTTAAAAATACAGGTAAGATGAATATCATATCTATGCTATGAATATCTTCAGCAATATGTCTCCTAGTTGTACTGAAGGGAAGAATTAATCTCCAAAGAGTCTCAATGCCACAGTGTAATAGAGTCCATCTAGGCTGTTACTGTGAGGAAACCGCAGTCTGTATCAAGGCTCGCGTTGTGGGGCTGCAGAGCAGCGCTGGGTGTCTGGGTTCAGGCTGGTGCCAGTTCTGTGCCCTGAACAATGCTAGGCAACAATTTTAGTAAAACTGAGCACCCGCAGCCCCAAAGCTAAGCTGTTTGTATGTGTTCCATTGTTCTGCTAAAGCTCCGGGAGCACACGATCTTCTTCCAAATATCCTGTTGGCTGCACATGTCAGGTAGTGTTTTCTGGGACTGCTTTATCCTGGCATGGAAATGCTTCTGAAACCCCATCTCCTCCTCGTTGCAGATAGTCACTTCGACTGATGTGCTCCCTCTGCTTGTTGTGTGTTACCATTAAAATGTAGCCACAGGAGGCAAAGGTGAAGCTGTGCTCTGGGGAGGTGCAAGCAATGTCAGATAGGTTCCTCCTGAACATCAGAGGTGTTGGAGACTCTGGTTGGAGCCAGTGCCTGTTACAGACTGGCTGATGTGATTGGATCTTATCAGCAGGTGTGTGGTTATTGTGCATGTAACAAGATGATGTAAAAAGAGATTAAATGAAGAGTTGTGTTCTGCTGCGCTGAGGAATCCTAGCTGGGAACCGAGAAGCGAGGTGCGTGCTGTTGTAGGAACACAGCAAAAGGCTGATCGTGGAGTCTGTCTTGGTAAGAACATGAACAGCATCGCAATACTGGGGTTTTCTTACTAGTGTGTGTGCTTGGACATGCCCCTGCAAATCGTGGATCCTCAGTCCCCCAGCAGACCTTAACCAAGAGCAGTTGCTTTAAAATAGTCTGTTAAAGTCTTTATTCTAGAGATATGAGGCTGTTGGAAGACACAACGCTTTGAGATTCATGAATAGCCCTTGTGCAAAGGGAGGTGCTACAGAAATCCTGTTGAATTTGCAGTTAGCCAAGTGAATGGGAGGGGAGAGCGTGTAGCGTACACAGCACGTGGGCTGTCTCAGCAGTGCTTGAATAGGAGCCAGAACAATTGGAATGATTAATTCCAGTTATCTGTGAAATGCAGAGGTTTGGGATTGTACCTTCCTGTGGAAGGAGAGACATGGAGACTGGCAGAATGAATCCCACCCTTCTCCAGACACGTATTGCTCGTGTCTGACGTGGCCATTGCTGAGTCCCACAAAGGTCTCAGAAGTGCCAGGTATTAAATATCCCATCAATCAGAAAAGTTTTTCTGAATCTTAAAAGCTCAGAGCTCAACTCCCAGTCTCTATTATAATACTGGTGTGACCTTGGAAATGCAAGCATCTCTCTCAGACTCAGGTTGGTCTCTGTTAAAACATAAAACAGTAGTAATGATAATAATGTTAGGGCTTTCTATTATTACTTTGGCTTTTTTTTTAATCTGTTTGGGCTTATTTAAGTTGGTGTCTGACTAAATCCTGATTCTGAACAGCACAAGGGAGTGTGTGTGCTTTCGAGTTCATGCTTTTAAATTAATTATCTCCAAATAACGCACTCGATGTAATGGGATTTCAGGTAGAGTTCTTAACTTCAGTTATGACCCTCGACTTTGTGCTTTCTTGCAGTCGGTTTGTCTAGCACCCACACAGTGAATTGCTGGTTATGTCTGGGTTTTTTAGGAAGTACTGTGGTCAAATTCATGCTCATCAAATTTCAGGGTAGTTAAAATTGGATCTTCTGCCTGCAAATATCTCCTTCCACTATTCTAGTGCTTCTAACTCACTCTGACATTTTATTGACTTTTTCTTTCTTTCTCTCCATGTGGAACCAAATTAAAGCAGGAATTGGGATTGTAAATAGATAATAGTGCGTGAATGCAGATTAATCATTGCCATCCATGTACATAATACTAATTGCGCCAAGGGAGGAATGGCTGAGTGAGTGGTATAAATATTTAATGCTCGAATCCAATGTGAAATACAAGAATGAAAGAAGAAATAAAGAAAATAGTTGAGAAAACCACACTCCACTGCTTTTGCTCAAAAGAAGAGCTTTGATACCATTAACCTTCCTGGATTATGCAATGAAGGAGAATCGCAGGAGCTGTGTTTAACTTGGAGGTTTCAATTTCACTTAAAAATAAAATGTCTTAGTGTTTAAGTTAGAAATGTTGGAAGCCATTTGGGATAAAATTGGTAAAACTCTCAGAACCTGCTGCTTAAGAGGTGCATTTTTCACAGGCCATCTAAACTTGCAGCCAGCATGCAGGGTGGGGGCCCCGGGGACAGGGTGAGGGTTAGGAGCTGTCTCGACAAAGTAAAAGGGGAAGAGTGAAATTCTGAAAATCTGCAGATGCTGTAGGGGGTTTCTGCTTGAGCAAGAATAATGAACTCACAAATACCTGCTAGGAAGAAAAACTGGTTAAGGAGCAAGTTGGGAGTTATAGCTGAATATCTGTGCTGGTTTGTTTGTTTTCCCAGAAGTTAGTATGGTCTGAAATTCAACCAAACCCTAGTACCTGCTACAGCAGAAGGAAGTGTACCTGGTACAGCAGATACATGCTGTACCATGCATGTATCTGCAGCAGATTAATCTGCTTGGAAACTGAGAAGTGCCTGGCATGCCCGTATTTCTCTCTAGTTCATTTAAAACCTGTGATCACAATATGAACTAGTCTTCTGTTGGGCCTCTCCTAACATAGTCCTCCCCTGCCATGCTGATGTAACAAAGAGCTGGGACTTGCTGCCTGATCACAGATGTGTGTAAATAAACTGTTCCACCGACCTTGTCCAACCACAAAATGACCAGCTGCTCCTAGGGCAGGTTTTTTCCCTGCTTATTCAGAGAAGAGCTAAGATTAAAATGATTGTTTGTGTTCAAAGCCTACTGTCTCTACTGTCTGTGTAGGAGCGGGTCAGAAGCTCTCTGTTCTCGCTGTTCTGGATACCTACCTATTGAGATCAGCTCCTGTGGGGAGCCTGGACCCCGCTGTCCTCAAAGTTCCCCGTGTGTGTTGGGAATGTAGCTTTTGATGCCTGTGTCACAAAGGACTGTGACATAAAAAGCTAAAGACTGTTCTTTAGGCACTGTGCATAGGATGAGCTTAAATTGCAGGAGAAAAATCAGGCTTAGACATGAAGAAACACATTATTTCTAAATCCTCGCTGCTATTGAGTTTTTCTGAGGCTGTTGAATGCTCTTCAAGCAATTACAGGAGTTCCTGTGTTTTCTGAGCACTGGTTACTCTGCACTGGTTGCTTGACATTGGTGTTGAAGATGCTTCAAATTTGATCAGTTTTATTCAGTATCTTACAGGGCCTGAGCTGATAGGTGTATCTTAACAGGTTCTTTCACAGGCAAAGTGTTCATGTGGTTCAAGTAGTAAATTTTGATTTCAAGGGCCTTTTATAGGTAAAGCACAAGCTCCAAGTGTCCAAAAACATGGTCCTCGTGGGACAAGACTGAAGGTGGGGTTGAAACAAACCTGTTTCTTGTCCAACATTCCTTGTCTCTGCTGTGCTTTCTAGTTGCCTCCAGAAGGTTGTTTATATTTTCAGACTCAGAAGGGCATGGCTGTGGAGATTTGTTTTTGGCTGGGAGCTCAGTTCATCTCTTTCTCTAAGTGAGTCCTGGATTCAAAAAATATTTAATATAGAATGGGCATTGAATTCCCATCAGTGGGTAGTGGTTATTGATTTTATTTTTAAAAAACAAAGCAAATAAAACCACTAATTCTTACATTGCTAGTTAGTCATTCCAGAGCCTTAGATTTTCAGTTAACATGTCATATTCAGGAAGCTGCATATTTAACCTAGTGATTCATATCTCTTGATGATGGCAGCAAGGAAGGGGAAAATGGACATAGGCTTGAAAAGTTGCAAATTACTAGTAGACTTCAAAAAAAAAAAAACCACCTAGAATACTGAAAAATACAGTAGCAGAGGTCCAAAATAGTCCAGTGAGTCATATAAATAAAAGCCCCTCTATTAGAAATCCAATAATTTATTGGGCTAATGGCAGGTATTGAAAATTCAGCTACTTAATGTAGTACAAAATCATGTTGAGGAATGTGGGAAGAAGTTTCAGCTTTTAATTAGCTTTGTGCATTTCTAACTCTAATGTAGTTCCTCCTTTTTATTGAAGACAATGAGGCAGCACTGGGTTTATAAAAACAAAAATAATGTGACCTTGAAAAGCTGGAGGTAAAAACATCGTGTGCTCTGTCACAGTGCAATCAGCATTCCCTCCAAGAGCTTGTTGCAGCCTTTATTGTCTGTCTTTTTGTTTTGGGCTGCTGTCACTCTGCCTGCTGATTTAGCAGTGCGCTAGTTGGTACTGACTGGCACTATCCCTATGTACAGGCAGGGCAGGAGACTTGGGTTGTTTCTCTGGTTTTAGTAATTGCTGTTGACTATTGCCTGCTGAGCATCCTTCCCATTTCATCTGAGATTCAGCAACAGCAGCCAGGGTGTTTGCATTCAAAGACCATGCAGCTGCTTCAGTCCCACTGTGTTTATCTGTAATTAAATATTCCATTATCAATTAACCATTAATGCTTCCTAGTGATTATTTCAAACCTGTGGGAGCCTTGTAGTGAAAAGGTAGTAGTTAACTGCAGGTGAGCGTGATGCTTTCTATTAAATGCATAGCTGTAGCCATTTGGTTTCTTATCCATCAGAGCAATTCATCCAGTCTGGTGCTGGGCAGTATGCATTTCGTTGGGACTGAAACCTTTTGTTCTGCAGTCGTCCCCCTGCGGACTCAGTGGCAGAACCTGCGAAAAAGAAGGTGGAAGAAGATTGAGATGCTTTTTGTCTGGTTGCATGACAGTGGCTTGCCTGCTGGCTGGATAATGCGAAGCAGGAGAAGCTGCAGCTCTGGGATTAAAGCTTGCACCTTCCAGCGTGTTCTCACCTGCAGTGCTATAGTTTTTCTCCTCTGTAGCCTTGAGCAGCAGGTGGAGCTGCTCAGGCGAAGCAGCCTATGTCTGAGGTGTGGATTTATGGGGTGTAGGGGAGCTGCGGTGCTGTGCTGCAAATGCGCGGGGTTGGGGACGGCAGGGCTGCCGGTGGTGCGTGTCCTCTGCTTGCTGTGGGATATGTTGCGAGCCTGCACAGGCTAAGCGCGTGTAAGGAGGCTGTTAAGTGTCCGCTGCTGTGTGGTTCATTGGTTTTGAGCCAGAAGAGGCTGCTTTTGGTAGTTGTGAAGGAAAAGCTGCTGAGATGGAATTACAAAGGGAAGCTCAGCTCTTCAGTGTGAGGTGGAGATAAATCTCAACCAAAGCTGCAGTGGGGCACCACAGAGGAGGAAGAGGGAGCTTGGATTCAAATTTTGTTGATAAGTGAAACCACTTTTCTTCAGTATGCAAAGGTTATATGCTTAACCCAACACCCGATATGCTTATGGAGAGACTGTCCTTGGGCCTGAGCTAGGGCTGGTTGGAACTAGATGGCCTGTAAAGGTCCTTCCCAAGGCTCTGTGAGGAAGGTGTGCGTGTTCCCCCCCAGCTCTGCACCGTGTAGATGCACAACCGCCTTCGGGCTGGGAGGAGCGCTGGCGTCTGCGGGGCAGTGCCCCTCTTGTGCTGCGTAGAGCTTTCCCTCCGTGGGCTCTGTGAGGGGGCTCAGTGCAGACATGGAGCCCGAAGTTAACTCTGCAAGCAATTAAGCTAATTAAAAGGTAAAGCCTCTATTTCCCTGAACCAGATTCCATTAAGAAGGCCCATTGAAATGGAATCAATTAAAGAGTGTTCAAGCAATTGAAGTTATTTGCTTTCATGTGATGCTTGAAAAGGCAATTCAGTGGTAAGGTTTGAAATGTTCCTCGCCTGTGGAGAAGTTAAGGTGTTTGAAGGCCCAGTGAGAGGCGGGTTATGGCCGTTTATTGACAGAAGGCCTGCCTGGCTGCGACCGTGCCACGGTTTCCATCACCATGTGCTGAGCTCTTCCCCTTGCATCTTTGGCTTGGCAATGATTTCTTGTCGCTCGTTCCCTTCTCTGTACCTGGGGGAATCGGGTCTGTGCCCAGATGTTGGTAGCGGTGCCTTGCAGGGTCTCTGAGGAGAGGCCAGGTTGCCCTGTGGTGGTTCCAGCCGGCTCAGCAACGGGCACGCCACGTGGGGCACAGCAGAGCCCATCAGCAAAGCTGGTGGCACCTCTGGGACGATGTTTAAGAAAAGGCAAAATCAACAGAGAGGAGTTGGGGGGAAAAAGAGCCAGGACTGTGTGAACCCCAAGGTCAGAGTTGGAGCTGCAGGGTCTGGGGCAGGTATGGCCCCGCAGCCCCTGGGGAATTGCACAGAAGCAAGCGGACGTGTCCTGAGGGACTGCAGCCCGTGGATGTTGAGCCTGGGGAAAAATGGGGTGAGTGGAGGGAAGATGCTGTAATTTAGTTGCTTCTCACTGTCCAAACCTATTTTAACTGGCAGTAGTTTAAATTGATTTTCCACAGGTCAAGTCTGTTTTGCCTGCGATCTCCCTGCCTTTATCTCAACTCAAGAGCTTTTCATCCTGCTTTTCTGCCCCATCCTAGTTGGGAGGAAGGGAGTTGTTGGGTGGGTGTCCAGATGCAGTCCAAGTTAAGCCCACCACAGTGGTTTGTTTGCTTTTTTCTTTGGGAGGCTTTTTTTTCCCCAGAACTGTTGGTGCTTTGCTTCCTGTGTTGCATGGTGCTGTACCATGCTTCTGTCCCAGAGATTTCGCTAGGGTTCCTCCTGATGCTCAACCAAAATGGCCCTGCTGGGACTCTGTTCTTAATACGAGATGTGTGTAGAAAGGAAGTAGCTGCTGCTTTGCCATTGCTATTGGTGTCTCAGCTGTTGCTTCAGTGTTGCTTCAATGGAAAATCTGAGTTGGATGCCAATGGCCAGCAGCATCTGGGATCTAAAATAGCTCCAAATACTGCAACCTGATGTTAACAATGAGCTGCTTAGCTTCAGAAATAAGAGATGGGAAGATAAAAGGGAAAAGAGGCAGTCTGTTAGACTAGAACCTCAGAATATAATCTTCTTGTGTGCTGAGAGTTTGAGCAGTGGTGTGTATGGAAATGAGGACCTGATAGTCATTTTGTGGCTGATTTAGTCCTTTCAAAAAGCTGTCAATGTCTTAAGCAAATGACATATGGTGCTGATGAATTTCCATGCAGGAAATTCAGGGAGCTGTTGTCTATCACCCTAAATCTTCTATAATTCTTTGTAGCAGTGCAAAGCACTTGTGTTATGACTGATTATTTTTCTATGCTTCTACTTTTGCCTTCAGTAATTTTTTTATGCGATTGCAAGGGTAGCAAGTAGCACTATCCATTATTTTTTTCTAATTGGTTTTCAAGGTATTAATTCACTCAACTGGTAGAATTCCAGCATTTCACTTCATGTATGCAGGATTCTTGGAAGTTAATAGTGGACTTTTCATGTACTTGAAAGTAAGTGTATGTATAAGTAAATTACTAGCCAGCAGGCTACTGAATGCACTTCTCGAAAGGATACGTGAAAAAATGGGATGGGCGAAGAGGAGGGTGAAATTCTGCTGCATTCAGGCAGGTTTAATTTTATTGTTCTCTCCTCCTTACGTCAGGTAATTGAATTACTCAGCTCTACACAGTTATGAAACCAAAATTTGGCTCTGCATACCTAAAGATTCTTTGAGAAGTTCAACTATCGATTCAGAATAATAAAATAGTCTTTAGGGGTAAGAGTATTTTCAACTATCGATTCAGAATAATAAAATAGTCTTTAGGGGTAAGAGTATTAAGTTTAAACATGTTGTCATAACAACTGGCCATAATAACTTTCTCTGAATTGATTTTAGACATCCCAGGTTTGATATCAGCCCAAAATATGTTTGTTTGAACTTAGTTATTTGAAAAAGTTCCAAATTAAATTGGTTCCTGCTAACTTTGAGTTAGCCAAGGATGGAAAAATGCCATATAGAATTCATTTTTTTAAGACCTTGTATTTCAAAAGGGTCCGTACAGTTGACACAGAAATTTTCAATAGAGAAATGTTTGGGAACAATCTTAATTTTATAGTGTGAAGAATGCTTTCAGTCATGGTTCGTAATTATGTGGAATTCAGCTTAACCCTACAAGGTAATACATGGTTTAAAGCCTGTACTGTAGGTGGCAGAGGTGCATTAGTTATGCAGCGTAATCATCTCTGGTGCTTCATTAACAAGTAGAGCAGGATTACATTGCGGTTCATCTACCGTTAATAAATACGCTGCAGAGTATCATCCTGGTTCCCTGCTGTTTGCCTTAGAAAAAGTTAAGAGCTACCTTTGGAGTGTTAGTTGAGCGAAGGACTTTTAAAATACTTTCTAGGCTGTCAGTGCTACTGTTGAAAATGGGTACTTATAAAATTTAAAGTATCCTCTTGAATCATATATATGTGTGATATACAGTATAAGATATACAGTATACTTTTACCTTCATCTAAAAAAGTATAGATATTAAAGTGGCAATAATTTTTAAATAAGTGACAGTCTATGATTAAAAAAAATTAAATGGGCTTTAGTTAACAATAATAGGATTCCATAATAGCTTTTGCCATGGTAGTGTTGTTCACCTTACCGTGGTTAATGTTAACATTATATACCTCAATTCAAGGGTGCGCTGACTTAGGTAAATGTTGTTCCATGCTAAGACTTGGCATGTGACAACTCAGCCAAGAATTATGGCCTAGAGTTGAATAAAGCAAACAGCGTAATCTTTTTCTTTTTTTTCTTAAAGAGGTATGAAGTTGTGTGAAGAGAATAGTTGCTGAAGGACTGTTAAGGGGCTGTGGAGTTTTCCACCTCATGTTTGATGGCTATAATCTTCTGCAGGTTGGGATAGATCATAAATCATTACTTCTTGCTGGCTATATCCAGTAAAAGAAAATTGTTCTTGCAATCCTTTATCTTCCTCAGTTAAAATAAACTTTTTTTTAAAGCAAAGTTAACCAGACCTGAAGACAGGAACTGAGTGAGCTTGAGAGTCAAGCTCATCTTGCATGCCTTAGGTGTAGCATGTCCTCTGAGATGATTTTGTCATTTCTGTGTGATACTGATAAGATACAGAAGGTGACAGCTATGAAGGCACTGTTACTCTGGAGGAACATGTAGAGCTCCAGTAAAAGTGGAGCCCCACTAAAAGTGGGTGTCCACTAAAGAGGTCTGCTGAAAGGGCTTCCCTTCCCCACTCCCCTGCTCGCCAGGCCTGGGGAAGGGCTCATCCTCAGCTCCCTCTCCTGGGATGCTTGCAGCGGCTGCAAGGGATTCGCACAAACTGGTGAGGTCGCAGAGATGAATGCAAAATATGAGTGTTCTAATCAGATTTTTCTCTTGTATGGGGTGCTTTTCTCATTCAGGATCTCTGATATTTGTGTAGGAGGAGGATTGACTGTGGAAGGATGGGTGGTTTTGGTATAATTCACAGTCAAAATAACATTTGGCTTTTATTGGTTGGTTTCTTGCAGGTTTACTGGAATGAATCTGCCTGCCCCGGTTATCAGCAGTAAAAATTGGCTGCGGCTTCACTTCACATCAGATGGCAACCACAGGCAGAAGGGGTTCAGTGCCCAATATCAAGGTAAATGCTTAGTGCCCAGTCTGCTTATTCAGTGTGCATGTTTAGCCAAACTTTTTTTCTAGGAATCTACAGTGAACTTCCTGCATGATTCTTCTCTGCTAACCTTAATTTTCTAGGTGGGTATCCAGGTGTTGCCTCATGGAGAGCTGCTGTTGGCAATGTATTGGAAATACAGACACTTGAGAGCTACTGGAAGATTCATTTGCACTGTATGCTTTGTTAGTAGAAGCAGATGCTCCTTTACCTGGAGTTTCGCAGAAGGTGCCATGTGGGTTATGGCAGTGCAGACAGGGTGCCACAAGGCAAAGAGCAGCGTAGAGTCCCACAGTGACTGTCTGTGTTTTACACTGTGCTCAAGTGAGATGTTACTGAGCCTGTTCTGAATGAGACATAAGCTATCTTGTATTTAGTGGTTGTTCCTAGAAGGATGAAGTTCAGGATCAGGGTCTAAGAATGCTGTCTAGTGAGAGGAAGTGCTCGCTTGGGACATGAGTCGAGCAGAGACAAGCTCCTGTTGAGGCTTGTCAACAGCTATGGGAAGCTGCAGTGCAGTGCATCCTGTGTGCGACCAAATGGTCACCAGGACAGGTGGCTTTGAGTGATTTACTTACAACTGCTTACACCCTTCTCCATGAGGATTTTGAAGGTCTCTGTGGGTGCAGTGGTGCAGCATCACTTGAGGCAGCTGACTCCAAAGGCAGGGTCAGGGAGAGGGAAAATGAAGCAGGGAAGGAGCAGGAATGCCTGTCTAGTTCCTTATCCACCTTCCAGAGATTTGTCACCGTAGTTCAACAGCTTTCCTCAAAAAAGAAGGAACAGGACTTGGATGAGGAAAAAGTGCTGTAGCCCTAGACTAACAGGGCCAAAGTGGAAGGGAGATGAGTTTTCTTTCATAAGTTTATAAACTGGTCCTGTTTGTTCCTTGTCTGTTTAGCCTTAGCGATGTTGTCATGGCCTCAGCATGGGCTTTGCTTTTGTGAATTACTGTTGTTGCTTAACTTTCCTTGTATTCCTTTAATGTATAAATTTCTTTATTTTGAATTATAATTAAAAACTTTTGTTTTTTCTGTGTAACACAAATGACTGCATGCAGCTGATGGCTCTTGATACATTTTCCTTTGCAGTCATGACTGCTGCTTTCTATTAACACCTGTATGAATCATCTTTTTTTTCTTAAATAGAAAAGTAAAGATTAATGTTATAATTTCCTCTGATTAGATAAATGTCAGGGGGGTTCTAATCTAGCATGTTCCTTGGAAACTGTTTTGTTAGATATAATGAACTGTGCTTTTGTATATTTAGTATTTAAAAGATGAATTTAAGTATGCTCTTGAAATGGCATTGGAGCAGGACCTCTATCTAGGTGGCAAAGGGAATCTGACAGCCATTCTTCAGTCACTTATTTTTTGTGGAGTTTGTCAGGGTCTTTCCATCTGTTAGGAAAGATTTCAGTACTTTAAAAAACAGAAAAACACACCCACCCACACCCCCCCCAGGGGATAAAGGTGGGATTTTTGCAGTCAATGGAATTTGTGTCTGTAGAACACTAAAGATGCCAATGCAACTTCAGAAAAATCAGCATAACCCTTTGAGCGGAACATAACCTTGTTTAAACATAAATATTTTAATGGAAATAAATAAATAAGTAGATACAAAATAGGACATGTAATGCTGTATAAAGAAGAGTAACTGAAATGTATTTTTTAGCAGTAGAGATGTAAGCGAACCTCAGGATTGTCCAAGAGAAGGAAGAAGGAGTGTTAGGATCAATCTAATTTGTTGTCTGTTTTCCAAAGACATGTTCATTGTTTATTCACATCCTGTATCCTCTGAGACAGTATCTGGCTTTGCTGATAGTCTATAAGAAAATCATTTCCCTTCCAACTTGTTTAACATTGATGCTTAGTTTTAGCAGAACACCTTCTTCGTATGTTCCATTTCAGCTCTTTCTAATCCATGCCCTAGTTTGGAAATCTATGAATGTAAAAGCTAGGTTAGATATAATCAGCCCACATACAGGTTTTCTTTATGTTGAATACAGTAAATTCTCTCCTTTGCAGGGAGAGTGGAAATATTTTTCCCTTTCCTGTTGCTTTTATGTAAGGCAAATCTTGCGTTCTTGCGAATACTGTGTTCAACATCCTGTAAAAGCAAATGAAAGGGACCGTAGATAAATCAGTGCATTGATCTTTTCTCCTTCCTCCTCCCCCCACCTTCCACTCCTTCTGTCTTCATTCCCAAGTAGGTGCTGTGTACCTGCAGGTGATAAGAAAAGAAGCTTGATGTGCCTTGCTCAGGACAAGTGACAGTAGGGGGTTAGAAGCCAGGTATTCTGTCAGTCATCAGTGTAGTGATGAGGTACTGTAAATGAGGTAACGAAAAAGCTGCTGAATTTAAAATGATGCTAAACAGATCTAAATAAAGATCTGGCTGGTGTAGTCCATCTCTCCAGCACATATTTTATTACTTAAGTAGCATCCCAAATTGCTTTTTAGCTGATTGTTACCAGTACATAATTGCATCTTTTATTGATCTACCCTCCTCATTCCCTTCCCTTTCTGTCCTGCACTCTCAGGTAGGAAGATAAATGTGGGTTATTGCAGCCCATAGCACAATGCAGAATACTAGCAGACCTGTAATCTTTTATAGTGGTCTGATGAACTGTTTTGCACAAATTGTACCACCTAAATGGCTTTTAAGGATATGTATGCATCTATACATGCATAATTTTTGGCAGATCTGCCGGTCTTCATCTTGGATCATGCCTGTGGGCTGCAAAGGGGATATAGCGTATGCTGTGCAACCTGTTAAGTCCTGAGAAAACAACAAAAAGAGGACAACTGATGCTTGTTACAGGCTCTGATTCCTAAAGAACTGTTAGACTAGCTAATGGAAGGCATAAACGAGATAATGGCGTCATTTTGCTAGGTGCTTGTATGGCCATATAGGTGTTTCAAAATGGTTGTGCGTGAGGGAGGTGGTTTCTCTTCACCTCCAACTTGAGTGAGGATCCCTGTAAGCAACCTGCAGTAATATCGCAGATGATACTAGAGCACCCCAGCAGGAGAAAATAAAGTAGAAATCTGATTCAGGCAAGCCAATGTTTAGTAGCAATCCCCCAGCAAGGGGAACAGAGGTTCATAGAATAGTTTTTTGCTGAAATGTTTTTTTTTTCCTTTCAAATTAAAAATAAATAAATGTCTTCTTAAATTCTCATTTAGAGCAATGTGAAACAGTTTAGAAAAAACATCCCAGGCTGCCTGCTTGCTGGAAAAGCTTTGTAATGTCATCTTTCAAATTTGACAGGACACTGAGTATTCCATTAGATCTGTCAGATATGTGTGAGCAGCAAAACCCTCCAGAAAACAGAGTAACTTCTGTTCATCTAATTATCCTGACACAATCCTTTGTAGTACTGTTCCACATTCAAATTTATAAACAATATAGATTTTCATATATTGGATTTTTGAGGGCATAACTAGAGGAATTGTTCTTTTTTTAAAAAAAAAGTGATGCTATATTCTGACTTGCTTTAATCTAAATTAAATCATTTGTAAAACTTCATTATGTCTCCATGTAACAAAATGAAGGATTGAAGGGAGAGAGTGTACAGTGATTGCTCTTTACCAATTATTGTTGAAAGACGGAATACAATTAAGGTAATACAGTACATGCTTCATGGGTAGTGTAGTTCAGTCTCCATGTTTTGGGATTGGTCCCTAGTAGTGACTGCCTGGTTTCTACTGCTTGTTTTCATTATTGTTGGGTGTTTTTGAGCTGAATTTTCTGTTAGTCACAAATTTGGAGTAGGCCTCCTTCTGTGGGCCAGATTCTAGAAGGCAGGCAATGAATGTGGGTGAACCTTTTGTTATTAAGTGGTTCCTCTGAAAAATGTGCAATTGTGTGTGAGGCCTAGATGCACTGAGGTTGTGAACTTTCCATACCGATTGCCTTCTGCTGGAGTTCGAGATGTTCGGCAGCTGTGTGAAATCGATGCAGCTTGCTGTAGTTCAGCAGCCAGTGTGTCCTGGCGAGAAGTGCTGAGATGCGTTGTCTTCGGTGTCAGCATCGGGGCTGTGTGCGTAGGGCATACACTAGTGATCGAAAACCTTTGCTTGATCTTTAGGGCTACAAGTTTACTTTACCATTTAGAAATCAACAGAGCGTTGCTGTTGTGTGTGTGCCTAGGAGACACTACAGGCAATTTTATGAAGCAACTTGCAATGGGAAGTTGCAGAGAATAAAAAATTAAGATTCTAAAAATATACACACACACACATATATACATATATATATATATATATATATAAAGCTCCTCTCTTACTGATGGTGCTCCGAAGCACTTTACAGAGCAAGGAATTAGATATTGCAAAGTCTTGATCCATTGTACATCCTGTAATAGCTCAAATTTAGCCTTAGATACTTGGGCTTGACAGCATTTTATTGACTAGGAGGGGATGTTGGCTGGGACTATGAGGTTATCCCTGTACTCATTTGGAAAGTGCTAGAGAATCATTAACTGCAGCGTTTTGGAGGGCAAGCAGCGCGGGGCCTCAGTGATCTATTCCAGTTCAAGCACCGCACTGCAGCGTTGCCGGAGAGCCCCAGCCCCGGTGCCACGCTGCCTTCCTGCGTGCGGATGGAGGCAGCTCGGCGCGGGGCCTCCGAGGGCCCCCGATAGTTATGTAGTCCTGTGGCCTTTTCGCATTTGTGTTCTGAAGCTGTCACTATTCTAGTCAAGGCAGGAACAGGTTCTAGGCTTCCACAGAAATTTTAGCATTTGTAGCCTCATTCTTTTTTTAGGCCCTTAATACGGTGTGTTATGTTAAAAACATTGAGATCAGACTACAACGGTCCAAGAATTATTGTAACGTGACCTGGAGGAATATGTTGCTGTCTGGGGCATTTGGAGACCTGCTGCTTTTCTCTTGGAGCATTTGCAGATGGATTACTGTTAAAAAGAAACAGGCATGTCTTAGATTTGCTTTGAAATTGGCATACTGTTAATTATTTTTCCATCTTTATTTAAAAAAAAAAAAGGCTATAAACCCCCAACAGATTAAAGATACTAATACTAGACAACATAAGCTTTTCTTCATGAATATTTTTAAAGCTAATTCAGACCTCAGTTTGAAGTTATGCTTTATTTAAAGAGAAGGCAAAAAGCTGTAGCCAAATGATGAACAAAAAGCTCCAAGCTAGCATCTAGCACAAAAAAGCGCTACCTTAGGTAAGCTTCAAGGAATAATGCTTGACATCTCCCTGTCTGAAGCCCCTGCAAACAGATGTTATTAATGTTTTTTTAAGCCAAAAAAGTATGATTAAAAAAACCTTATTAGTTATATTGATAATTTTTCTTGACAACTTTTGTCTTCAAAATGTGCTAATTTAAAGATGAAAGTATAACGAGATAACAAGAAAAGAACAGTTTGAAGTGGAAGATGGACTGCTTTTCTCCGTAGATAAGAAATGGTTCATCAGAAAAAGGATTCTCTAAAGTGATATGGACGTGATGCTTTTTGATGTGAAGTTGTTTAACCACATTAACTTCAAATATGCCAGTAAAATTTCTGCTGCGTGTTAGTCAAAAAATGTGTTTATGCTGCAGGAAGCTGTTGTGTGCGTCTCTGCTGGTATCCGGATGGTTTTGAGAGCGTGAGTTTTGTGCAAAATGCTCTTGTGTAGAGAGCACCTCAGTAACAGCCAAGTCCAGATAATAGGAACAAATAGTTGCTCAGTTATGTTGGGAATCTTCATATTGCATAGAAGGATGAGACTCTTGGCAATGGATGGATCCGAAATCTTGCCACTACCCTGGTGTTTCCTTATCTTCTAGATGAGGTTTAGAGCAGGAAGACCAGGACCTCTGGTGGAGTAGTCATGAAGATTTTGTAATTGATATGCCTATGGCTATTAACAGTGGGTCTGTAAATCTGTACTACTCTTTGCCAATAATGCAGCTTTAATATGGCCCTTTTTTGATATTTTACTGCCTTTTTATGAATCTCTTACATAGATTGAGTACAATTTTCAGGTTGTGGGGTGTCCATTTGAGTGCTGTATTCCCACAGAAGCAGAGAATGGCTTTAGTGTATAATGCATTAATGTCATACCTGTGTCAGCAAAACCAGGTGAAACTTAACTCAGCATTTTACTCTTGAGATCCCTTAAGTTTCTTAGTTTCCTGTTTGTCCATTTCCCATTTTTAGTATGTTAAGCAAAATGGTGTGGTTACAGAGGGTTGGGGATTGTATGCCCAATTTTCATATTCAAGTTGAGTTAGCTTGGCTCAGTTGTACAAGGACACTAGTCCAGATCTAACAGAGGTAAATGAATAAAGGAACCTAATGGTTTTGAGGGAATGGGAAAAGTTGTCCAAGCTGTAAGAGAAAGATGCAGGATATCGTGTGGGTAGTGTACAACTGTTGCTGTATTCTCATTTTAAATAATCACTAATGCTTAGCTAAACATTTTCCTTGTCTTTTGCTTTGTTTTAAATCTATCTCTAGTCAAAAAGCAAATTGAACTGAAGTCCAGAGGGGTGAAGCTAATGCCGAGCAAGGACAATAACCAGAAGACATCAGTGTGTAAGTTTTCTGGCTCCTCCGTGTGCTCTCTTTGTATAATGATGTTGAACATTTCATTTGACTTTCCAATAATCTCTAAAACTTTGTCACTCTGAAAAGTTTTAATGCTTTACCCTCTCTTCCCTCTGCATTACTGCATCACTTCCTTCCAGTGCTCTATTCACAAGCATATACTAACCCCTTAAAGTGGGAATGCAGGGAATTGGTGTGTGCGCGTTTAATATATACTGTATGCTTCCTGTTCAGTGACAGGCCAGGGTTTGTTATTTCTGTCTTTAGTGGGGAAAGTGTCAAAATGTAAACAATTTTGAAAACTGAATTAATGTTACTATTGTAAATTTAGGAGAAGGAATAAGGAACCATCAAAAAAAAATCCGTTAGAAAATTTACAGAAGCAATAGCAGTCTCTGTTTTTCTCTTTGCATTTTATTTAATTATTCGTCCCTGCAGAAAAATCATGTCACTTTAGTGTGCAAAAGATTATAATACTGACTTTTATGGTGTATTAGTTTCTCACGTTCAGTATATCTAGTGTTTGGTATCTGTTAGAGGTGTGCTCAGAATGTCACTTTGCCACTGGTGTGTTTTCCTCTTGCAGTAAGTGAGTCCATTAGGTCCATTCATCTTTACATTAGGTTCTTTCTGAATCAGAAGCAAGACTCAAGTTTTTTTTATGCATGTGACTCCGGAGAGATGACTGGACTCTTAAGAGGACTTGAGATTAAATGTGAGAGATCTGAATTAACTCCATGTTATATTTTATAGAAATTTAAATAGAAGCAAAATGTAGTATTTCTTAAAATAGTTTTTAGAGGAGAGGATATAATCGTTCATTTTCTGCATAGTCCATTATACCCATCAAGAGGGCCTGTTTGGACATTTCACTTGCCTGAATTTCAGATGCAAAATTCAGTTAAGAAAAATGGATGAACTGAATTTAAAACATCACTCACTGTCTGAAATGAAAATGGCTCACTTCTTCTAGGTTCACGAGTGCTTATAGTCTCTAGTTATTCAAAGAGAAAGCTCCAACACGGTAACTAAGTAGCAGGATGTAAACTGCCCAACATCTCCAGAGTATAGAAAATGCTGGGGTGTATTGAGAGAAAATAAGTTCACTTTTAAGAAAAGCCCTGTATCCAGGATGCTCTTGGTCCTATGAAATATTCTTGCCAAGAAGAATTTAATTGACTTCTTAAGGTATGATAATGTGTTTGGTGTGTGGTTTGTGCAATCTTGGATGTTGGAATATGTGGGGAAGGGGGTCTTCAGTGAATGAAAAATGTTAGCCTGTTTTGGGCTCATTAGCTTACAGTATATAAATACCAATATTTCTGGTATTGAGAATATATAGGATTCCCATTTCGCCTTCCTGGGAATACTAGGATCCTTCCCAGTAGCACTTTTCACCAATTGTTATTGAATGTTATTAAACCAAAGGACCCAGAACAGTGCAATAAATTGACATATAGAAAAGCCCACCATGAAGTTGAATGTTTTGGCTACTCGGTGGCCAGGTAGCAGCAGTCCATTCTGCTTCTGGTTTGCGTGTCAGGACGATCGTCATCAACCCTTCTGGGGACTCCTGGGGAAGGTGCCAAAGGCTGAGTAACAAACAGCAACTGAACTTTCTCTTTTAGTGTATCCTGTTCTGTCGCAGTCGTGCTCCACTCTTGAAGATGAAGTTGTAGGAAGTTCTTGGTCCCTCTACCAGTCTGTCCTCACCCAATGGAGAGCAGACTCCAGTCTTCAAAGCTGCCAATTCAGCATCTTGTGTAGCACCAATCATGCCATATTTGATAAGGCAAAACAGAGTGTAGGAGGGCAGCTTAGCCTGAAAGCTATTAAGCTATCATAATATAGGTGGTGATAGTACTGTGGCCCAAATTCCTTTCTGTTACCCGCATGGTGCTTGCCACAACCCTCGTGTCTTTAGCTTCTTCCACGTACACTGCTCTCAGCAATGTCTGGATTGTAAACCCCGATTAACCTCTATCCTGCACAGCCTTCTGCTGTCACGCTTCTGTTACAGTAAATTTTCAACTTCATAAATGCTGATTCTGTGGAAGATGTCTCCAGAAAATGGTTCATTTTCAGAAAATGCAGCCTGAAGTGTTATCTTTTTTTCCCTTGCTTTTTTTATTAGCTTGGCTAGCCGTGCCCTCTCCTCTCTGAAACTCTCATGAGCTTGTGAGCTATGCATCAGAGGTGGTTATACAGGTGAGACAGGCTGATTAAAGGTCTCTGAAGTTTGCTAGTATTGCTATTATCATTTCATCTGGCTCTAAATTTCTGATATTTGAAATGTCTGTGTCTCTTGGTAAAAGCTAGAGCTATAGCAGGCTTTATTTTCAAACCCTTTCCTGCCAGCAATGGTGTCTAGTGGTCTTTGCACCTGTCCTAAAATTCTCCCTTGAAGAATCTGTTGTCACATAAAGCAGCTTGCAGCTACATGCTTAATGCACTGTAGGTCTTTCAGAGGATTTCAGTTTTGCTGGATGAATGCTGTAGTTACCTGCCAGATCCTACCTGGACAGATTAAAGCTTGTTTCATATGTCTGAGTGGAGGCAAAATGTATTCATATCACAGGTGTTTATGTATTCTTTTCCTGAAAGAGTACAAAAAAAAAAACCATGGAATTTTGTGGGGGATGTGCTAATTTTGCTCAGTTGCAGTCAAACGTGTTTATTTGAAATTTAAATCAAGTGCTTCATACTGTTCACCATCCCTAAAATTAATTGGGCATCTTGCTTTAATTATTTTTAGAGGAAAAATAATATAGCTCTGGAGAATAAGCTATAAGAAATACGGGTTTAAATTTGAGATTCCATTTAGGGGATTACTTCTTTTCTGATATTAACTGAGACACTTTTTGCGTTTGCAGTATTTGTAAAGCAGTGAGAAAGCTAGTATGTTGCATGCAGTGTGTAAACGTGTATATTCCATGCTGTCACAGTGGGAAAAACACGGTACTTTGCTTTTACAAAACAGCATGAGGCTTGCTTTTCTGATGTTTAGAATGAGGCACACCTGAAAATGCACTACTGGATTTTACTGGAAGGGATTGTATGGAGTAGTGCAAGCTCTGTGTTTCTTCAGATCAGTCAAAATCTATTTTAAATTTGCAAGTGCGAAGTTGTTTTGGAGGTGTTGATCAATTTTAGTCTCAGCCAAGTGTATGGAAGCTGCTGGGATTCAGCAATGCAGCAAGCCTGCTTTCTGCATCAGATGTGGAGGAATGAATGTTTGTGTGTGGGTCCCTGCTGTACTGAATCAGTACAAAGTGAGTATGGAGCAAAGAGGAGCTGGCTGTGGGTTTCTGGCTGTAGGCAACGCAGCTCTAAAACAAGCGGGGTTTGGTTGAAGTAGGGCATGCTGCAAACGGTCTTTGCAAATGGTCTTTAAAATCTGTAAGACCATAAATGTTTTGAACTTGCGTACTTCTGAACTATTTGCAGATAGTGACAAGATGTTAAATATGGGTTCAGAATTTCCTAAAAAAAAAAAAAAAAAGAAAAAAATTCCAGCTGGAAATAGTTGCTTCCAATGTTAGGCTGTCCCAGCCCAAGTCTGTACCTTTTTCACACTTGTATAATGCTAGACATGTGACTAAACACTTCCAGAACCTCGGCGATACTGATCCAGATGTTAATGTTTGCTTTGGTAGTGAAGGGACTTCCTGGGTTGGAAAGGCAGCGAGCACTTTGTTGGCTTGAGCGTGTTATCAATAGATCAACTCTCTTCTTAGGACTGAATTCTGTAACCTACTGATTTGAGCAGATGATTGCATGGTGTAACTAAGCCGTAGAGTGATCATAAAGATTAGTTTAACCTTTTTAAAACAACTGATAACTGCTAAAGTCCTCCCCTATCCCCTTCATGCCAGTAGAAGAGATCACTTTCACTGTATTTTTCATGCTGAGAAATATTTGAATTTTTGTTTTTAAAAAAAAAAAAAAAGCTTTTTAGGTTGTGCTTAATGTTGCAGCTCATGTGTAGTATTCCTAAATTCAATAAAAAAATTGTCCCTTGGGAATCTATCAGTGAACTTTATTAAGATGGGGGAATAACAGAACTAAAGAAGGTTCCTAGTACTTTTAGCAGTTGGAGTAACGTACTGTTGCGAACAAAGCAATCATAACTGGCTGTTACTGAATACATGATGAAAAGGAAGTTGTTGGGGAAAAAAATAGGAGAGTGGAGGGGGAGGAAAACAGGTTTTATGGTTTGGGAGAAAGAATCCTTGAGCCTATAATGCAGAACTTTATCACAATTCATCACAGTTTTTAAGATCTATTGTTTTCCTTGTAACCTTGAAGAATTCATTTGGAGTGCTACAACCCTGGCATAAATCAGTCAAACCTTTGGGAGGATGAACATGGTACTGACAGCAAGTTCTCAGCATAACAAATATGGTTTATAAACTTTGGTTTAGTTATGTTCATGTGTGTGTATTTAAAACAAAAGATAAAACAAAAGTTTCTGCAAGTGACCATCTAATCCATCCTTTCCTTTTCTTTCACTCTCCTTTATGTTGACAAAGTACAATGTCCAAACTACCATGATATGAACACACCTTTCCTTTCTCCTTGCTCTGTTTGTATCTAATCTGCTCACTGGTTTACCTACACGTGTTATATGGATATTAATAAAATGCAAGCTTACGAGAGAAGTCTTTTTAGTCTTCAGAACCATGATTCATAATTGACAACCTGCCCTCTGGTGCCTGTGGGTTTAGTCGGTCATCTGTAGCCTTGCCTCCTCCCGAAGCTTTGAATCAGTCTTCTGGGTTTGCTGTCATCTGATATGGGACGTAATAAATGAATGTGACACCAGCTCAGAGTAACTAACATGGGTGTAAATGATGTTGTCTGGATAGTCTTTTGACTGTGGGAGAAAGAATTTGATGTGGAAAGGCAATCTAGTAATCTACTCTGCATGAAAGAGCATACGAGTGTTTCAGTGCAGACGTATGTAGAAGCTATGTTTGTAAATGTGTACATCATAGGCATATCTCCTTGTTTAGTGTATTTTTACTCTGGGGAAGGTATAGAAATACGATGAGAAATCTTAGCATTTTTCCTTAAGTACCATATAGACTTGTGACATACAACCCTAGTTTGTGCACTCTTAAATGTTAATTTTCCTTTCTTTGGAGATACCTGTGTGTACAGTCAGCATATTTGCATAGGTGGAAATCTAAGGAACCCAAAGGAAGACAACGTCACCTTGTACTTAGTCCAGCTGACCTTTTGCTTCTTGGAAGCAATGTATCATTTAAGCACTAGCAGAAGGGGGCTGTTGGAAGTTGATTTCATTTGCAGAAGGACCACCTCTTGTCTGTGAACAGACTGTATCGCTCCTAGGATTTAAGGCAAATGCTCGTTGCTGCTGTTGTTTCTGTACAGTATTTCTGCACTGAAACAACCTAAACTGTTGTGCCAGCATGCTGGGGGACGTTTTATTCTGACCTGACTTCCTTACTTTGACTGAGGCTGTTCACTACTCGCTGCTGAAGCCTCTGCGCTTTTTCGTTCTCTAAATTCCTGTTTGCTTTGTGTATTGTTAGAACAGAAGTGTTGGGCGTGTCCCACACCCTGGGAGGTATACAGCAGAGGAGTATTTAGCTCCACAGACTACATTCAACAGCTTCATCAAAACTACAGGCAATGGCCCCAAACAGATATTAAGACAGAGCTCAGGCAGTTAGACCAACTTTTCTGTGCCGGTGTTTTGGCTAACACTGCGACATATGCCTATAGCTCCTACAATGATGTGGCAACGTCTGTCTTTATAGCCAGCATCTTGTGTAGTTTGTAATCACACTTGAAATCTTCAGGCCCTAAGGCAAACTGGCCAAGTTAGCAGCAAATTAAAAACTGTTCCATTTTTTCATGTATTTAAGTATGAAATTTAGCAGGAGAAGGAGAGTAAATCGAATCAAAAGAATGTTTCAGTGAAACAGACCCACCAAATTATTCTGCAGCTCTTATGGCTGCTAGAGATACCTACTCATAGAGCAGGGTTTTGTCACAGCTGCTTCAATTATCAGGGCACTGTTAAAATACCAGAGATGAATCCCTGCTCTGAGGAGGGCTCCCTTTGAAGGAATTTTGTGTATGTTCAGAATTGTCAGAATCAATGGAAAGTGGCAGCAGAGCTTTGTAGCTGCAAAACGCAGCCATCAAAAAGTACCATGTGCTGCTTTAATGCTTCTGTATTGCTACTGTCTGCTTGTCCACGTGACGGAGCTTAACACGAGGTTGTGGATAAGCAAAAGGGAGAAAAGAGCCTCAGGATACTGTGTTCCCATAAAGCTGCATCTCTTTTCCTCTTCTGCCCTCAAATACACAGACGAGGCCGTGGAGCACCAGACAGCAGGCCAGAACGCCAGGCAGTGCGCAGCAGCTGTGCCAGGGGAGGGCTGGGAAGCCCCCACCCCACCTCCCTGGTCCTGCGGGCAGCACCATGGCCCAGCGTGGGCAGCTGCCCCCAGCACGGTGGGCTGGGAGTTGGTGCGGAAAGAGGGGCAGGAAGGGACGGGATAAGCGGGAAGCACCTCGAGCTGAGGAGGAGGTCACAAGCTGTAATGTTTTTAGAGTAGGTAGCCAGCACTTACGTGCAGATGCTCAGATGAAAGCCTCATAACAGCAGGAGCATAGTGATCCTTCCATCCTTTTAGGAGCAGTGTTGTATCTTCCAGCTGTAGTGCCTGACTTACACAAGGTGTAATTACCAAATGAATAATTACTATATTTGATGGTCTTGCCTTTTTGTGTGTTCATGCTGTGCAGTCTGTGTTTGTGTAGATGTTCCACGTGCTTATCTTCCCATGTAAATATTTACATGCACGAACCTCCATATCCTTCACTGTGCTCAGCACTGTGCAGATCTCTAATTGTTGAGTGAACATGTCTGGTGTGAGAAACATGCTTTTATCACCGCATCATCATTCCATTTGGCAGTGGACTTTGGAGCACTGTGCTAACACGGTATATTCTGCAGTATAACTGAGATTTTTCCTTTGATCCAGTGAAAAGCGGAGATAGAATGGAAACGTGCTCACTTAAGATTCATGCTTCACTGCTTCAGCCTTGTTGATAAGAGATGTTGCTTTTACCTTGCGTCCTTCTCTCAGTGATACAAGACAACTGAATCACATCAACTTCTACAACTCTGTGACAAAGCTACCCCTTGTCCCATGTTGTTACACATTTTGGTAGTTGCTGGAATTCCAAATTGAACTCAGCATATTGCTAGATCTCATTTCATGCTTTCAGGAGCCACTCAGGTTATATCCACTCCTAGTTAATGCTTGCTTGTACCATCTGACAGACTGGAGGGAGGAAAGGTGGAAATGGGGGGATTAGAGAATCAGGTTTGCAGATGTTTATTCAGTACCGATCACTACTTCATAGATTTCATGTTTGTTGGCAGTTTCGTTAAGGTTACTCCATAAAGTTTTTGATATTCAAACTAAATTACTTGCTTTAAAATGCTATACTTACATTTCCCTCTCCTCTTTTTTGTTCTGTGCTTGCTTTTTTCCCTGATATCATACACCTACCTTCTCATCGAGTTTTCGTTCACTGGCACCACTGAGATGGGTTTGGAGGGATGGTAGGCTGTCACCTCGTCATGTCACAGGTGGCCACTTTAATCACAGGCTTCGGAAATGGGCTGTTTAATTGGTGCAATTTTGCAGAATGAAAAATCTCTTTTCAGAGGTACTTCTGTAAGTAGAACAGAGGGAAAACTATGTTCCTAGCTGGCGTTTCCTTGAAAACACCTTGTCTAAACAGAGCTGAAATGATTCCAGTTAAACTTGTCTCCAAAGTTGTTTTTTCTAAGCAAAATGGAACACATTCAGGTTTTCAAGCTACTGATTGCCATTTTTCTCTCCACATCCACCAAGACAGTTGATGAAAGAATGTTTCCTTTGCTATTCTGTCTCTGTATGTGCTGTTTTTGCTTTGTAGTAACTCAGGTTGGTGTGTCCCAGGGACATAATATGTGTCCAGACCCTGGGATTCCAGAGAGAGGCAAAAGAATAGGCAACGATTTTAGGTAAGAACCTTTTATGTTTGTGTTTATGCATGCTGCAAAGCTATTGTTTATAATCATCATGTGTGCTCCTTGATATTACGTAGTCTGTTTTTAGAGACCATCTGCACACATCTAAATGTGCTGTCTGAAAAGCTTGCTGAGACTAGTAATGTAGAAGAATATGTATGTCTAAAAGTGCACGTGTGTGAGAGACCGTATCCCAGATGATGATCTGTAATGATCTCTCTTCGAGAATATTTCTCCTTTTGCAAAACGGGCATCTGGCCAGGCTTGTATAATCCATGTTTGTTGTCATTCACCTCTCTAGTTAAGTACAGAAAGAACTGTCTTAAACAGCAACAGAATCACTTCTCAAATTAGCTCAAGTCACAGCATGGCCCTGCCCCTAGTGAATATCGGGTGACTTTCCAAAGCGCTGGTGCAGTTCCTTGTCAATAAGTGAGTGTGGTGCTGGATAATTGTTTTCTTATAAAGTTTAAAACAATGCTGTTATTCCCTTATAGTTGCTAGTGTTCATTTAAAGAGTGTAGGAATGAATCAGCCTGCTGTTAGCAATGGTGAATCAATATTTAATCTTATTTTGCTGTTGATAGCTGTTTTGTTCACTAAAAATGTCTTTCAATTTAACCTAAGTCTATCAAATTCTCATGAAATCCAGAAAATGTATTGGAAGAGTGGGAATGAGGGTGGAGGAAAGGGAACTCCCAATAGAGTCCCTAAATGCCATAGGATAAATTCTCAGCTGCTGTAAACCGGCATTGTGTCGCTTCAGTGAATAAGACAGCACTGGCTTTAGCCAGCAGAGGATCTGAATCCAAAGTGATAGAATAAAGAACAAATCTTTCAGTAGTAGATAAAGATATTTTTTTCTTTATAAGAATGCTGAGCATGTCATCTCTTGGGACTGAGTCTGTGCTCCCGAACTGAATAAGATTCCCCCTGAAGTTGCATTGAAAGACTCAAATCTGTTCTTCAGCTATCACCACCTCAGGCAAACAGTGCCCAGCATATTCAAATGAATGAGGTAAAAGCTTGCCCCTCATTCATTTCTACTGTTGCCTGGAGGGGCCAGTGAACTCTCTCTGTTCACAATTTGGAGAATCACTAGGATAGTAAAAAGCAAGCGACAAACCTGTTGCTGCAGAAGCGTCTCAGTTGCTAACTTCACCCTTTGTTCTGCCTACTAGGTTAGGATCCAGCATCCAGTTCACCTGTAACGAGGGCTATGATTTACAAGGGTCCAAAAGCATCACCTGTAAGAGAGTGAGTGACATAATTGTTGCATGGAGTGACCACAGGCCGGTGTGCAGAGGTGAGAAGACAATTTTTTTTACTGAGTTAGGACTAATGAGAAAATCCATCTCCTTATTGTCCCATTCATGCATCACCCATTCCATCTGTCTTCAAGTTTGTCCTCACTTGGTTGCTGCCTATTGCCTTTTTCTTTTGATGTAGTGCACTGCTCCTCAGAACAGCATTTAACTGGATGCTTTCAGGCTGGCAAGTCCCAGCTGCTCTGTGGAAGGCTCTCTCTGGTTCCTCTCAGAGGCAACTTTCTACAACCCATTTGTTCTTTAGGTGCTTTTTGGTTCAGTCTTTCCTTCCCTTTAAGTATATGTCAAATATGTTGTCAGGCAGTCCTAGAACGGGTTCAAGCCTTTTGCTGAGCAGCGTATGTTTATACGCTGTATTAGGTAGGTTGTTTCAACCTCAGCTGGGTCTTAACCTTAGCCTGCTGTATGGCCCATGGTACAGATCTGTTTTCGAAACCCTCACTAGGGTGAGGGATGCAGCTAGAAAAGCAACCTCTCAATGCTCTCAACCTGGTGGAAAAATTCAGCTGTGTGCTATGTCTTCAGCTCCGCACTGGATGCATTTATGCTTTTGGAAATGGGAGTTGGGTCTTGCTAGCTTCATGGTCAAAAGTCAGAAGGATCTTTACTCATTTCTAATGGGGATTCTTGTTTTCTGCATTAAGCATGTGAGAGTAGTATGGGTTCAAATTTTCAATCTTTTCAGCTCATGCCTGAGAAATCTTTGATTCTCATGCAACTTTTTAATACCCGAAATTCAGGTTTTAAGGAAAACACCTCTTCCTGTGCATATTGAAACAAATAAAACTAACTATGGAGCTTCATAAGCTACTAGCTCTGCAGCTAATGGATTATATTTGTGTCCTTCCTACCTGTGTATTATGTCCACACCTCTCAACAATGCTTTCTGTCCCTTTTTTTCCTCTCCACTCCAGACATTCCCTTTTAAGGGGTAAGGAGGAGAGGGGAGACAAGGTGAAAGTCCAGAAGCTAGCATCAACCTGATTATCTTGTGGCCTAGCCATGAGCCCATCAGCAAATTAAGTTTTCTTTCAGCGCAAAAATGATAACTAATGTCCATTTTGCCCTTGGCCATTTTGTTTTCTTTCTATCCTTGCTGTCTATAAAAAGCGGCATGCATAACTGTTATTTGTAATGCTAATAATGAACAACTTGTAATATTTTTAATTAAATCCCTCTAAAGCTCTTAAAGTCATAAATTGGTATTTTTTTCAGTTCTTTTTTCTTTAATTTCATCTGCAGAGGTTTTCATGGCTTTGGAATCCCATCTAATTCTTGAAACAAGCCTAGAATAAATTGAATCAGTGTAAGAGGATATTTTTGCATAAATAAGTGACACTGTAAAGGAAACTTATGGTGTCCCCTTGCAAGAGATAAGAAAGGATTTGCCTGCATTATTACGGTTCTATGAATCAACTTAGATTTTCTTCTACCACTAACTTCTGTTTTTTTTCTTTTTAAAAAGCTTTCCGTTTGCTTTTTATCTGTTTTAAACCTCTTTTTCCATTTTGTTATTGAGTGGTGAGTTTCTTTCAACTTGCAAGGTGCCTGATCAGCCAGCTCTAAAGCCACTGGACTGTAGCAATTTCTAATACCTGGTAATCAAGTGTCTTGCCACTGTGTTTTGAGACTGGATTTTAGTTTCCCCATCTGCAGCAGACTCTTTGTGGGTCCCAGGGAGAGTCACTTAATCCCTTTGTGCTCTTGTTGTCCACTTTTAAAATGGGAATAATAGGCCTTAACTTTTTTTCTGTAAGATAGAACAGGATACATGTAGCAGACTCCAGAAATGCGGTCACACAGGCAGGGGCAGGAGGAATGCAGACCTGCTGTGCAGTCAAACAATTTGGCCAGGAGATCGTTTTCTATGCTTTACTGCTGTTTAGGGGTGAAAAAAGCCTTGCAGATGCCACATTTGCAAATTTGACTCCTTTGAAATTTGAGATTTTGAGGATCCATCATAACAGCAGAGGCAGTTACAAAACCAGGATGCTGTTCGCATTTTCTCATTAAATATTACATGAAAGGAATACCACAGGCAAAATTTTACCCCTGAAGCACTTTTCAGCTTCTTCTTTACTGAAGATGTTTTTAAGATGCGAAATTGAGCTGCCATCTTTGTTCTTTGAGTCCACAGTTGTATCAGAACAAAGTCAGTCCTTACCTAATAAGTAGTTGATGTGCAGTAGTTTTTTTTAGGCCTGCAATGAAGAAAGGAAATATGACCTTCCTGGGACATTAAAAAGGAGCTGTCTTACCTGGCATCTTCTGTGTAGTTGCTTTCATTGTCCTGGACATGAAAGTATTTCTCTGAGGACTTTAATATAGTAAGCAAATACTAAATCAGTGTGAGAGCTAGAGAATGGGTTTGCTTGTTGGTTTGGCAGTCCATCTGTTTGATAGCCACTGGAAACACCCCGTTCATCCATTCATCACATATGTTACATGGAAGATGAGTGTTTTGGCTAGTGAAAACAACACAAAGCAACAATTTTTAATTCTCCCCTGCCTTTGTACAGTATGCATCTCTATTTCTCTCTCGTCTCTAAACAAAGAACACAGTATTCATCCCAAAGCTAATGGGCCTCACTCCCACATCTGTCTTGTTTTCCTGTTTGCAGCAAGGATGTGTGATATGTACCTTCGTGGTCCCAGCGGTGTGATAACGTCTCCCAACTATCCTGTCCAATACGATAACAATGCCTACTGCGTGTGGGTCATCACCGCACTCAATCCAGCCAAGGTAGGTCTCAGAGATGCATCTTCATGTCATTATTTTATTGCCTTAGTTGATACAGTGTATAGCTATGGTTCTTCACAGGACAAGTCTGATATTTAGCTCTGATTTATGAAGTCATACCACCTGCCCTCCCCCCGGACTTCTCACACATTTCTTGACTGTCTTTAAAGACCATGACATGTCACATTCTGTCTCTGCTAAAAATTCATTTTATTAAAGGACATAATTAACAATGAATGTGATTATTTTTAGTTGAAACCTCTTTGATATCTTGGCGTGAATGGTGCTGAAATGCCGAACAGTGTAGGAAAGCATCTTGCTAAGCCAGTGCTCAGTTGGGGCAGGAATGCTGTGCCAGTAATGTTGGTTTTTCACTTCCTTTTGGTTGATAGCTGGCCCCTAACCAACAGGGATTTCAGCCCCCAGAAGGGCAAGAGCAAGTGAGGGAGGGAGGATTTCTCTCCACTGCTGTTTGTGGTATTGTAAGTTTATGAACAAGTCCTTTCTGTGTTTACTGTTGTTTAGAACATTGGAGGATGGTGGTGATTTTTTGGCCCCGTTGGTCTGCATGTGTGATTTGGAAGGGTTCAAATCCATTGTCACTGATCAATACGAGGCCCAACTGCCTTGGCCTTTATAAGATCAAGTCTTTTCCATTTTCTGCTGTCGTAGGGAGAATAATGCTCAGTGCCTCTTACCTCTTAGTCCTGCCATGCAAACCTAGCCTGTTCCTGTCCTCCAGATCTGTATGAGAGCTTAAGAACAAAAATGACTTTGCTGTGTAGCTCAAAATACCCTGAGGTATTATTTGCTGCTTCTGCTGAAGACAGGTTTCATTCTTTTCAGTGTCTGGGTTCCTACTAATATAATCATTAGTTCAGGAGCAAACCTTGCATTCCAAGGCACTGAGCTCATAGGCTTATCCACTTAGTTATTTCTTGGTCCTTGCCTCTTGACAGCCTTACATTTTGGCGCTCTGCCTTCTGCTGTTGCTCATCCAAGGAAGTCATTTCACAAACATGTTAGTATCCCAGGATCTCATGTTTCACAAGAACTTGTTCCAGTCTGTAGAAATGCTGGCAACCATCCACAGCTGCAGCCTGCTTGCTGTTGCTGATGGGATGGCATCTTGTGCTCTCATCTCCAGTGCTTTGCCTCCCTCTGGAGCACCTGCTGCAGCAGGGCAGCTAGAGTTGGGGCTGGCTGAAAAGCCTTGTGGAATTCTGCTTCTTTCTCCCCATTGATCTCAGTTCAAGCCTTTCATAAATACAGACCACTAATGGATTATGATTTTAATGAGGAGTATTCCTATGTTCTAATTTCAGAATGGGTTTGTATTTAAAGGGCTGTCATTAGCTGGTCATTCCATCCAGTGGGTATCTTGGTTTGGCTGCATGGAAGCCTAGTAAAGACGAAAATTCTGTGAAACTGGAGTGTGGAATCAGGATATTTTTTCAGTGGTGATTTATTAGGAGTGATTTACTGGTTAATCAGACCCAGGAGGTTCTCCTTCATCAGGGTAATGTGCAAGTGAAGAACAGACCACATGTAACAGCAGCCACTACTGCTCAAGTGTCAGCTGTGTTTTTCAGCCTGTGGCCTGCAGACCTGCGGGTATATGTTGCCTGTGCATGGACAGGTTATGAAATACATCAGCTTATCAGGCTGTGGTATATATTACATCTTTCTTTTTCTGCATCTGTCTTTCAAAGATCAACAAAATCCCAGTTTTGTGAATAAAATAGTTCTCTCTTTTTAGGAAGATATTATAATGAGCTAGCCATGGATGTTCCTTGGGTTTTACATAGGCTAACACTTCCATTTGGGCTTTCTACTACAGTTTAGGAAGGAGGAGATGGCAATCAAACATCAACAGATGCTTATGTGCCATGCCCACTGTTTTATTAACCCTTTTTCACATTGCTTTAGGGTTGAATATTCAGACTCTAATATTCAGATCTGTTTATTTTCTGGCTTTTCTGCCAGCCTTGTGCCTAGCCCAGGTGGTAGCAAACAAACTTTTTCTGCTGCTTCAGCAGTGTGATAAGATAAACATCTCCTTTTGTCAGCTTCCAGGGCAGAGTGTCTCATTTTTCAAGAACTTAACTGTCTTTTTGAATTCCTTCTTAGAGAAAGTTTCTTCTCTTCCCCAGCTTTTAAACCTGTGTAATCATAAACTGTTCATTAGGAAACAAAATCTGAAAGTTCTCATCCTTAGCTTTCATAAATTATGAAGTGAACTGAAATTGGCAAAATCCATTTATTTCAATACTGAAATTGGAGCAGAGGTTCAGTAGCAAAAGAGACAGTGTATGCTACATGGGTTGCAACATCATATACTGTACAGTTGTAGCACAACTGAAATAAGGATAAATTGGTCAAATCAGCAGCTTGTACTAACTGTCCGTAAAAAGAGTGCAATTTTCTTTTTCTTTGAAGTGGTAATAGTTAATTAGCAACATCACTTTATAAAGGATTTCTGGGAGAGTTTCTGTTTTGTGAATGTTTCATCCTGGAAGCGTAATTTACAGGTAGGGAAAAACTCTCCATCTCTTTGAAGCATAGAGGGTTGAGAGAAATCGACTAATTGTTTTGGGAAAGCCACTGCTGTTCATGCTTATTCCTTGCACAGTGCTTTGCCTGCCCGCATTACTTAGAGCTGTAGTTCAAAACTGCAGCCTGATATCTTTCCTCTGAATGGCAGAGAAGACTCTGCATGGTTGTGGGAGCCCAGGCAAGGCGCAGGCTTCCTTCTGGCACTCCTCAGGAAGATGGGAAACAATGAAAATTAATCCATTGCTCTAAGAGTTTTCTGCTATTTAAAGAATTCATCAAGGCTCCAGAAACCCAAGCTGTGCAGACAGGACTGCATCTCATTGGTGAATATACAAAATGGCAAGTAGATTCACTGGCACAGACAGTTCCTTTTGTCCAAACAGCAGTCCCTGATGCTGGCTGTGCAGGCTAATGCAGCCGCTCACGATGTCACAACGCGTGCATAATCCAGTGTAACGCTGGGAGTTGCTGGTATCTGAGTTTTAATGCCAGCTCAGTCTCTGGTATTCCTGCCTAAAAAGTCAACTAGTGCTGCTTCTGGAATGTACCTGGGCATGTGAAACTCTTAATTTAAGGCCTGTGTTAGAAACATGTTGCTAAATTGGAGAATTCACCTCCCTGACTCATGTTGCTTTCGTGCAAAGGGGATGATATCATTGCACATTCCCCAGCATGGGAGAGGGAGGAATTGAAGATGAATTAATTAAAAAGCCTGTAAAATACTTTTAAGATTAAAGCATTATGGGCCTGAGCTGAAGCCTCCTGAAGTCAGTGGTAATCTTTTCATTGACTTGAATGATCTTTGGATCAGGTCCTGTTATATGAAGCTTTTAATATTAGTGATGGGAAAACCACTGAGCTGAATTTAGAACTCATTTGCAAGTCATCTGTTCTATATTTGGAACAGAACTAAGCCAGATTCACTGAGGTACATAATCCCCTCGAAGTTTGCTCAGAAACCTACATAAACAGTATTAAGGGCATAGTGCTCTTCAGTTGACAGCTTGGAATTATTTCCTATACAGAGGATAACATATTAAAGCTGTTTGGGGGAGTATTGAGGATTTATAGATTTTTTTTTTTTTTTTTTTTGCTGGTCCCTGGTGCCATGGGAATTAATTTCAGCCACACTGGAAAAATAAATCACTCAGGACCTGAGAAATGCATGTGATAATTGGTGCATTTGCATCAAAACTATTTCTGAACCTTCTTGACATAACAGATGTCACTGGTTGATATTTCTCCTGGGGTTATTCTCACCTGGAGTCTAGCTAAATAAAGCTCTGTCCAAGCTTCCTGTGTCATCAGTGGAGAGAGATGGGCCCCTCCAGGGGATGATTCATCCCATGTGAAGGTAGATGCTTGAGATGGGGGAGAGCGGGGGTGGGGTGGGGTTGGGAATGAGTAATGTGTGCTTGTAAAGCATTTGAATACAACTGCAAGAGGAGCTGTACTCCATGGAGAAAACTGTTTTTTTTCTATGAATGTGACTGCACTTCAAATCACTTTGCAGTATGTGAAGCCTTCAAATCAGGTGTCATATTGAAGCCTATTTTCTCAACTTTGCTAATTGCTTCCTGTCACTTTAGTAGCTTAAAATTGAGGTTTTGTGTCATCCATGTATTTGTATGTGCAGGTAGGTCTCTTGTTGTTTAATGAATCATTAAATCATTTTCAGCCTATAGCCCAAACAGAAAATAGGAAAATGGATGAATAAATATTGTATTTGGCATCCTGTTCCTGTGCCACAAGGTTACAGCCTTCAATACACCAGAATGTAATTAGTTATTTAATTAGGGTCAGACTCCTTAGAATGCAGTTTACTTGAACGAGTGGTTTAACTAATGATGTGTGCTGTTTTACAGCATTGTTCTTTGTATTAATTACATTATTCCATCATTACATGGTTTAATAATAATCTGCACAGGTTAATATTTTGGTACTACTGACTAAAATTAATGGTTCCAAACTTCTGTGAAGTATCACGCAGGCTCCAGTTTCAAGATCCTGGTACTTTTGGGTAATGCTCTCCTTTCAGAATGTCATAAGTAAAATATTGAATTCACCTTTTTTTAAAATGCATTTTAAGATTTTTAATTGCATTTATATGTAGAGAATGGTAGCACATAACCGTTCAGTCTGGACTGTATATGCACTCATGATTTTTAAAGATCTCTGAAGCCATTCAACATCTCACTAACCACTTTGTTGGTTGAAATTGAGTAGCTTTTGACAGAAAAATGTTGTCTTCTTCCTAGAGAGTATGTGCAAGCCTTGGAGAGACTGTAGAGGCATGCTTATATTTAATAGAACCCAGTTAATTGTTGCTTTTGGCTTTAACTGTGCTGGGATTTTTGTCCCCCTGTGATTGTACACATGCTCAAGTGTTTACTGGAGATGTTGCAAGAAATTACCAAAGAAAGATTTTAGTTTTTTTAATAACCGTGCTGAAAGGTATTGTTAAACAAGTTGCTATTGCAGTCTATTTATTTTTTAAAAAGCATTAAACCAAATTAACAGGCTAATTCTGGTGTTAGTGTGAGTGATACTGGGGTTTAAATGTATGATCTGCCCCATTTGAAGCTCAGATTCATCAGCTGGTGTCTGGTAAATGAATCTGAACTCAGAATGTGAAGGTGACAGACTCGGTCAGTCTGGTGGGTGCATTCATGAATCTGACTTCAATGTGTCATAACTTCCTGGAGAGAATCAGCTACATGCCAGTGCTAACTGGTATGTGCCACTAATATCTCTCGTGCTGGGGACAGCTGAACTGACTGATGGCAACTGAAATTCCTGTCTCACTCCCTCACCCCAAATCAAGGGGTGTAGGGTGGCATCGTGCATCTGTGGTGCTCGGCACACGTAGGTCCTTCCTGTTACTATTTCTGGTAACTTTATTTCATGTGTGAAATGGCAAAAAGTAGTGTGAAAATTTAATATATTTACAGTTACATGTACAAAGGGATGAATGCATTCAAGTGTTTGTGCTTCCTGGATCTGAGCAGTTAAAAAGCTGAGAAAAAGCTCCCATTGATTTCAGTTAGTATTGTGGATGTAAAGCAATTCTGTAAATTTGGTGCTCTTCCTTTTCTGTTTGTTCACCCTGTCCAAGGCTGGATTAAGGACCTTTGCCTGAGTGAAAAAGTAACTTTCAGTTACTTGCAAATAAGACTTCAAAAGCAGCTAAGAGACTTGGAACACAAAGCTCTTGACTTCAGCGGGTCCTCTGCTCCTAAACGGTGCATGAAAGCTACATGAATCCATTCAGTGCCTATCAGTGGGAGTGGAAGGTTGGGATAGACCAGGAGAGAAAACAGGATACAAACAGTTGCAGACAGATACTGTGATGACTGTGTTTGCAGGCAGCTTGAGATAATTTGACAGGGCAAGAGGCAGTGGTCACAACCTGAAACACAAGTGGTGCCACCTGAGCGTGAGGAGGCACTTTTTTTTAAATATATATAACTGAGAATGACTGAGTACTGGAGCAGGCTGCCCAGGGAGATTGTCGGGTCTCCCATCGTGGAGATACTCAAAAGCTCTCTGGACGTGATCCTGGGCAAGCAGCTCTAGGTGGCCCTGCTTGAGCAGGGGGATTGAACAGGATGACCTCCAGAGGTGCCTCCAACCTCAGCAATGAAATCTTTCTTGGTCTCTGAGAGAAGCTTCTGAAAACAAGGCAAATTTTCTGACCAACGCAGACCAAAAGAAAGACTCTGCACCGTAACAAACCTGCTTATGTGCACATTCAAATGTATCACCATGATCTCAGGCTTAGAAAGAAATGGTAGCAATACCCGATGAAAAAAGCATGCTGAAATCCCAGTGCAAATATCTTTATCAAATAAAGTCTCCTAGAAAATAAAGCAGAAAAATCTAAGAGGTAACTTCAGTAAGCATCATCTGGAAAGAAATGCCTAAAAAGTGCTATAAAAAGTGAGGGTGGTCACCTTTGGTGAAGTCCTGAAGATACTACTGCTCTTACAAATTGCTCCTTGATAGACAAACAGGTAAATGAACAAGACAAGAGGATCAGCTGGCTGCCTTGGCAGTTGATTCATATTAACATGCTCTGTCTTTGCCAGGTAATCAAACTCACCTTTGAAGAATTTGAACTAGAAAGAGGATATGACACTCTGACAGTTGGTGATGGAGGACAAGTCGGAGACCAGAAATCTGTGCTTTATGTGTAAGTAGCATGTCCTTTGTCACTGTGAGAAACCCATGTCTAAGTTTTGCATGATTGAGACTCAGCTGATGCGTTTGGATGAAGGAGTCCCAGTCTGCTTGCTGCTCCTCACTGAATGTTTTATAAGCTGTTTTTCATTTTTGGTGGAGCTGACTGTTCTTGGTGTTTTCTTCTCTCATCACATTCTCTTAGGCTTCAGCTGACAGAAAGGCTTTTACCTCTTTGCTTCTCTTTTCTTGACTTGCCTTTGCAAGGATCCCTTAGAGAGGCTGAGGCTGTCCAGGGAGCTGAGTGAACAGGATTAAAATTTGGACACGAGTGTATACAAATCAGACAAACTGAGAAGTTTGGACCTCTCTCTCCTACGCTGCCTTTCTTGAGCACTCATTAAGTGTGAAGTGGCTGTAAATCCAGTATCTTTGAGTGACATCCTGAGTATTTTACACCCAGTGTGTATTTGTATAGCAATGACACAAGCTTCTTCAAGGCCGAGAATTTCCACCTCCCCCCCCAAATTTATATCCTTTAATTTGCAGATAACGATGTTTTATGGAGGTGTCCTCAGTAGATGGGACATTGTAGGTGGTCCTACTTTTCCTTCCAGGCCATCATATGCTTGTGTTTCCTATCTTTGTGTTTTTAATCTTTTTTCCAATTTTATGCAATTACGAAGAAGGGAAAAATAACCAGGACAAGACCACCGTAGCCATGCTGAAGGAAGGAAGGAAATCTCTGATGTTGCCAGGTTTTTAGAACAAAGAATTACTGCATCTTCAGTGTATTTTTTAGATTTGAAGACCAAACTCTTTGTTACAGTGAGGCTAACACAGAGAAATAAAAGGGAAATAGGCTCTGTAGTGGCATTTGCCATCCTGCTTACTCAGTGCTTAATAACTGGAGACAGTTTTTGGTTTCTGTTGGAAGGAATGCATCAATGAGAGTGATATGAATCAGCTTGTGGGTTTATAGATTGAAGGCAAGGGTTTTCCTTGACCCCTGTGTTTACAGTGTGTCAGCATCAATTTCTGGTGCCTGCTATTTAGGCAGTTTTGAGGTTGGTGAGATCGCTTGGCTGCTGTGACGAAAGCCTCTGCGCCAGGACCTCACAGTTTTGACAGAGGGTGGAAGTGTGCGCACCACGGAGAATTTTTTCCCACTTTGACTTTCATGGCTCTCTGAATTTTAGTTTTTGCGTATACAGTGTGCTCAACTCTGAATTTTTATAGCATGCTAAGGATATCTAATTGTGAGAATTGTGTATCACTCAAAGCCACTTTACTGAAGAAACAATGAGTGCTATATCTCTTCTGAATCATCAAAGTAAAATACTGTGTAGCTTTATCGAAATCTAAGATTTAAGAACTGTTGGAGACCTGTGTGCACTGTGCATTTGAGTACTTCAGGAAATCTGTCTCCTTCTCAGCATGTCTGTTCTGAGAAATGTAACTCAGTACTACAGGCACAACGTCGCATGGTACAGCCATGCAGTGTGAACAAATAGCAGGGAGAGTCTAAAAGCAGAGCGAGTCATGAGGCGTGTGTAGCACTGCTAATGCAAGCGTGTGCTTCTTGCCTGAGCTTACTGGCTTGTGGTTGGCTTTGAGCAGCTACAGTATCTTGTTCCTTATCCTAGAGCTCAGTCATGCCCGATGTCTGTGATCAGGTCCTGACCACTTGTGGAGCATGGCTTCTTGTCATACCGCTGTGCTGTTGCTGCTGTTGAGTACAGCTGTAAGCCAGTGGTGTTTGTTGAAGTCTTAAATGTCTCGAGGGCACTCTCAAGGCCAGGTGCTGTGGCAGAAGCAGAGAAAAGTCACTGGGACTTTCACAAGGAGTATTAGAAGTGGCAAATGGGGGGGGTTGGAACCAGGGCCACTGGCAACCAGCTTTAGTGTTTTAACTTGAAAGACTCCCTGCTTTTCTATCTAATAAAAAATGCATAACAGAAAACTCTTCAAAAGCTACTCTAGCAAAGCTGTTGTACTCCTTCCAACTGGTAGAGCATATTTCATACTGTGTTTAATTCCTCCTCTTCACTTGTTTTTCCATATGAATTGACCTCCCACTCCATTTTCCCTTATCTTAATGTTTGCTTGTCTTTCCAAAATTTTTTTTCATTTTGCTATATCACTGCTGTTCATGTCCTGAGAAGTACTTAAGTCAGAAACTCTAACCTGCAATATATATAAATGTAAAGTGTGATTATTGCAAAAGTGTTTGTAATTAAAGTGTCACAGAACATTTCACAGCTGATTGGTCCAAATGTGCAAATTACAGCCAAGGGAATAGTTTGTAATAACTTGCTGAAATGATTTCTCCCTCCCTCCCCTTTTTTGTTTGCCTAAGGCCTATGAAGATTTTCCTAGATTTTGTTTTAATCATTCCACGGTTTCTCACCCTGTGTTAGGGACTCAACACCTTGCTAATGCAAATATGGAGTATCTGTGACTGCCTGCACAAGGTGTGTGGTATCTTCTCCCACTGCAGGGGAATTCTGTCCATTAAATTGCTGATGCTAATCCTAACAGAATTTATTCATTTTTCTTTTTAATCTGGGAGGATAAGTTGAAAACTAATGAAATGTGAAAGGGGTGTAAGGACCACAGAAATATTCCATTAGTAATGAATGTGGTTGAAAGTCCATGGACAACTTTTTTCAGCATTTGCTCTTCTCTTAATCTAAGGTCGGCTGAATTCGTATACTAGGTGTATCCACTGGATAAGAGCTGTAGTTTTTTTTGGAGGAATGAGCATGCAGAAACCTAACCCTGTCAAAGATAAGAGTTCCAATTTTCTTGCTACCATTCATTTATTCTCAGCTATTCAAAAAGAACTCAGTCCTGCAGACTTTCAAATCAAGAAATAAATTTGAATCAACTTTCATAGCATCAGGCGTTATCCCAAACTGAGGTATAAAGGACCATTTGTTTCCACTCTCACTCTCATCCCTGTAAAATGCATCTCAGAGAACATAACAGATTTTTAGACTGAGCTTTCTGACTTGCGGAGAGGATTTTATTCCCTAAAGCAACAAGCACCCAGATCAATCATTCAGCTTGTTAAAGTGGAATGGGAAAGCATGCAGAAATCTTTGAAACATCTTTTCTGAAGGTTTTTATCTTGGTATGTTCCTCGTTCCTGTCTGCTGCTTAAATAACTTGAAAAGAATCAACAATAACACTTTCGCATCTTTTCCAGTCTCCATCAAACTCTTGGGATGCAAAGCAGTAATTAAGAAAAGATTTCTTGTTAATTTACCAACACCCTAGGATCAGTAAAATTTCCAATGCAGGTCAAAGAAATAACATAGCTATGGTGGGGGCAGAACTGGGAGAGCTTTAATGGGCTTGGGAGACATGGATGCAATTTCAGGGGGAAACAGACTCCAGATTCCATGGCCAAAGCTTGAATGGTGACCTCTTTCAGGTGTTATAGTAGTCTCTGGTGCTTATGTGACTGGTAAGATAATCTTGGGGATGGGGAGGAGATTTATTTGTACGGCACGATTGATCCCATTTATGATGTTAGGTACCTGTAAGGCTATTCGAAAGAATCTCGCACTCAGCAGGCAGCCAGTTTTAAGAGTGTTAAGTAAGTAGAATAAGTGGCACAACCCTTCAAGCAGTGATTTTGCTTCACTCTAAGCAAACCGTAATTGGCAGATGAGCCATACTGTCTCCGATTACACAGGAAAGTGGGAATTGCAATAATTGTGCCTGGAGGTTGCAAGTTACATTTATTCACAGGATGCTATCAACACACAGCTGCTGGGTTTGTTCCCTTGCAGTACTGGCTTGCAATAATTCTGTCTTGAGAGCTTGGGGTTCAGTTTTATCAAGAAGTCTTTCAGGTGCTGCTGTTGTACTTGACAATGATGCCAGGCAGAAGCCATATCTAGACATATGTACGTGTCCGGATTTAAGCAAATGCTACAGGAAAAAAACACCTATCCACTTGCAGTAGTTATGCTTAGGGTAATTTATAAATTTATCACAGGTGATACCTTAGCAGAAATAGTATAATAACATTAAACACTGCCACTGAGACAGAAAACATAGCGCTCGTACACCTATAGTAATGATCCCTTCCCATGCGCTTGTATTCTGTCCTCAGAAGCAGAGGGAAGGGAAGGAGCTGTGCTCAAAGCAGGCAGTTGTGCATGTGCAAGTGCCTACACTGGTGCTTGTGTGGGTGGAGGATAAAACTCTGAAGTTGTGCTGAACCACAATGAGGTGATTAATCCCGAAGGCCAAATGAGACTCATGCCTCATTAGTACAGATATATTGGTGACATTTTTCTTAATCTCTTTAGCTTTCCTAGGAGTATCCTTCCAGGGTAGGCAGTGTGCTGATCATCCTATACTGCCTGGGTTAGTAGCATTTTTCAAGGGCTCACAGGACATTCAGCAGATTTGAGGCTTGTCTTCAATGGGTTGTTTTTTTTTTTGAGATCCTTGTGGAAACTTCTCTGTTAGGAAATAAACATAGCAGAGAATGTGTTGAAAGTAAATTTTGTAATACCAGAAAATATCTGTAAAAGTTAAGAGGATTCAGTCACCAGTATGGTTTCTGGGAATTTTGTTTGCTTATGTTTTGCTTTAGTGAGAAATGAAATGATTGCTATTGATGCTGGATAGATATATTGTAACGATGGTACTAAACCATAATTATTGTGGTGGTGGTGATAATAACTTGCAGGCCCTCAACTGTGATAGAAGACTCATTGTTATAGGTGGTATACAGAAACATGCTGAGAGGCTCATCTGTCTCAAAAATCTGTCAGGATTTTGGACAGTGTTCTGTTTTTAGGGTTGTTCTTAGTCATGGTGGCGTTTTTCTAGTTATTTTCTACTCCTACAGAGGTATAAGTGGCCTATATTTTGGTAGAAAACTAAGTTTTGGGAGGCATATAGACTATTGATGTGTTTTTATTTATTTTTACAGCTTGACAGGTACCACAGTTCCTGATCTCATTGTCAGCACACACCACCAGATGTGGCTCCTCTTCCAGACAGACAGTGTCAGTAACTTGCTGGGATTCAAAGCAACATACGAAGGTAATCCAAGTGTCTCTCTTGGAATTTACCTATTTTAAAAAAGATCAGAGAAGAGATGGACCTACTTGCGTGTGAGAAAGAAGCTGCTCAAAATACTGAAGCTCTGCAGGCTTTGCCTTAAAATTGCTTTTCTCAAATAAGAAAAGCTTCTGTGATTTCTTTTCCATGAAAGCAGACTGGATGGTTAATGTTTCATTTGCCTTTCATCTGCTTTGCTGGAAAAGAGTTGGTGAGTGTCAGCTAAGTGATGGCATCAGCAACAGGCTGTGCAAGAAAATGAGATCAAGTAATCGATGGTTCCAGTAGATCAGTGGTATGAACTACTTTAAAGTTTGTCTAATATGGTGTATTACAAATGAAGTAAGAGTTAATTCTGGGATTTTTCAAAAGAAACTCTTGAAATATATTATGATGGGAATGCTGAACTCTGCATAAACTTCTATCCTTACTGTTGTCATAGGTATTTGCAAAGTTGGAGAAAGTAATAGGAAAGTATTCCTTTTAACTCATATAGAGGACTGGTGATTCTAGCTGAAGCTGATTTTAGATCCCTGTTTTGAGATGTTTCTAGGTTTTCCAGAAGTCCCCATCTTGTGTGGTCTCCCCATTTGGCGTGAACACATAGGGTCGTTAGCTTCCTCTGCAAGCAGTGATCCAAAGAATGTGCTCCCCTTCTGCTGTCTGATAGCCTCACAGCTGCAGAGCGGGAGCTTGTTTCCATGATGCAGCCTCCAGCACAGGCACACTGGAAAAATTCCACTCACATGGCATCTTCTTTTTGGCTTTGTTGTCATCTTGAATCTCTTTTCAAAATATTTTCAATTTTATCTAAAATCTGCTGATACCAGGGATGGTGTACACTTTCAGCTCTGATGCCTAAAACTAGGTACACAAATCTTTAGATGTGTGGGGACTGATTGTGAAAGATCTAGGTAACAGCAACTCCCACTGACATCAGTATTAACATTTAAATCAAGGGCCCTAAATGCACATTAGCATTCATTCATATTTAAAATATTTCCCTGGAACTTAAGGGGTTTTGGGGAAGCGTCACATTGTGTTCTGGCCAGGACCTGACCATAGTAGTGCTGCTGATTTGATGCTAAAGTAACATCAGTTAGGAGCCTGAAGGGACCTGACCTACAAGAAAACCTTGTTGGACCAAATGCCAGCATGTTTAGGCAGGCTGAGCAGTACCCTGAAGGGGGACTGGGTCATGGTGCTGAAGTATTTACAGGATTGCAAGACCAGATCAGCAGAAAAGTCATTAGAGATTTACATAAAAGAAAATGGAAATGAAAGAAGAAAAGGGAAATCCAGCCTGATTGTCCTGGGAGTATCTTAATGGTACTACTTCAGTCTTAGTGGCTGTGACTGTATGAGCCTGAAAGCATGCTTTTTGCAGTAGCAGTGATGTCTGTCTCCTGCCGCATTTGTCGGCGGCTGATTCTTGGCAGCCTGGTAGGGTATGCCACTGCACTACTGCCTGCCAGCTGTGGATCGGTGAAAACACTCTGCAGCTCTGCTATGAGGTCATGTCTGGTTTCTTAATCTCATCCAAAGGGCGATGTGGACATATTCTTCTAGTCTCTTGATAAATCTTGCATTTATCTTATAACACAGCACATAAAGTTGCAAAGGACATGATATACGGACTCAGCTTATGCTGTTGTTCCTCTCCTGTAAGCTTTGGATCTTTATGGAAGTTGACTTTTTCCTTTTCTGACTTGCTTCGATGTTATGGGTAGCTTCATCTGTAGCAAGGCTGAGCCCCACTTGGTCCCTGCAACCTCAGCAGTTGCTTTGGGGGTCACTGTTATCGTTCATGCCATGGTTCTGTTGTATGGAGCTTCCAGTGGCAAATGTGCGTCTCCCTTTCCTACTCAACAGCTTTGTCTGCACAGTTGCTGCCTGTCTTGCTGCACTGGTGTATGTTTGTAACCCCCTAGAGAAGAAGAAAAATGTTCTGGCCGTATTGTCCCTTGGTGAGCCCTAAAGGAGAGGGACCGGTCCCTGGGGATTGTCAGTCCTTTGCATGTGTTGGAAGTAGAGGCTGCTCTCTGCCTATTGTTCAAATCTTCTCTTTTCCTGGGCATCTTTGCAGTTTTTGTACAACAGCTTCTCAATCTTGGAAAACGGATCTGTGTGCGAACAAAGAAATCTAGTTCTGTGCCTAAGGACCGTGATGTCGCTATCCTGAAGTTAAGTTGACCTCAGATCAGTTAGGTCCATAAAATTCTTTGTTTTTGCAAATGCTTTGAGTTGCAAAGCAGGGGGTATTTAAGTAAGAGGCAATTAGTACTTGCCAAATACATTATGAAATTATACCTAACTTACAAGTTTCAGTATCAGTTTTATTGCCACGATTCTCTTAACTGCTTGAGGAAAACTACAGCTAATGGAGCTAATAAAGTCAAGACCAAAAATCTGCCTAATAGAAGGAGAGTATTGCTTATAGAGTATGTTTAAATAGCCATACATCCTGAAACATGTAAATTTTAGTGTACCTTTTAAGTGTAATGCAATTGTAAAGCCTGTTGCTCGTGCTGAAATGGTTACGCCTACAAGACTTACCGATGCACAGGTTTAAGAACCTGTTGGAAGGAATGTGCTCAGGAGGATAATATGCAATCAAATTTTTAATGTAGAGTTCTTGGGGAGGGGGGAACCGAACTGGTTATTTTGCTTCAGTTGCGGATAAAGAGAGAACGTTTGCACCAGGAAGAGTATACAAAATGTAAGGTATGTGGGTTCAGGTTTTTTCAAGTCTGCACTGCAAGACTAGATGCTTTTGGAACAAATGTTCAGCTGGTGCAAATCAGTGTGACAGCATTGATTTTCAATTAAGCTGTGTCAGTCTTTACCAGCTGAGGATCTGGCTCATTAATGTTCATGAAGATTACTTCTAAATCTCCTATGTCTCAACTGCAGCCACTTTTATCCTTTTAAACAGACATTCTCTCATAATAGAGAGCAATGTTTTTTGTCTTCCAGTGCTTGTCAGAAGAAATCTGTACTAAGCTCCACTTTGCTGGAAAAGTCTCTTTTTTTTCTCACAACTATAGTGAGCTGATTGATGCTGCAATTTAGTGCTTGACTTTTGAGAGGACTTTACAGCCTCCTGGAGTCCTGGGTCTTCTCTTTCCTTTCATCTAAGACATCTTCTGAGAATACCTTTCCCTTAGGGCCAGGCTGCTGCTTTCCGCAGCCAACTGTAATGGTTCTCTGAAAGTTCCCAGGTCAACCCCTCGCAGTGGTTGTCCATAAACATTTCCTTCAGGTAGTGTTTTCAAAAGTTCTTGAGAAATTTAGGGCTCATTTAACAGTATGCAGACTCCCATATTGATTAGATACTTTTGAAAATCTCAGCAGTAATCCTTCTGCATTTATATTCCCCTTTGGTGGGCTGAAAATACTTGGTCTTCCTCACAGGGAAGATGTAGGGAAAAATGTGTTCCTCACTGATGAACATGAGTTTATTACAAACAATAGTATAAAATAAAATCAATGATATAAAATTCTGTGGTAAGAGAAGTATTAAAACATGAAAAAGCAGAACAAAATCAGATTTTAATCTTTTTATTTAACTTTTTATGTATTTTTAATGCACAGTAACAATTTCAAATTAAAACTGTTTACAGACACACAAAAACACTAATATACTTTGGATTTCTATTGGAATTGGGTTAGTCTGGGTAGAGCTGACTAAGATCTATGTTCTGAACAACCAGCATGCTGCAGGCAGGCGATGATTAAACAATATTTATTGTTGTTGAGATGCTGACTAAGTATTTGGCTCTGGAGAGCTTAGCTTTAGAGCTCAAACTTAGCTCCATGGTGCTAAGAGGCTTAGGAGCTCTGCTGAGCTGAAGTCTGAAGAATTCTGCTACCAATGTTTCTGGTTTTAATCAAGTTGGTGCTGCCCAAGGCGTTTGGTCAAATGAACTTGCTGGGTTTCCACGTTTGTTTATATACGTATGCATTGTGTGTAAATACAGAACTCTGTATAGATGCCAGCAGGCAAGCTGCTTATATAGGTGTTCATACACATGTCAAATCAAGAGCAAACAATAACTTCTGAGTTGCCTAATCCTAGGAGACTTGAGGAAAAATACACATCTTGGACTAGTTCTGATGCCTCTGTTCAGAGTTGGCTTTTAAAGCTCAGCCTGTGCTCCCTGGCCTGTGGCACGGTCTCTTTGTCTAGTGAAATGCTCTCAGGCTTCACCGAGAAGCCCGGATAACATGCTCCTCCTTTCTTCTGTTCTGCAAGAAAACTTTGCTGGTCTGTGAAGAGAATTGAATGTGAGTGTTCCTCTGCCAGCCGCCTTTACTCATCCCATTGCTAGAAATTAGGATATCTGAACGATCTGGTCTCTAGTCTGAACACATACAGACATTCAGCTATTATGGTGGCAGGAGCGGCAGAGGCCCTGGACTGCACTGGTGAGCAGCAAGGCCGCCTTCTGTCTGTCCTCACACTGTTGCACACTTGTGATCCAGGGTTACACCTTTCTGCTTAGTGGTGTTGCACGTAGTTTTCATTGATTGTGTGTGATTTTTGTTAGGTTCTACATTGGCTGACAACTCCCCCCCTAGTCTCAGTGCTGAAGTCTGTCAGAAAACTGTTTCCTCGTGGTTTTCTGTTAAGTGAATTGACTCTTGTCATAAAACACTTCTGCTGAAATACTGCTGAACCAACAGACAGGAAGGCTTTTAGCTTATGATGTGTTGACCCGAACTATTCTCTGGGTCATATTACTGGTACATAAGTCTCATCTAAAGTTGAGTGGGAGTGATTTGACATTATGCCACAGGGTTTCAATGAGCCTAGTAGATTCGGTTTCTAGATTCATCCTTCAGCTGTGGCTTAGATGGGAGGGATGTGGCCAAAATGTAGAAGGAAGAAAAAGGGGCTTTCCTTCTTGCTTTGTCCCCTCCTCCTCTTTTTTTTTCCTCATTAGATCCTTTTTTCCTTGTTGCTGGAATCAACTAAAAGAACTAGACAATAGAAACTCCCTGGTCCTGGCTCATTAAAGATACATACCTAACACTATTAGCTTTCATTAGTTTAAGCAAAGTTAATATACGTGCAAAATTGTGTGTGGAAGGCTAAGTATATTCTTAAGGGTCTTTCTCACTAGAGCTAATATTTGTGCATTTTCCTCAGGTATGGATTCTAAGTGCTCGCAAATCCCACATCTTATGGATGGATTTTCCAGAGACTGGAGTTAACGCTAGTTCAGTGCTTGCTTGCAGCTCCAAAGTCCTCATTTTTGTGCAGAGCTGAGTCAGGAAGGAGCAGAAATCCCAGGAAAACAGTAGCCTAGATTTTGGGTGCTGGCAGTGTTTCTGTACAGCTATGTAAAGGAACACAGATATTTTGTTTGCACTCCCCAAACCAGATCTTTGCCCACACAATCTGAGGTACTTGCCTCTTACTCGTCACTCTGGAAGTGCAGGCTGCCTCCTCTGCACTGAGCAAAGGTACCCGATTTCACCACCCACCACCAGGAGACAAATAGCATAAATAGCTGATGAAAATTTTCTGGTGAAACATTTTCTGTTAGAAAATACTGTTTTGTCAAGAACTTATCTGCGTGATACAATGTTTGATGGAGGAGTTTTGAAAGATTCATTTCAACTTGTTTCATTTAAATAATGTCAAAACACTTGATTTAGATGTTCTTGTTTAGTTTTGACTTTTATTATTCTAATGTGGAAGTGATTTTACTTAAACATTCTTCAGGTGAAATGTCTCAATCTTATTGAAGTAACATGTTTTGATATTTCTGAATCACTCATTTTTGGATTTCTGCTCTGCTAAATATCTCATGAATTTTACTATGTATCAAAAGAAATGTAGGAACCAGGGAATTTTCTCAGGACAAAAATTCCATTTTATGACCTCTCTAATGTAATAAAATGTGCTAGCTTTGTTTGAATGCTGCTAACAATGAGATCACATGCATGGTGGAAAATGTGAGCTCTAATTCTTCATTTCTCTCCCATTCTTAAACCTGTGATTTCACTCTCCATAGAGATGTTCCAGTTGGGTTCATGCAGTGTGACAGAAAAGGACTACACAAGCTCAAAAGTCAGGGGGAGCCCTAGGAGAGATGAGACCATTCAATCAGTACCTTGAGAGCATCTGTGTTACCTTTATTCTTTCTCAGCAGAGGGTCAAAAGAGTTATTTTCTTTCTTTGCTTGGCTGCATTCTTCCTGAGTATCTGGTAGCCTGAGCATGTCCTGATTTTACAAAGGCAGAGAATATGCTGAACACTTGTAGCTCGTGTTGCCTTCTACAGTAGCTGGAGCTGCTTTGCATGTCTGTCCGCAGCCCCTTGGCGGAGTTCCCATGGCCACTGTTCTTCCAGAGTCGCAGATACGTGCAGAGGGAAGGTATTCAGGTCTATGATGACATCTTAGCCTTGGGGAACCTAGTGGAAAACTCCTGTGGGCTTTAGGAGGCCAGGGCTCTCCCTCTTTGGAGTCAAGGTGCAGGCAGGGATGTTGCGTCTGTTTTTAAAGAGCTTTGTTGCTTCTCAGTGGAAGAGCCTCTGCACATGGAGGGGCATTTGACCCAGCAGCCCGAGAAATGCTGGCACTTCTGCTACCCATAGCCCCTGCAGTGCGGGGTACAGTGTAGGCTTGGAGCTGATGGCGTTGCTCACCCTGGCCCTTAACACCTTGTGCATTGTTTTAAGAGATGGCTGGAGTGATGTTTGTTAGCATCCATCTCAGTCTGACCGAATATCAGCAACCAGAGTGGTGTCAGGACACGTAACTTTTGAGGTTTTCCCCAGATATCATGTAACAAAGACCCCTTCCCTGTGCCTCGGAGCCCCCAGCATCACACGCTTCTCTCCAGGCAGCAACTGGAGACCTTGGATGAAAGGCACCCTTCAGGACAGCTTGCCATGAGTAATATTTGCTAATACTGTATTTCAGGGTTTCAAGGTGTGAGAAAGAATGACATGACAAAAAATTAATTTTTAAGGGCTGTTGACTTCTAGCAGAAAAATTATCAGCTTTCTGTGTCTGTCAGGTCACAATGATGCATTAAAATATGCATTCCACCCTTTGATCTTGTTACTATTTCTTGAGTTTTGAAGCTGTTTTCTTTCCATGATTTACACTGTCTCCTGCTCTTTTTATGTAGAGTAATGTACAGTTCAGTGCTACTTTACTATCTGAACTATTTTATTTTTTGTCCCTCATATGCAAGTACAAATCTTCAACATTTGGATTTTCAAAGCCCGCAGGAAGATGCATAAATCCTGGCAAACTGTTTTCACTGACAGGCGAAAGAAGAAACCTGTTTCATCAAAACTTTTCTATTAATATTAATTTATGTTAAATTATTTTGGGGATGCTTCATTACCTGGCAGTGACTTTTTAGTTCAAGATGCATACAGCAGTAGCAGAAGCTAGGTGCCTTGTCGTGACTTCTATTCATAATACACCTGTATCTAAGTTGCCTGAAGTCAGCATAATAATGAGGTGGTGGTTGTTATTCAAACCAAATTGGAATATTAGATGGAGTAATGCAAATCTCGGATTATGCGATTTTCTTCTGTAAAGAAAATGTCATAAAAGAAGTTTCCAATTTGGTGTAAGAAATTGAAATCAGGGAGAAAAGACAGCAAGGCTGATCATAGATGATGGGGATAAAAACTAGAGAAGACTGGAAGATGAGATGAATGTGAAGCATATGAATAATGTTGGAGCACTAAGAAGGCTGTAAAGGAATGAAGTTTTGTAGCTAGTAGTGATACAGAGCAGGGGACCCTTTTGAAAAGAAATTGTGTGGAGCAGCAGATAACAGAAAATTGTGTCCATGATTTACTTGAAGTCAAAGTACACGCATAGCAAGAGATTAACTGTATGTTTTCATGCAAGAAGGTGTCAGCTGTCGGCTTCAGGACCACACGTGGAAATGGAAACGGGGGGTAGTAAGGGAGGGGAGAGGCAGCAAACACAGCAATCCAGCAAGCACACCGTACCTAAATCTTCATTGCTGAAGGAGCCCAAGGTCTGGTTATGTTACGTGACACGATGGTATGTCTGTTTTAAAACATGTCCTTGAAGCAAATGCAGAATAGGATCTCTTTGGATATCACTATTTTCATTAGGTTATGATTAATTTAAGGATGAGGAAGCAGTTAGGAGTGGTTGATAGGAGGGAGGGCCTTTCAGAGTCACAGCAGAAAAATTAGTGTGTTAAGGCAGATCTCCGATTCATTCGGCACTGCTGCGGGCCCCTTTGTGGCGGTGTGGGGGGAACAGGCGCTCTCCTGGGGACACGATGTCTTTGCCAGAGCTCTGCCAGGCAGCACACGGTGCAGGCTGACAGCACCATGCCCGCTCGGTGTCAGAGCCTGCCCCCCAAGCAACTTTTGTTTTACTTTCTTTCAGAGATCGACCAAGGGAGCTGCGGTGATCCTGGGATACCAGCCTACGGCAGAAGAGAAGGATCCACGTTTCGCCATGGGGACAGTTTGAAGTTTGAGTGCCAGCCTGCCTTTGAGTTGAAGGGACAGAAAACAATTACCTGCCAAAAGAGTAGCCAGTGGTCTGCTCAGAAACCAGTCTGTGTTTGTAAGTCAGTGAGGAGATGGCTTTAAAATATTTTCCCTATATGGTGAGATGGTCACATAGACAGTGTTCGTGTACTGTGCTCAGGTAGCTGAAGCTGTGGGGAGCATTTGCTTTGGTGTTCTCAGTAGGGAAGGGAGGTGCAGGGGGGAGCAGCATCCACATGCAGATGTGGCCCTGTGCCAACACTGTCCTCTCTGCTCTGCCCATCTGCCCTCCTGGTGTTTTGGTTCAGATTCATTGTGGAGAGAAAGTAGGACTTTTTGTATCCAAGATGGGGTGTCAACAAAAGAAAAAAATTATATCTATTGAATTTTATTCTATTTTTGGCCATTTAATTTTCTTTCATTATCTGACAATATTCAGGCTCCCTGCTGCTGGACCTCAATTTTTAATTTGTTGCATGAGTTCTCAGCAGAAGTAGGATATTGTGCTCTCAGTAGTGACTAAGGATAAAATTTTCAGATATAAACGGGGAGTTATGTGCACAGTCCACATTGGGTTTTAATGGTCTCCCTGTCCTTTGAAGATACAATGGGCAGTCTGTGTTGTTATATTGACTGAACCTTCATTCAGAAAGTGTTGTATTTGAACATTACCAAGACTCACAAAAGTGTCTATTTTCTGTGACTGATGACAAGCAAACTCTTCTTTTTGTCTCATCTCTACTTAGTTGGATGCGCTAAATTTTGTCTCTGAACAAATACTGTGCTCTAGTAGAGTGAGACTGAAGCTAGCAAAAAAAAAAAAATTCAGTTGAGTGACAGAGGACAAAAGGGGAAAAAGGATAAAGGGATAGCAAATGTTAATTTTTAGAAGTGTGTATTCACTGTGCACATAAAGGTATACACTGATGTTAGATACTCCAGTGTAAAATGATCATTTATAGTGTGGCAGAACTTGATCTGTGCCAAAGATATCATACAGCTGATGGGGGGCACGGACCAAACCCTGTTGCTTCAGAGCTGAATCTGGGTTCTTCAGCAGTTGGGGGGGAAGCAGGGGCTTTAGCCATTCCTACACTGGCAATTTATGGGAGAAGGTGGAAAGCCGTTTTCAAGTAAGTGACTTTCTTTTCAAGCTGTGAGCATTTGTTTTTGTGTATTTGAGGAAAGGAAGCAATTACCTTTTGAGTTTTACCTTTTCCAGGTGCCATGACTTTCTCCATACTTGGTTTTCTCTATAAGCAAATCAGCTAAAGATGCTGGTGAGGAAAATGTAGCTTCCATGGTTATCTTTGAAGTGGGAAGCATTAGGCTATTTCTATGCTTAGCTTCAGAAGCTTTCATTTCCCAGAAGATGAATTAATGCTCATAGTTTGGTTGAGGTTCTTGCTGACAGTTTGCGGTGAGACTAAACCTGTTGTTTGTGCCTCTTATGTGGTGATTTTTTCATAGTAGTAGTAGTAGAACAGAGAGTTCCCAGCAAAGCTGGATTCTTTTTTTTTTTTGTAGGTGGATAGTGAACAGGGGCATTGAGTCAAGCTCCAGTCTGCCAACAATCAGCAGTCCTTGCAAAGTGTAGCACAGGCATGAATCTTTTAGTTAAAATAATGCCATTGTTTTCTGTGACCCACCAGCTTTGGATATTTATGAATCAACAAGGCAAACGTGTAGGTAGTGGAAAAAGTATTTCACAGCCTTCGTACACCTTCACTCTCCTGCCTTCTGACTTGCTTGTTCTAGACAGCGTCATATTAGTGTGCATGAGTCAGAAGAGGTGACGTGACAAAACGTGTAACCTGGCGTGAAATCTGTAGCGGGATTAGTGACAATTCTATGTAAATGTTGGGAGACCATTAAATGCATTGGGTATCAGGTGGGAAAATAATGTGACCTGATTTATGTGCTGCCAGTTGGAATATGCGAACAATTCAGTGCTTCTGATACTGGCTGCAAATGCATGACAAATGCAGAAGGAGATTAAACAGTGTGCTATGGTGCATCCTGCTGTCTTGCGCAAGTGATTTATGAGCAGACAGAATTTATTGTGGAGAACTCATTTCCTGGGGCTTCAGTGACAAAGCAACACAAACCATTTAAGTCATGCACCTGCTTATTGCAATGGATTCTTAATTCATGACTGTGCCTTCATGATAACAGAACTACCATCTTCATCCTCCTTGTTGTCATTGCATCCCTTAACTGTTCAGGGTGAGCACATAGGTCACTGGAGAAACTTTGCGAGACTTCTTGATGCATGTTCTTTGCCCAGGCAAGAGAACCTGGCCTTGCTGTGTATGTTTAGATTATCTCTAATAATGTGAGATACTTGAAACAACTACACTGGAGCCTGGGAACCTCTAGTACTGTAATTGGGTGAGTAACTAGCCCAGTCATCCATCTATATGTGTGCTCTGAACTTGGTGTCTGCTTCTGTACAGTTTGGTTGGGTATCAGCAATGAATGCATACTGAAGACCTCTCTTTCTCCCTGTTCTGCCACAGTTTGTAGTGCTCGAATCAAGTTTGTAGTTACTGTTCTTCGCTGATGTTTGCATTTTCAAAGTTACAGAACTGTGATATCTGTCAGAGGCTAAGGCAGTTCTCATAACCCAGGATAACCCAAGTCATTGCTTTCTTTGAGTCACATTCAGTTTTCTTGATGTCTTGAAGGACAGCAAAATGAACTTAGGAGGTGTCATGTGGATAGATGTTACCTAAGGGAAACCATTGTGCTACTTAGATGAAGTTTGTGCTCTGATGGTAGGAACTTGTAAGAGATATAATATTCAAGCTGAAGTCCACAGTTACCTGTGGCTGAGGGGGTTATTAAGTTTACAAATGGGGAAGCAACCCATGATTACAACTATTATGGGGAGCTGGTGAATTGTTCAGCTTTCACAGTGCGAATGATGATAAAAGTCTGGATAGAAATAGGGAGCAGGGCATTTCAGTAGTGGCATCACTTCCAAGTACATGGTTGGAATTACTGTTTAAACATACTCATGTATAGCAGGGAAAAACTCATCTGAATTTTATGTGAAATATAGCCATGGAAAGCCCTGTTACAAAACATTTTATATGACCAAAATCTGTTTTCTTGCTAAGGAAAGGGAGAGCTAACATCTCGAACGCAGGAGCATAGTGCTCTCAGAGGTTTTCTGCAACAGTTCAGTAAGTTAAAGAACGAGGTTCTCAGCTATTCCTCTCCAGCAGCTCCCCATCCCTCTCCTCCTCCTGCTTGCAGCCCTCTCCCTGTGGGCCTGGGACCTACAACTGCAAGTTTCAGTCCTGCACCTTTAGCTGAATGGTTGACTTGCACCAAACAATGCTGTCATTTTGTGGTAGATAATTACGGCATGAACTGCTATGAGAAGATATGTTCTTTGTAACCATCTCATTGAATAAAGGCAGAGTTCTGTGCCTTCTTTTAACTATCCTCTGTCAGTTGCTCTGGGAGAGTCATTTCTGAAAACAGCTTGTTTTCTGATATGTGTTTGATTAATTGATCCCAGACTTGTGAAGTTTGTTTTCTGGACCCGTGAAGTGTTTTATTTCTGTTATATTTAACTTTAAAACAATACCTAGATTGTGATTGCAGTGCATTGAGCAAACCTGGGGGTGGAGGTTTCTGTGCAGAACTGAGGGGTATTTGTTTGGCGTTGTTAGACTGGAACCCCACAAAGTCTGGGGATAAATAAGGGTGTGTGTGTACATATATGTGCATGTGTGTGTGTAAAGTCACGCTGTTTTAGGGTATTTTGGAGTCCTGAGACTTTGTCCGTTGTACTGAGAGTGGTTACAGAGGTCTTAGTGTGTTGCTGTGGTCTTGGTTTAGGATCTCCATAAGTTTCCAGTGATTTTTGTTACCGTTAACTTTATTTGTATTATAGACCTGTTTAGAGCAGGTAGTCATGTATAATGTTCCTTTGTACAGAGGCAGAAGGCATGTCTGAAAGTATTTCCAATTGAAATTGCATTAAATTGTTTTCTTCTCTGGCTGTGGAGCAGATTTCCGTTCTTCCATTCTTGCTCACTTGGAAATCTCAGTCACATCTGCTTTTTCGTCACCGAGTTGCTCATGGTTGCTGTGACATGCGGTGACACTGGAGATCTGTGGTGCGTTTACTCTCAGACCAAACTGAGCACCAACAAACTCCTTCACTGTTGCGAGTTGTCTCCGAGTTTCCTCCGCTAGGAGTTTGGCAGAGCCCAGGATCCCCTGTCCTTCCAGGCAGATGTACGGCGCTAACACAGTCATCTTCAGAGGCACTGGGATTTTATGTATTTTTCCAGTCTTTCTAAACAGCCAATTTTCTTTAACAGCAGTATAAAATCCATCTCCTCCTTAGTGGTAATTATTTTTTTTGTTAACCCCATATTGGCGTGTTATACCTGCTGAATAATCTTAGCTCCTCTTTGCAAAGAGTGCAGACTTTAGTTTCGGGCTGAGTACCTAACCTTTTGCGTGCGCTGTCTGCTACAAACATTCAGGATTTGTAGCCAGAAATGCAAAGTGCAGTAGATGTTTTCCCAGCAATGTAATGAACAGAACCATATAATTTTGTTATCACTTGACAAGTTTTTCATTAAGCTCTAAATTAAATTGTCAATTGGTCATTATTTTATTTCTTTCTTTTTCTTTTATTCTTTTCCTGCCTGCAATTCACAGCAACCTACAGAGCCTTCCCTGTGAAGAGTAACTTGGAGAACAGTGTATCCCAGGTTAGCAATGGTAAAAGCATAGTTTGCCTTTTAAAAATTATAGATTTTAATGTTGAGAGTAGTTAACCCTTGGAGCAGTCTACTGAAGGCAGTGATGGGTTCTCCGTACCTGAACACTTACACGTTGAGACTGGATACTCCTTAGTAGATATCTGCAGGAAGGAGGAGTTGCTTCATGCTCTGTATTAAGGAGGTGGATGGATAAGATGATCTGAATGATCCTTTATTGTCCAATAATTCCTTAATGAGAAATTCCAGAAAATTTGCTGTTAAGGGAATTCAGATTTTTTCAGATTATAAGGGAAGTTAGACTTTTGAACTACAGTATAGGCTCTCACTCTTCCAATGAAACCTGGTGCATTGTGTACTCTTCATATTTCATTTTTATTGTTAATTCCTCTTTTTCAGTTCTGGTGCAACAGTGTATGTTAACTCACAAGATATCTCTCCTGCTGTAAACAGATTTTCTTTAGCTAACAGTGGGCTTGTTTATATTCTTGTAGTTGCAGTTGCTTTTGGTGGATTTTAGAAGAAGTGTAGGGATTGTATTAATTTGTTTCCAAGCTGTTTTGCCATGTGTTTTTTGTTGTTTTTGTTTTTTTCAATTGACGCTTTTATGAAGGACCCTGATACAGTGTTTCTGAAATAATGGCAGAGGGATGCTCTAATTGCCTCTGCCAGACAAGCTGGGAAAGGGAACTGGCAGGTAACCTTAACCTACCAAAACATGTTCGCTCTCACTTCAGCAAAGCAGCCAGTCGCATTCTGGGTTTATGCAGCTGGAAGCCTGCCCAGGAAAGGGCTTGTTGCCTGCTGAGGCCACTTCCAGGGCTAAGACGGTTTGTGCATTTGCCCAAGAGGTGTGTCCCCTTCAGGACCTGTTAACGCCTTCTGCTTGCTGTTGACCTGAGCTGGGTTCAAAGAAGCAAATCAGTGATGAGATGCTCCTTATCTTCAGCCTGTTCCCCCTAAGCCATTGAGACCCATTCTTTTTCCAGCAGTAGGTGAAGCAAATTAAATGAAGGCAGGATTACCGTGATCTTTGTATACATGTGGGATTTGTAGCTTTTGTTAAGAACCTTGTTTTACGTTTGCAGCTATGTAAGACATACATTCCATTCTCAGAATTAAGCAGGGCTCTTTCCCTTAAAGTCCTAGTTCTGCATTGCAGACCCAGTTTATCAAAATATTGAGATTTAAGAGCTTGCGTAAGTAGACTTACATGTTTAAGTGCTGTGCTGGACAGGAATGCACTTAGTCACCTTCTTAATTACAATGAATGGCATTCTAATTGTTGTGTCCCTCCCCCCCGCCCCCACTCCACAGTCATGTATTTGGTGTAGCCTATGTGAGAATTTTCTTTTTTCCCTTTCTGTGACTTTAAAAGGATCTTCTGGGGGGCTGCTGCTTCTGCTTTTCCTTGAGAGTTGCGTCCAGCAAGCTGCACATCTTCCTGCGTGGCGCTGGTCAGTCGAGTTGTTCTGTTTCCCTTGGGCCTACATCTAAGGGTCCACCTAGGTCAAGCTGGAGCCTGCTTTCTCCTCACTTGGTCACTGAGTTCTGTCTAGCAGTTGAAGAGCCAGAAGAAGTAGTCTGCTATGAGCTGCTGCTCCATGTATTCTCTTGGTGTCTATTGAATTGTTAGGGGCTTGGGGAGTTTTCCCAGTTACTTGTGCAGACAGCCTATTTCAGCAAGAAAGTTGCAGTGTTCAGACCAGAAGGTATGAGATGAGGTTGCCATGTTGGGGCGGTGGTGTTCCAGCGGACATGGTCAGCTCTCACAACTGCAGCAGGGATGCTCTTACTGCAGAGCGCCTGCACGTGGGGAGAGCCAGAGTCAGGGGCTTGGCAGTAGCATCGTGGTGCAGTGCACGCAGGCACCAGAGGTGCTCCCAGCTGTGCTCTCAGCACTGATCAAGAGGATGCAGTTTATTGGGCTGTCCCCATGCTTGTTATTTTACTGATTGAATCAGTTGAACTGTTACCCTGATAGGGTTTCATGCTGGTGTAAATGAGCTGTCCTGTGCCAAGGCATCTGCCCATATTCCTGACTGTCATTGCTCAGCATGGTGTGTTGTCTCTCTTCACGAGTCTGAATCTGAAATAATGCTTACTGATTTTATCAGGTGTGGGGGGGTCATCTCTGTCTCCTTCCCCTTTTTCTATACACAGAAAACAGGAATGGGGTGTGGGTTATGTCGCTGTCTTTAATTTAATCTGCAGAGATGTTTCCTTATGCCTGCCTTCTTTTACAATGCCTGCCTTATTTTACATTGATATTTTACACGTGGAGTTGGTGTTTAATCAAGCTGCAGTGGGATGTTTCCAATTTGCAGGTGGAGGTGATGTGTGCAAGTTTATCTTTAAGGCTCTTTCTACTGCTTCCCACAACCAGTGCTTCACGTGTGGCTGGACCTGCCTGCACACCATCTGCTGCACTTAATCACTGGTGTGCAGCCACTGTCACCCCTCTTGCAGTTGCATGCTTGCGGGTGCCTTGCCCTTTCTTGTTTTACAGCAGTTATTCTTCACGCACTAGATGCGCAGAGATGCCCACTGCGTGGAGAGAGACACTCAAGTCCTGGCCTGCTGCACAAGCAGCTTCCAGCCTGCACAAGACAAATGTGTTGCAACAGTTGTCTGGCCGCTGCTAGTGCTGCAGCAGGGGAAGGATACTCTGCTAAACCATGAAGGAGCCAAAAGGGAAATGTGCATAACAGGACCGCTGCCAACCCTCCTAGTGCTAGGCTGCTTCAGGGGTTTTTACCAAAAAGTGCCAATTCAACTTCATCTTCTCGTGGACACCACCACTGATTCCCAAGAGAGACTGCAGTTCTGAACTGCAGAGAGGGGGAGATTTCCCTCTAAAATAATCAGGGACACGCAGGAAGGATCTCGTCTTCGTGCAGAAGCCTTGGAGCACCTCCTGAATAACAGATGGCTGCAGAAACCCTGGCAGACAAGCAGCCCAACACTGCTCTAGTGGGGATCAGCATCTTCCAGTAAGTTTAAGAAGCTTACATTGTTCCCGATAACTCGGTCACTGCTCCTGTTTTGAGTGGGTAGGAATGAAACCTGCTTCGGTGTTGTAGCTCTCTTCCATGTTCATAGAGGCTTCTATACAGTCTATTTTAAGTTCACTGATGATATTTTCCTCAAGTTCTGGTACCCAAACCCTGCCTATTTTTCATTCTTTTTAACATACCTGTTCTCCCGCCCCCAGTCAGCCGCATGCTGGCAGTGACAGCTACTCCATCAGAGTGAGCTGAGGAGCTTGTTGCTCTGTAATACAAAAATGTTCTCCTGGTTAATATTTGCTCCAGACTCTATTCTCTCACCTCCCACTTGCCCTGCTGGTGCCTCAGGGTTTAAGAAGGAAAATGTGTTGTGATGCAGATGTGTTTACTGAAAGAGCAGATACATAGAGAGGAAAATACAAAATGTAAAGCACTTTGCTTCACAGCTGGAACCAGTGCCCTGAGCTTCCAGCTCTGTTAGCTATTTGGGACGTATGGTTCCCAGAGTGAGGCGTCAGTTATTCACCAGGCTCCTGCTGAGGTCCTGTTTTTCCAGTCCATCACCAAGCTATGCCTAGAGGAGAAATTTACTTAAAATGGAAAGTAAGGCAGAAAGTATGTTACTGTCTTCAAGCTCCATCCCAAGTGGTCAGAGACTGGGAATGATATCCAAAAGCTGAGAGAAGTCAGGATTTTTTATTGTTTCCATGGAGACTGAACTTATTACAGTGATTCCCTGCTTTGTTTTCAGCTCCTGAATCTGGTGCCTTTCCCATTCTCATCCATTGCAGGTGTGCGCTCTCCCCAGGATCAGCCCTGGATTCTTGTGTGCAGGATGAGCAGAGATGAAGCATCTGGGGCCATCAGGTGTGCCTTGCAGCAGAAGTGAGATGATCTGAGGAGGCAGGATCTTTTGAAGGCAAAGAGAGAAGTAAGCTGTGCTTAGACAGACCATACAAATGCAGAAATTGCTCCGGGCTGAAAGCACAGAAATGAGCAGCTGTGCTGGAGAATAATTGTCAGCCTCTGTGTTCAGCTCAGCCTTGAGCATTGTGCACTGGGACCACGGGGCAGTGCCCTCTCGCCACATCTGTGTGTCCCACTTGACTTTCTAAGACAAGAAACAAAGAGCTGTTTCTTCACTGTCTTACTATTCTAAATGAAGGCAGAATTTTGATAATGTTTGTGATGACTTTGAATAAACATATACTCATCCATTAATGATGTGGGTCTCATTAGCTTTTGTAGATAGTCTACTGTTTCTACTGCTTTTTGCTGTGATTTATTCTGCTGTATTTAATAAAGGCATTTTTCTAATTGCTTTTGCATTACTTCATCAGTAATAATAATTGATAAAGGTCAGTATAAATCTGAACCTATGCTATGCATATAATGTTCTCTCATAACATTTAAGAATAACCATAATAAATATTAATTTGCGGCCTTGAGCTAAGAGATTTAGAGTCACAGATATTCCTACTTCAGTCGTCCTGATGGACAGGCTGCAGGCAGCAGGGCTGACCTCTGTCTGTCTGTCTCGTGTTTCAAATGACTGCTTGCTCCTTGGGGGCACTTTGTTCCTGACTGTCTCGGATGCGCAAAACAGCATGAGACAGGTAATGCTCGGCTGTCTTCCACCTTTCTCCTTTCTTGGATACTATCATCTTTATTCTGATAGCACGTTTCACTGTCCTTGACATATTGCTAAACAGCTGCTGCTTCAGTCCGAGTGTCCAGCAAAGCACTTCTGATAAAGTAGGGAGGCTGAAGTGGGATTACAGTGCCAGCTGTGTCCAGTGCAGCCCCAGACCAAAACCCCCCCCTCAAGCTGAAGAAAAACCTCTTGCTTTAAAAAAAAAAAAAACAAAAAACAAAAACCAACAAAACCATAAAATCTTTGTTGTAGACATCATGGTCTTGATAGTGAACCTCGTCGATCAGTTGTTGCTTCCGGGGGTGAGCATGCCCCTGACCTGCCAGCAGGGATGGTGACCCTCGGGGAGGCAAAGCCGAAAACCCTGCTGCAGAGAGCTCGTATGCTGGTGTCCTGCCACAGCTGTGGCCTTCATCCCACAGCCTGCAACTTGGCTGTCCTACACTTATTATTTTATTTCATGGAAAATCAAAATTGCACTGCATGGAAGTAAATTACAGACTTTTGGAGGTTTGGGCTGTTATTTTTTTAATGTCATTTTGTATTATCTAACAAAGGTTAATTTTATATTCTTCCCTTATTCTGCTTTTCTCTCTTTTGTCAGCAAGTTCTTTGTTGTTGTTATTTCCTGGAGTGATCCACAGTGCTATGCCATAATAGCTGCACCAGCAACTGTACCTCTCTGTTGCTGGCTATGTAACACTAGGTCCTGTATGAATGCTAATTTACCACTTTGGATTTAAAAAATTATAGGAGATCTGTAGTACCTGTGAGGAGTTCCTCCTGCTAAGATGTTTCTCTGTGTGTGAAAGCATTTATTTTCAATAGGTATTCGTAGGCAGATTATACCAAGCTTATGCTGACAGAATTATTTGACAACATCCCTTGATATTTCAGCAGCTAGTAAAGAGTCAAAATCCTGAGGATATTTTGCAGTTTTTCTTTAATCTGCTTTCTTTGTCGCTGAGAGCGGGAAATGGATTGCATAGCTCTTAGTCTTGATAACGTTATGGTAATGTCCGTCCTATTTGATCTGAAACCATTAAGCGTTAAGGAAGATGGAGGGAAAACAGTAGAGGGAGGGTGAGCATTGAACCAAATAATTGTATAAATGCCAGACTAAAACCAGCCTTATCCACTGTGTGATGTCCTTTTGCCAGGAATTAGTGAGATCTATGTTCCAAGTAATGGATTTTAGCCCAAGGGTGCATGGTGGAAAACTAATTTTGCCTAGGGGTGCATGGAAAAAAAAGAGTAAAGCATACATACATACATAAAGTATCAAAAACATTGAGTAGGTACCACTTAAAATGCAGCCTTGCTTTTCCAAATTGATGGACCTTGTCACCTAAAATACAGTATATATTGAAAACTCTTGAGAGCTCAAGCTTTTTTCATTATACGCTCTTCCCCACAACTTCATTTTAAGGCTGTTTTTAATTATTTCTATGGGAATGGCAGTCTAGTTTGATACTTCGTTTTGGTGCTATGCTCGCCCAGCAGCAGTCAGTGATTTATTTGTAATGGGAAGGGGAGCTGCCCTAACATGTGAGCTGCAGATTGCAGCAGGCCGGTGGTTGCTTTGAGTTGTCCAAGCTCCTGGCACTTGGGGGGGACCAGAAAGGTTCTGGGGCTGTTCCTTTTGCCATGCAGCAAAGTTGCCACCAAAAGAGCAGCCTTCATTTTTCAGTGCTTGTTTTGGCACAGGTGTAAACGGCTACCCAAGGAGATGGACAAAGGTAAAACTTTGGTTTTACAAGGTGACAGTTTATTGCCATATTGTACAGATACTTAATACAGGATGGGGATGGTCTGATTGTGAGGAGTTTGTCTAAATGTACTGAGGCTGCCTGAGTGCGGTTGCATCTGCTGGGGAGCAGGGATGAAAATTGTTTTTAGCAAATTGGAAGGTATGCTAAAAGTGGAGGTTTTTAAGCAACTCTGGGAAGTCTGTGCTGCACTTGAAAGTGCATCTGCAGTTCACACAGTACTTTACACTAAAAAGTTTGGGTACATATAGTAGAGGAACCTGGTGCTCAGCACAAGCTAACAGCCAAGTTGATTTGTTACATCTGGTTCTGTAGGTTGCACTGAGTTGTGGCCAAAACAGAAGACGTTTTCTTCAAAAGCTGATTTTTTTATTTTGTACTGGCTGCAGTTACACACTTGATTCTCTTGTAGGACTTCTTGCAAGGGTATGCAGGAGAATTCACCTGCAAAATGCTAAATTCCCACCTGGCTGAGTAACACTTTCTTCCTGCAGTACAAGAAACCTCTTCTATTACGCATGGCACAAAGCCTCTGCAAACATAAGGGGCAGTTTTGTACTAGGCTGGAAAATTGCAAGTCAGCCAAAACTAGGGACTGGAGACCACTTTGAAGTAACTTCTTCCCCATGCAAATAAATCACTGACATCCAGCAGTGAATGGAGCACTGAGCCCTTCCTTTCTTTAATTGTTTCTGAGAAGCCAAGCAATTGGGAATTTGCAGGAGTCACCCCGCTCGAGGGACGAGGAGGGGGGAAACATGACAGCAGTTTGTAGGAGCACTGTGCTGCATGATTGATGGTCATTTCTCATTGCAGTTTCCTGCTTTTTCAACTTCACCACCCCATCTGGGATTGTGCTGTCACCAAATTACCCTGAAGAATATGGAAGCAGCTTGCACTGTGTTTGGTTAATTATAGCTAAACCTGAGAGCCGAATTCACTTGGCTTTCAATGATTTTGATGTGGAGCCTCAGTTTGATTTCCTAGCCGTCAAGGATGGTGGGACTGCCGAATCGCCGGTGCTGGGGACCTTCTCAGGAAACCAGATCCCCTCCTCTCTGACCAGCAGCGGTCACGTAGCCAGGCTGGAGTTCCAGACTGACCACTCCATGGAGAAGAGAGGCTTCAACATAACCTTCACTAGTAAGAGCTCAATCCTTCCTTCTGGTTTTCATTTCAAGCTCCAAATTCGTGTTAGGTACCTATTAGCAAGAGTCTGATCTTACTAAAATCATTGCAGATCCAGAGTAAGTCTGAAAATTGGGGATTGCATCTGATTTGCATTTGGCTAATGGATTGGTTTCACACTTAGAGTGGCTTGCACAAGTTCTTTCTGGTCGTGTAGTTCAGTGTTGTCCAGTGGTGAAAGAAACAGTTTGGCTCTGGATTATCTGTCCATGGAGCATGCAGGGTTTCTGTTCTCCCATCAGCCCCCAGCTTGCTGCATGCTGTGTGCTTTGACTTCCCTCTTTGTGTCTGCATGCTGCTTGCTGAGGTGAGACAATGCTCTGTGGACAGCTTGATGTAGCTATGAGATCTCGGATGGCTGTGTTCATCAGTCAATACTATCATCGTTTGCTGATTCCTGTAGGTATGCAGGACTTTAAACACTGAAGGAAATATGTTGCAAAGTCTTATAATACAAAGCACTGAAACTTCTGTTGATACGTTTGGCTTCACATAAGTCCAGTCTACAAATCTTAAATGAATGCTATGGTAATTTTACCCCTGTATTGTCCCATAATTTTCTAAAGAGCATTATTAAGCCTATTCAGCAGAACTGATAAATGGCTTTGTTATAATAGGCTTTAGTGGCACAGCTAAATTAATAGCCTTTCTAGCTATGATTGCAAATTCTCTATTTAAAAAATAAAAAAAATAAAAAATCAGAGGTCTTAAGAAGTTATTTGCCACACTACAGTAAGCTCATCAGATTAAGTAGCATGCGTGTGGTAGTATCACATACCCAAGATTGAGTCCTTGATGCTGTTAAGTTAGGAGATACCTCATACAGAAAGTTGATAGTGCAGTAGGCATTTCTGATGTTTCATACCCATTTTGGGAGTTGTGGCTGTACCTCATATGAATACATTTTAAAAACAATTTTTTACTGTGGTGAATGAGTCTTAAGTACACATAAGTTAATCTGTTCTGACTGCTTGAACTGCCAAAAGGGAGCTCCTGAGTTTCTTTCAGACAACTTGCCCTTCTTCCCTTCCGTTTAGGTTTGAGACAGGAGACAACATATTGCTACAAGATCCAAGAGTGCAAGGAACAGATTCAGCCCATGTTTTCCCCTTTAGCGGTGTATAGTAACAAGTTATTGTAAGAGCAAAGATGCTTTGTAGGAAATCCAGAACTCAGATGAGTTTGGTCAAGTGCATTCAAGAAACTAAAAGCATGTGGGTGTAATTAATCCAGAGGCTTTAATCTTTCATATGCTGTTCATCTTGGAAGACCGCCTCCTAGCATATGAAGATATAGTACATAATTATGCACTTAATGGGAAATTAAGGCTGTAGACTTATTTTCTGATTGGTTGGCTGGCCTAGTTTTTAACTGCAGGAAAAGGGCAGTCCTTTAAACAGAGCTATATGTCTGTGCAATTCCCTGCTTAACTTTGCAACACCTAGAAAGGTAATTGCTTTGTGTCCTTCATTTTATCCTAGTAACGATGATAAGTAAGGTTGGGGACTATATGGCAGTCAATCACAGAACGTGCTTAGAGGACCCTGAGTTTTAACCATGTCCTTAAAGGTCTCATTTTTTCTCATTAATGGTTAGCTTACATCCCTCTATGTAGGTGCACACGCTGTGGTATTTTTATTTTTTCTTTTTTTATTTAAATCTATCTCTATTTTGAGTATTTCTGCACTTCCATATGTGAATAATTGCTAAGATTGGTTTGGTTTGCACACTCTTTTCTGGTCCCTGTTACCGCAATATCTCAGCAGCTGTTGGATGTAAATGGTTTCAATTTCATCCTGTGTCTCTGAGGCAGCAAATGAACACTTGCAGTAGAGAGAGGGGATAGAAAAATTTAAGTTACTGCAACTAGATGCGCAGTTGCACTGTGGGAGCACACAAGTGGGGTCTTAGCAGCTTAGAGAAGAGGTGGCAACGTGATTTCTGCCATGGGCTGACTCGTCCATGTCAAATTCGGTGGCTTTGCTGGGATGATAGTGGACCAAGTTCAAGTTCATGCCGTTTTGTCTACCCTGTGAGAAGGGTCAGCTATCCAGGGACAATATTGTGTGCTAATTACCACCATAGAAAGGATGTGAAAATATAGTTTAATTTCTAAACGTGTGGTCTGACGTGATTATTTTTAAATTAGAGGTGGAGGAAACAAGTCACTCACTGTCCTCTTATCTTTCGCTCTTAGCATTTAGGCATAACGAGTGCCCTGACCCTGGCGTGCCTGTGAACGGAAAGCGATTTGGTGACAGCCTCCAGCTTGGCAGCTCTGTGTCATTCCTTTGTGATGAGGGCTTCATTAGGACCCATGGCTCAGAAACCATCACCTGCATCTTGAAGGAAGGAAATGTGGTCTGGAACAATGCAGTGCTTAGATGTGAAGGTAAATTTTAGTGTCTTTCCTACCAGTCTGCTTGTACACTCAGGACAGAGAATCATCCCCTACTGTTTGCTGCCTTTGGGGGGAAAAAGGACAACAGTTCTGTCTGTCAGGGTCCCAGTTGTACATAATCCAACCCTTCTAGTTTCAATATCACACGAGGAAGATTTCTGTTGATATGAAGGGGTGTTTGGTTACATCTGAAGCTTAGTTCATAGCAAAGGTATACAATGCTGGATTTGGTGGAGTCCTTTGCAATCATGTAGGGAGAGGCATTTGTTTTTAAGAGCTGGAGGACTATTGGATTTTTGTTCTAACCTTATGCTTCTCAGTTATGCCCATGATTTTATATAGCTCTGGAAGGTATTGTCTGTACAGAAGAGTTTGCTTAGGAGGAAGTACCAGTCCAACAATCACTGAGCACAGCTTTTCTAATTTCTTTTTGTAAAATGAATGATGGGAATTATTTTACTTAGCTCAGGTTAAACAGATGTTTTTCTAATAACAATAATAGAAGGCTTTGATTTACTGATGGCTGAAAGCTTCCCTGCTACTCTTGTCATGAAGGGAATTAAAGAACAGAAAACAGAAAATATGTGGAGATACGTCTTCTGTCCTGATTTTTGGTGCATGTAAAATAAGTTATATAATATTTATGTAATGAAAGCAGCAGAAGGTACGGATCTTCACTGTGAAAAGAGAATTCATTGCTGCAAACATTCACATGCACACACACACCTTCAGCGTGTCTTTGCCGGTGTGGTACATCAGTCCCTTCTAATAGATTCTGGCAGTCAAGAGCCAGATATTTTGTCTACATCTCCTTGCCATGACAGCTGTGATAGCCAACCCAGAAATGGGGGAAATGAATTGAAATGGGTGAATGAAAGGCTTTAATACAGATTTCAAAGCTTTTTCATAGTCCTTTAAAGCTTCTATTATATAAAAGAAATGAAAAAAAGAGCTCATTAGAGGTGAAAAGTCTTCCTCTATCCTCTGTTCTCAGAGAAGTGATGCCCTGCACTGGTATTTACAACACTTTGAATAACAGAAGTACTGCAATACTGAGAAATAATTTCAGTAATTGGTCATGCTTTGTTCAAATAGATGAGCAGCAGAAAACGCACAATCTAGTCCATTGTCTTTGAAATTGAAATAAGAGGCATCAATTGTGTTCAATAACTTTTATGTAGAAAGATGCTGGACTTTTTATTTTCTTGTATAATTTTTCTTTTGTAAGCAGCTGACAATAAAATATCTGTAGGTTTGATTAAGGGTTTCCATTCCTTTCATAAACGTGAGCATTTAAGTTTATGTATCCCTAAGTGTAGGAGGGAAACATACATTAAATAACACGCTTTTAATCAGCTTTTGTCTTTGAAAGCTTTGACAGCCTTAGATAACCTTATGCCGTTAAATTGTGTTTTTTCTCTGTGATCACAGTGGTGATCTCTTTGACTCACACTTCAGTATGCGCTGGGTTAAGTGTACGTTTTGATTAGCATTATTAAAGAAGGAGGAAGTGTATGGATCTAAAATACTGCTTATTACTTGAAAAAATTCATGGGAAGGAAAAAGGCCTAAAAGAAGAGTTGGAAGATGGATAGAAGTCCTGACAGGAAATTATATAGCTTTGGGGCTCAAAGAAGCCTCTTATTCAAAAATAATTGGTTAAGATCCGGTGGAGATCAATTGACTCTTATTTGGCATCCTTCGGATCAGCAGTGAAGATTTTAGGCGCAGATTTACATAGGCATTTAAAGTCGTATCGAGTATGACACTTCATAGCTCTTGTGCAAAGCTTGCACAGTGGCTGGCCCTGCGTAGATGCTTCAGCAGCTACTCTGGAGAAGCAGGGCCACCCTGGTCTGTGAGGAGTCAACTGGCACTAAGTATTGTGGGCTGAGGGGCTTGGTCTGCCCCGTGGAAGTTCCCTGAGGCTGTGGTGGTAATGAGGTCCGGCACCAATGGCTTAACTCAGTGGGTTGTGAAGAAACACCTGGGTGATGAAGCCTGCAAGGTGCATGCAAACTCACAGGAACAGATGCACTTTTCTGTCCTGCTTGATTTTTTAGAGGACAATACATTGCAATTTAGGGCTATAGGATTTTGTACCTCTGGTCCGTTAGATCCAGTGTCCTTTCTCCAGAAAAGATAATACTATGCCTTCAGCTTCTGCTGATGGCGCACGGGACCGCAATGTGGAATAAATGCCACAGTCTTGTGATGTCCCTTGTGGTAGAAAAAACTTGACTCAATTACCACAGATATGAAAGATTTTCTTGCACCTGCAGCTACAGAAATTCCAAACTGACCTTGCAGTTTTCTTTGGTTTTATATCTAATTATTATTATTATACCCTGTCCGCTCAGAGCCGCTGTACAAGGTCAGGCTGCTGACTCTCCCACAGATACAGTATCAGGCTGCTACATGTTAAACTTAAACTAAAAAGGCAGTTTCTTCCAATCTAGTGTTATTTCATCAGCTTCTGATTATTTTTAACACATGAGAAACAATAATGCATGAAAGCTATTGCATGGTAGGACAAAACTGCCTGGAAGGGACAGGTACATCTGATCATGCTGCAGCTTCCTTGATATTTTTCACCTGAATTGTGTCGTTTGCCTTGTACCCAGCTCCATGTGGGGGCCACCTGACATCGCCCAGTGGAATGATCCTGTCCCCTGGCTGGCCTGGCTTCTACAAGGACTCCCTGAGCTGCGCGTGGGTGATAGAGGCCCAGCCAGGCTACCCCATCAAGATCACGTTTGACAGGTACTCACCATGGATTTCTCAGAAGTTTCCTGTTTGCAGATTTAGCAGTTGTTTTTGGTTGTTCTTGCAGTGCTGAGTTGTAGCTGCCTCCAGAGGAAAAGGGAATGAACTTTTCAACGTTATGTTTGGCAGTGATGTTCTCCTTTTCTTTTTTTCATTAACATCTGACGATGTACCAAGTTTTCATTAACATTCAAGAAGAAAAAGTAGAAAATGGTGATTTTCCCTTCCTGTGTTGACAAACTCCTGCTAATTTGCAGTGCTATTCTAGACATGTAGAACACATTTTCAGGGGCTGAGCTCCCACGTGCTCAGTCAGCTGGCAAGAAGCAGCAGTAAGGATCTGACCCTAACTCAGGAGTACTGAATCTCTTGACTTGCCCTAGATTTCACTTTCTGAGGAGGTCATACTGTCTTGAACCCATGTCTGTATTTCTGAGAAATAATTGTTCACATAGCATGAGATGCTTGTTGCTGCAAAAACCATAGCGAATCAGTAGATGAAGCAGGTGAAAGATCATAAAGAAACTAAAATTCGTAGGAGGGGAGTGATGTGGTGTTAGTAACACGCTCAACCAGCCAAAGATCAAGCAGTAGAAATGGACCCATATGTTATCCCATAGCCCATGCTGCCTTCTAGTCATTAGAGCACATTCAGGATTACAATAAAGAAAAATTAGCAATGCTATTTTTTTCACAGACATATTCTTGCATCCCTTTCAGATTTAAGACTGAGGTGAATTATGACACCCTGGAAGTGCGAGATGGCCGGTCCTATTCTTCCCCATTGATAGGTGTCTATGATGGGACTCAGGTGCCCCAGTTCCTCATCAGCACCAGCAACTACCTCTACCTCCTGTTCACTACTGACAAAAGCCACTCTGATATAGGCTTTCAGATCCGATATGAAAGTAAGTGCAAGTTCTTCATGTAATTACACCCTCTCCAGCAGCACAATGGACTCAATCAGAGACCCACTGGACTTGCTTCTCCCCTTCGCCAGGCAGTTAGCACTATTACAGTGATTTGAGAATGGGAAGCTATTACAAGTCAAGTAGCACTTTCTACTTTTTGACGAACTTGATTGTTTAGAGCTTTTTTATTTTTATTTTAGCATCTACAGATTATTATTAGAAGGAATACAGAGTATATTTTGGAAGGAAGCAGAGTTGAGTCCCTCTGCTCATTTCATCCTCTTACCTTGGGGATAATCAGTAGGACTTTGAGTGAGCTCATAAAAGGAGTAAACTTTCCCCCAGGCTAATAAATGCACCTTGCAGCAGGGTCTGTAACCACTGAGTGATTTGATGCAAATGGGTTTGTTTGCCACAGCCGTGAAGCTCCAGTCAGACCACTGCTTGGATCCAGGGATCCCTGTAAATGGACAGCGCCATGGGAATGATTTCTACGTGGGAGCACTGGTAACATTCAGCTGTGATTCTGGCTATACCCTGAGTGACAATGAAGCCCTGGAATGTGAGCCAAACTTCCAGTGGAGCAGGCCACTGCCAAGCTGTGAGGGTAAGGAGTGCAGAAGATAGCATCTGCAAGAGATGGCAAACAATTTGTGGATCTACTGCAGAAGCAGATTAGCAATTGGGAAGTTCTCAATGACATTTGATGTGTGTTTTGTTTGATTTTGATGGGTTGGGCTTTGTTTTGACTTTCTTTTTTTCCCCAGCTCTATGTGGAGGTTACGTTCGTGGTTCCAGTGGTACCATCTTATCCCCAGGCTTCCCTGATTTTTATCCGAATAACTTGAACTGCACGTGGACAATAGAAACATCACATGGAAAAGGTGAGAAATCTTTAGCTTACGGTGGTTTTAGAGATGGACTTGGAACTGCAGGAGGGTGGTCACTGGGAGGCCAATGCTCCACGTGTTTGTCTCCAAGGCAGTGATGATGGGTACCCATGTGTTTGGCCAGTTGTCATTCTTGCCACCACTCAAACATCGTCTCTGGACAAGACATAAAAGTTTTTGTGGTCACATCTCTTATTCCCTTTAAAACAGAGAAGACTTGGAGGGAAAAGTGGTCCCGTACCAAACAGCCAGATCAGAGGGCCTGTGCCAGGAGTTATCTTCAGTTTTAGACAGCTTTGTGGCAATACCGTCTGAAGAGTTAGCTGCTGTCTGGGTACTTGGTATTGCCAGTAATGCCACACAGAGGACGGGAGCTGCCATTGACCTGCTGCAGTAATGTTTAGTACTTGGTAGTACTTTCACCCATAGTGTTCTTTGCTGTGCTGGATCATTATCTGTGTAACGTTTTACAGATAGAGAAGTGGAAGCATGTAGTAAATAATTTCCAAACATAAGATGGAATTCAGGCTGTCAGTTCCCAGGTCTGTCCTCGTTCTGCAGCTCTCATTTCTCCACTAGCTAAGAGTACTGTCAGCCTAGAGGTAATGCACAGGTCTGTCTAGTCCAATCTCCTGTGCAGCACAAGCCAATCTTTTGTCTTGGAGGAAAATCTCAGGGAAATGTATCATCGATGATTAGAGAGCAAGTTTTATGTAGAAGGATGGCAGGGATTTTTCAGTTCATCCCATCAGTATCTGCTTGGGGTAAGCACAAAGGGTATAAACCCTTTACGTAACTTTATGCACAGTTATATAACTGTCTTGTACTGGTTATCAGCACGACGGGAGCTATCATGAGCCAATTTTGCAATACCATTTGTATTACAGCAAGTAAACTTGTCAATGAACAGCACAGTGCATTAAGGGAACCATCTCATGCTGTGAAAAGTATTCTGTTGAGTAGCAGCAATCCACTGTTCATTAATCCACTCTGCCTTGGATTCAGCTCTCTGACGAGGCACTGATTATCCTGTTGCTAAGCTAAGCACAATGCAGCAAACTGACACTCCTTTATATGAGAAAGTGTAACCCTGATGGCCTGTGCACTTTTTTGCCAATATCAAAAGAAAATCTTCTGACCAAGCTAAGCAAAGCTTGAAGAACAGTGCATCTTCAAATAGTGAGGGTATGCCTGCGCAAGTCTAGGGGCTCTTTGTCCCCTGCTCAGTAGTCCAGGAGACAGCACATCACTTAGAGCAGTTTGGTGTGATGCAGTTCTGGATAATCCAGAAAATCCAGCCTTGGATCTGACTGTCTAGAACTGGACCATGTTTGTCTCACTTAAAGAAGCTGCGCATTGAGCTTTCTGAAAAGTTGGTCCCAGTTTTTAGCTGTCTGAAGCCTATGAGTTTTTTCTGAAACTTTAGCCTCAGTGGTGGGTAATGAATATTAGAAAATCAAACCATGAGTTGCTCTGTAAATCTGGCTAGTTGTAGGGAGAATTCACAGGTGTCCAGGATAAGTTTCTGAGGAAAGTGGAGTATTTAAAGAAAGAGACTCTTCTATACCACTGAAAGGAGCGTGTTCATATCATTGTGTTTCATTTGAAACTTTCATACGTCTTGATGCTTGCTGCTGGTATTCTTCCTTCAAGGTTGTTGTCCAGGAGCTGGTTAGAAATAAGCTGCAGCATGTTGTGGAATCCCACTCCTTGTGCACATGTGCTTCTGCAGGGCACAAGGCTGTGGCTGGTGGGAGCAGTGCTTTGTCCCCAGGCAGAATCACCCTCCTTGCGTTTGTGGAGCTTTCTGGGCTAGGCGGGCTTTGTGAAGGTGGCTGCTTGGATGTGGGAAATCCTGTTAGAGGTTAGGGCGAGAGGAGAGGATGTATAGAGGACATTATGTAGTTATAATAAGCTGGCATATAGCCAAGTTTCATGCTGAGGAAAACTTCTCCTTCCCTTGTCGCTGTAGTTCAGGCAAGTTGTTTATTTACCAATGCAATGGAAGATGGACACGAACGAAGAAAGATGTCCTTTCCTCTAATGTTTTGTGAATCACGTTGAAATGTATTTAGATGCTGGGCTATTTTGGTGAGAGTGCGCATACACATATGCATGTATGTACACTTTTTCTCTTGCAACAGCATTCTGTTTTTCTTAATGATCTATTTTCCTAGCCATTGCTGTGTTCAATGGCTGTGTAATGTCTTGTTTCTCCCAGCCCTTTTCAGCATTCTTTCAATGTTTCTGCTCATTCCTTCAGGAAAGTGCTGCCGAACAGAGTGATTCCAAGTCAGAGAAATAGCCGTTGAAATGGAATGAATTTAGTCCTTGAAGAACAGAATAGTCTTTAAAAAAAAAAAAAAGCATAAACGAACTCCATTCTTGGCTAACTTCATCTGTGGTGCACTTGCAGCGCAAAATCTTCAGAGTGCGCTTTGTCCTTGTCTTTTAGTTCCCTGTTCTTGGAGACCACTGGGTCAATCCATGGAGATCACTGGGTAAATCTGGTACTTGTTAAACCCAGAATTTTTAACAATTCTGCTATAAGCAGCTTTAACAGGCAGGGGAAGTATTTGTTTCGTGTAGGCGTTTGCCATTGTACTTCATTTTTCTTGTTCTAGTTTTAAGTTTCCTGCACCCACTTCTACTAATGCCATGCTGCTTGGACTTGTAGCACTGCTACTGTCTCAGGCCTGGAAAGTCTTCCAGTTCCCATAAGATAGCTGAACAAAATTCAAGACTTTTGACTTGGACCATTCTTACCAGCCAATGACCAAGCAGTGAAATGATCTGCATCGTAAAAGATAATCTTGAGTTACTCACTTCCAGATCTTTATGAACTTCTTATACGTGGGCAGCACACAAGTCCCCTAACTGAAACAAGTTCGTTGTTATAGTAGTTATTTTTATGTGACCACAGACACTGATTTACTTTACGGACTCATGGGCTGTACAATTTAAGTTTAAAAGCAGCTTAATTTTAAAGGTATTTAAATGCTTAAATAGAGACTGTTATTTTTAATCTGAGAACTTCAAAGTGATTTCTTTTCCCTGTAATTTGTTTTGTTGTTTCTTTTACAGAGAATGGAAAAAAACTGCATTTACAGAGACATTTTGTGCCACAGTAAATTTCAGACCAGAGCAAAGGTTTAATCAGAGTCACAAATCCTTTAAAATGAGTTTGTAATTAGCCCTTATGGCTACAGTTACACAGCCCTTAACCAGCTCTGCTGCTGGAGAGGCCTTGTGCTGTGTGATTGGATTTGTTATCTTAAAAGACCTGGAGTCAGGAGCTGTCCTCCCAGTTCTGGGGACTGAGTTATGCTTGCCTTTCTCTGGTGGTGTGTTGATTTTGGTGGAGTGATATTATTTCTGTTCCTTAGATTGGGTTTTGTAAAGGCAAGGGTATAAAATCTACCGTCAGCTGATAAACAAGGAAAACTTAAAGCATTTTGTATTCACTGCATCTCACCGAGTTTTCATGCCAAAACAGGTCATACCTATTTTCAATCAGCTATACTGCTGGTAAGAATAATAAACGTTTGGAAACCGTTAAAAGTTTCCTACCCTCATGGAGTTCCACAAAGGGGAACAGCTGAACTAAAAATTTTCTGCCGGGCTCCAGATAATATTTACCTGGATATGAAAAAGGAATTGTCAAAGCCGAGGCCCATTTCGGTCGTCACTAGGCAGCGAGTCACACGTGTGCTTCTGCCTGGGACACCGCAGGTTAGCAAGGTGCAACAGGCTGCTGTGCAGGGATGATGATGGGGAAAGAACAGGATGCATTACCACTGAGATGTAATACAGTTGAAAAGTCCTGTGAGTCCTGCACCTTTCCAACCCAACAATTTCCATGGGAAGGGTTTTGTATTGGTTTCCAACCTCTATGTCCTTCATTTCTTGGAAGGAAACTGCTTGCATGTGACAGTAAACCTTCAAAAAGAAATTGGATAGACATAGGGATAAATGTAATATTCAAAGTTACAATTTGATGCTGACAAAAAAAAACCTGTTGGGATAGATATTAAATCTCATACTCCAGAGCTTTAATCAGTTCATCTCATCCTGATCCCCAGAAATTAATGAGGAATGGGGAGCAAGGAGGAGGTTATTTCTCTGTTCCTTATTTACAGATTTCTTGTGCTTTTGAAGCAGCTGATGCTGTACTTTGGCAGAGATGGGATGCAGAGCAAGACAGCCGTTGGGTCTCACCAGGCTGGCAGTCTCTGTGCTGTTAATCATTGGCTTGAATGAAATAACTTGGTCATGCCACTGGGCACTCCTGATGTGTGCGAGGAGGTAGTGATCTGACTGTGACTAATGAAGACCAGATTACAGCACTTGTGTTCACATGGAGGAGTCTTTCTCTGCAAATAGCCCTGTTGAGTTCAGTAGGGTTATGAGGAGTGTAAAGCCCAATTTAGCGTGAGCTGGGGCTCTGGAGCCTGCCCCTTGGTGCTCAGAAAGTCTGCTAAGATCTTTGGATGAAAGGAGCTGTATAAATGCAAAGATGCTTTTTTTTATTGCTAGGCATTGCTTTAGCTTGCTAACTTCGTGTGATGGTAATGTGACAGGGTTTCCAATAAAGGATTCTACCTCACTTTTCTCTGTCAGCTTTCTGCCATTTTTTGTTTTCCAAGGATGGAATTATTTTCCAGAGGATAAGTGTTTCTAATTGCGTTTGAATTCCAGCATGAAAATCACCTTTCTGGAGGCTTTTACAAAAGCTTGAGGTACTTACTATTTTGTTTCTGTAAGTGAAGGATAGTTTAAGTAATCTGTTACTCCTTTCGTGTTCATTTACAAATGCAGCAAGGTCACAGCCTTCTTGCTGAAATGTTTCAAATTGTTGAAACTGAATTTAGAAGAAGAGACAAAATAGCATTCCTGTGTTTGTCTGGTTCTTTTTGTAGCTGGATCTGTTGTGGTCTTTATTTTTGTCAGAATAATGCGGATGCAATCCTCTTTGCTTCTAAGATTTGCTACAGCTGGCAAGACCTGGGCTCTGCATGCCATGCCAAAATCTTCAGTGGCTGCACATGCACTTCCCACGAGGTGCCTCGGAGCGGGCAGCAGGGGCTCGGGAGCGGCTCATGAGCAGTGGGGGCAGCGGCAGCCCCCTCCCCGCAGGACAGGGCAGGGTCATGGAGCAAGACGCCCGGGCGCCTGCTGGACCACCCTCCTGGGAGGGAGCGTGGTTGCACGATGTAGACCTTCTTGGGAGATGCGTGTGAACTGCTTGCCAGCCACATGGGGCTGAGGAAACATGGGTCTGTACATGAATCTCACCTGTTGTCCTCCAACGTCCAGGGACCAGTGTTGAGTCCCATCATAGGAAGGTGTAGGAAGTAACTGCAGTAACGCTGCTGGTATGCTTTATCTTCTGGAAAAGCCTTTCTGACCTTCATACTTGGCTTAAGTCCTATTTTTCTAGGTATGAATTCCTTCCAGAATGTACTTGGTTTTGTTGTTTTCAAGTCCTCACAGGTGCATCTTTTGTTCTTCTTGCTACCCATCTGAAGGTCAACACTTAAAATACTCCTCTAAGCTGCTAGGCTCAGTCCTTTCTGCTGTTTATCTGTCCCTTGGGTGAGCATGTGTTTCTCCGTTCCTATGTTACAAAGGCACAGGAATCGAAGATCTTAACTGCCTTTCTCTGTTCTAGGCCCTGTACTATAGCCTTGTTTTACTTTTTTCATCTGTTTCATTTCTAACATAAATGTGCCCACGCTTTTCAGTATTTTTTCCTTCTCAGTTGAGCTGCTATTACTGGGAAACAGGGGCGGGTAGAAAAAGGCTGGTGCCCTCTCAGGGAGAGGAGAGGTGCTTTGGCTCTGGGATGGCGAGGTGCTGTAGGCTGCTGCTGGCTGAAACCATCTCTGTTTTACTCCCCTGCAGGTGTGTTCTTCACCTTTCATACCTTTCACTTGGAGAATGGCCATGACTACCTCCTAATCACCGAAAATACCAGCTTTGCCCAGCCACTGAAGCAACTCACAGGCTCTCGGCTGCCTTCCCCACTAAGTGCAGGGCTCTTTGGAAACTTCTCTGCTCAAATTCGCTTCATCTCAGACTTCTCCATGTCCTATGAGGGTTTCAACATCACCTTCTCAGGTAAGGTCAGACTTCATTCTTTCCCTTTCCTTCCCACTTTAATGCAAATCTTGGGAATATGTTCCTGTTGATGCAGTGCGTGTGATTCAGGTCACTGGAGGTTGCTCCTCTTGGTACACCAGTAAATTGTTCTAGCATTAAACCACTGTTATGTCCCAGGAAATACTCTTCAGGCCCCATGTCTCCAGATGCAGCAATTTTGTCTGCCTTGAGCCCCAGTAGATGGCTGGATTGAACCCTCTGCAATTATACCCTTTTACGAAGGTGTTTGTTGCCTTCTCCCTCCTTGCACAATGATCTTTACTTCTCTGTTTATGGATGGAGTTTCAGCTCTCCTTTCCTTGGGTTATCCCCAAGAGGCTATCGCACTTCCCTCCAGGTGCCTGCCTTCTCTATATATCGGGAGAAAATCACTGCAGTAGATACAGCATTTCCAATGTGGGGAGCTGGGACAGATAGGATATTTTGGAAGGCAGCTTTGGGCAATCTTATTCTTGGATAAGGAGCAAAGCACAACTGGTCACTCCTGTTGTCTGTCTGGTCCCATTTTATTTTTTTCTTTGGTTCTGCGCTCCTCTGAGGTGCTCACCCAGTGACCCAGACTCTGCTGCTAGCTTCAGCCTGTCCTAGATGTAACGTGCCACATGTAACCTAGGCCAGGTTTCCATGAGCCCACTATCATTGCTGGGAATCTGGAAACAGTATTTTCTTGCCGGGCATTCTCTAATTGACCTGTTATAATAGCAATTGAAAGCAGACCTCCCAGTGCATGTATCAGGGCATCATGGGATGCAGGTTTTTGCTGACCACTGACCTTTCTGCTGCAGCTGTGCTAATGAAAATCTGGCTGTGCACCAGCACCTGTGAGAGACAGCTTCTGCCCTGAGCATTTCCTGTAAGCCAGAGGGTTGGGACAAAGACACCGGAGAGAGATGAGCATAGATCTTGAAGTAAGAATGGAGCCGAGGTCTTCAAAGTTCAGTCCTGCATTTAGTAAACTAAGTTACTTCTGATGCAGGCTTCAATGTTTGTTTATACAAAATAGTGGTTTCTTCAAATGAAAGTCTGGATTCTCGGAAGTTGTCAATGAAGAATAGCATGTGCATGGTGCTATTGGAGGGAAAATCAAAGGCACTTTTGCTTATGTAAAACAGATTGTCACGCTTGCAAATGCTCATTTTGCTGGGGTAATCTCTGGCTGAAGTGTGCGAGGCGTTTAACTGTGTCCTTTACCCTGAAGTCCTACAAATGACTGCTGAAGTGTTTGCCTGTGCACACATTTCAGAAAATGTAATCTTTGCTGCCTAAGTGCCCTGACAAGCCATTCTGTAAAACAATCAGGTAACGGACAAAAGCTTATCATATTGCTGCTGTTCTTTTCTGTATCTCAGAATACCTTTTAGTCCTGAGGGCAACTGCTGCAAGTTTGGCCTGCTGGTGAGGAAGGGAAATGACTACTTTTATTGTGGAGCTCGATGCTGATGTGCTTGCTGTCTTAGAGGAACAGAGCTGTTGCCATAGATGCAGATAAAATCTGCTACGTTCAGAACTGGTTTCCAGTATCTTTGTTCAGGCCTCTGAAGTCAGGGATTTGTGTATGAGGCTCTGTGGAAACTAGACAGAAAATTTCCAATTAACTTTCATTTTGAAGGGGAAAAAATAGCTTTTTGTTCAAAAAAAAAAAAAAAAACCTTGCCTCAAACTATCCAATTATAACTGCTATTTTCAATGTATTTTGGGACTTTTCCTTTCTTGGAAAATGAAAATGGGAGTCAGTTTTATTTTTAGTTTCCTTTATATATATAAGTACGTACTTTGTATTTTGCAGTTCTATTATTTGTTCAAAAAATAACTCTCAAAAGAGATTTCCTTTAAAATGGTTTGTGACCAAAGACATACGTTTGGCTGTTATCCATAATGCTACATGACCTTTCATTTAGTAGCAGCTTAAATGTTCTCTTGCATTCCCCAAGCAGGATGCTCTGCTCATTCATTTTCAGGATTAGTAATGCAGAGGCAACAGAAATCCCATCCGGATCAATTCATCTTCATTTTACTAAACCAGGGGGAGAATGACAAATTTCCACCGTGTTTTGCCACCACTGATGTCACTTTCTTGTTTGGCTTGACAACAGTGACAGAAAATGAGACGTGTTGTATTCTGAGTTGGTTTAAATCAATATCCTGGTGATAGTCCGAGGATTGTGTATTGAGAGTGAAACCCAAGCTTGTCTTCATGGTCAAACAGGTCATACATCTTGCATGGATGCTTCTTTTTCAGACCTTCACTGCAGCTGGATCAAAACTCAGAGTTCCCTCCTCATCCTTGTGTTCAGGGATCAGAGTACCCTCGCTGGGGAGAATGGAGTATGAGGTGTCACCCTGCCATGCAGTAAACATCTGTTTGTCCCTTGCAGAATATGACTTGGAGCCCTGCGATGAGCCGGAGGTCCCAGCCTACAGCATCAGGAAGGGCCTGCAGTTTGGCGTGGGCGATGTCCTTACCTTTTCCTGCTTCCCCGGGTACCGGTTGGAGGGCGCGTCGCGCATCACCTGCCTCGGGGGGAGACGGCGTGTGTGGAGTTCGCCTCTGCCAAGGTGTGTTGGTAGGTGGTCATGTGCTTTCATTTTGCTTGGTTGGTTACACTGTGCTGGATTGTTTAGTTGGTCAGGGAAGTGCGGCGTACCCCAGGGGATGCCTCGGGGGGTGGCATCTTTCAGTTTGCAGGCTGGGTGGTGCGGGGATGGGGGAGAGGGAGCTGGAACGAGCTTCAGCCCTGCAGCTCTGTGTGGGGAGGGGAGGGATGGGCAGAAGGGCTGCAGTCGTCTCCCAGGTTGGAGCACACGGCGTGCATAGTGGTTTGGGTTCCACGTCAGCAGAAGCCGTATGTCTCTGCAGCCCATCCACAGTGCTGCGGTTGAGGCCCAGTGATTGTACGAGTGAATGAGTCACAGGCCGTGGGAGATGCAGCATCCCTTTTGGGATAGGCTCTGTAAAACAGCATGGTTTTAGGGCCATCCTCCCTTTGAATCAGAGTGCTGTAAAACTTAATAGTCCAGAGTTGAAAGCTGCTTCTGGGTGAGTTATCTTAAGGAATGCGAATTTCATGTTAGTGCAGATGCCCCTGGGAAACCCCCTCTGGCTCTTACTTCTTCCTTATCCTGCAAATGTTTCTTGCACTTTATACCTTTCGCTTCTCTTCCTCCTAACCATTGCAAGTCCTTTTTTGCAATCCCTTTGGCAGTTATTTATAATAATAAATAAATCTAGGGATAGAGGAGAGGAAGAAATCATCTGCAACACTGAGCAAGTTTCTGGCTGTCATCCCTAATGCAGATGGGCTACAGCCACTCTTGTCTGGCAAGGTCTGCAGAGCAGCCCCCTGCCCAGCCCACAGAGTGCCCTCCAAGCATAGCGGCTGACGTAAAAGAACAGAAGTAGCAGTGTGCTACAGTAAGAAAGGAGAAAGGAAGAAGGATTGCCAATGCCTCAGGCCTTTGCAAAAAAGGAAGATTAACATATTTCTGTTTTTGTTAAACGATTTAGTAAGTAGGAAAATATTCAGTACTCTGCTGCTGCCTGGGTCACCCAGAGCACCATGAGGGATTCATTCAGACCAGATAGACCGGATCTCTTACTGTTTTCACCCTGGCAGAGCCTGCTACGTAGATTTTCCTTATATGCGACCTTCACAAAGAAGGCATCCTAGCAAGAGCTAGTCTATCGGCTCAGTCTGAGTTTTGCTGTTGAGTCTTCCTGGCATACCAAATGCATTTCCCAGTGCTGTTTAATGCATAGGTCACAGGGTTGCATCATCCTGCTGTGACAAGCAGCCTCTTCAGGGCATGAATAATAATCAGGTTGCAGAGAAAGCTCATCGAGGGAATAGAAATCAGAAAGAATCGTAACATGGCTTTAAATCTGATCCTCAGACATCCCTAAATGGACGCACTGGCTTTCATTTGCCCAGTTCCCTACTGTAGCTGGCTTTGAATTAGCATGTTGGTTTCATAATAATGGATCGAATTTCCTGTCTGGTGATTTGCACAGAACTCTGGTACCAGGGTGACAGCATTTTCCATGATGCCCCCAGTGCACACTCATACCTGTGTGCTTGTCCCCTTAAGAAGGATACAGATGGAAACTAGAGTCTTACCCCTTAAGATCACAGGAGATTTGTTTTTTGCCAGACAGCCCAGACACTTTGTATTCAATTCCTGTTCTAGATGGATCTGGACAGAAACAGGAGCAGTTTGTTCCTTTGGCCAGCCCCTCTCTCTGGGGTAGGAACGCTCCCCACGAACTACTACTTCAGACCAGGTCCCAAGTGGTGATGTCCCCAGCGCCATCCCCGGGTAATCTGTGCTGAAGGGAATGTTGTCCTTTTCACGCAGGGCAAGAGGGGAGGAGAAAGTCACCTCAAAAGTACCTCCTCTCACCATGTCTGCTGCCTCCTTATTTTACCTTCACCTTGTATTGCGAGGACCAGCAGAGGTAGTAGTCAGTGCGGAAAGCTGCATATGCACTGTGATGATTTCCCTCAGTTCCAGCAGCTTTGTATGCTGTGAAGGACCCGTGAAGACGAGGCAGAGCTAGCTTATCAGAAAAGCTGTTTTCAGGGCAAGTTGGAGCGACTCTCCCCAGTGGTGCATGCAAAACACCAGGACTCAAAAGAGTAGTGAGCCAGTATTTTACAGCTGGAAATTTTTCAGGGTAAATAGGCTGAGAAAATAGCAACTCATGGTTTGCTCATGTGGGAGCTAATCAAGGAAGAACGAGAAATCCTAAACATGGGGTGGTTGCAAGACATATTTACATGTGCTAGGGGACTGTATGTATATGTAGCAAATGGGCTGCTATGGTCCTAGCTGGAATCAGATGCTCAGATAAGACAGTAACTGCTGGCAACAGGTGTCCTCTGCGGAGGCCGTTTTGCAAGTAGACCCTCAAGTTGTATGTGAGTGTTGCAAACTTTTGCTTCCCCCCTGTGATAACGGTAGGTAAGAGCTAATTTTCACATTGTCCTGTGAGCTCTGGGAAAGCTCAGTACTATCACAGTGGTACTGCTGCTCATACTCAGATGCACATGAATATCTGTTCGCTACGTCACGTAGTGAGGACATGCCCATAGCAGTCCTATTATACTCACTGTGGCACGTTCATGTGAGAAAGAGATTGTGTCCTTAAAAGCTTGCAGCTAGAATACATAAAATAGCAAGGTGAATGTTGATTGTTCCTATTTTCTGGAAGCCTTTAAACCCATATCTCCTGACATCCCAGACAGATTGAAACTCCAGAGCTGTCATCGTCTTCCTTCTCTAAGGAAGATCATTCTGCCAAGTTTTGAGTCATGCAAATCTTCCAACTTCAAATTTGACTCAAAATCAAATGCTGTTCACACTACCCAGAGTAGAAAAGCAGAGAGGCCTTACTAGAAGAATGTAGTAGAGTAGGGACAGGCTGCAGATCGTGGTGAACAACAACAGAGAAAGGACTTTTTTTTTCCTCTTTCAGAATTGGTAAAACTGTGGCAGTTTATAACCTGTCATAGGATGCAAACTCCTTCTCAGGGATGGGAGAAACAATTGCAGTAACATAAACTACCCCTACCCTTCCAGTTCCCTGAGCAAAAGGTTTATAGGGATTCCCGCATCAGCATCTCCTCCTCTGTCTCCAACCCTTTGTATTTTGAACAAGAAAGGTCAATTTTGCTATGCCACAGAAAACCCAAGCCCACTGTGAGGCTCTGAGTGATATGNGGTAATGATTTCAGGTTTTTTCTCTTTTTCTAATGGGAATGGATGTAATTGCTGCAAATAGCTGGGAAGTAAAAGAAAAAAAAAAATGCAGGCAGCAAGGGACAAGAGGTCCTTTAAAATACTGTCAAATGAACTGAAGAGCTGAGGACAGAATTAACAATAAATAAGAGAAAATGTCAAATTTTGCCCTCTTAGCTTTCAGGAAATTATTTTGGGGAAGGCTTTCAAATTCACACATAGCTTTATCATTTGTAATTGTTTTAGAGTTTCACTGAGCATATTTTTCTGCACAGAGATCTCCTAGACTTGAAACCAAGGTACCAGCAACCAGTGGTGTGCTGTGTTGACTGTTAAAAGAATGCCATTACAATTTTTATATACCGTGTTAATATAAAACTCATAAAGGTATTGGATGAGTTTTGTCTAAACAGCATGGCAAAAGACTTTAAATATTTCAATCTAATAATATATTTTTTAATTTCGTTCTGGTTCATGGATCAGGAAGGAACATAAACACATGCACTGTTTCGGTGGTGGCTTTCCATGGATTTTGGAATGTTTTTCTGAATTGGGATCCAGGATAGCATTTGAGTATGCCAACTTTCTGTGACTCAGTTTCCCTATCCATACAAGGAGAGGATATTAATCTCTTTTGTAGAACACCTGAGGTTTAATGATGATAGAAGTGCTAGTAAATGCTGGGGTTTGTTTCTTTGTTTCTTCACTAACCACACTTGGAAATAGAGTTCATGGATATGTTAGCAGATGGGTATAGGAAGGAGTGAGCATCTGTGGTTATTAAAATATGTTTTTGTGTCTTTATGTAGCTGAATGTGGTTCATCTGTAACTGGAACTCAAGGTGTTCTGCTGTCCCCCAACTATCCAATAAATTATAACAACCACCATGAGTGTATCTACTCCATCCAGACACAGCCAGGAAAGGGAATCCAACTGAAAGCCAGGACTTTTGAACTGGAAGCAGGAGATGTCCTCAAGGTAATTCCTTTGTCTCTAGCAATGAAGGGTAGTGCTGCTAATGAGAGCAAGATCTGAAAGGGAGGTGAGGTTCTAGAATTTTAACAGAGTTAGCTGAGACTAACCTCTGGAAAATGCCACCCAGGCAGTGCTAACAGTGCAGTGGTAATCTCTGGAAGAGTCTCATACTAGAAATCAGACTGACATCCCCAAGAAAGTCCTTTGTATGGCAACTGTAGCCAGTAGTCACTGCTGTGTCCTTAAGTGCTTGACGTGGCTGTTTTGAAGACAGCAGCAAGATTTCCATGGACCAGACTGATCTTCAAGCCGGGCAGCTGAGCTAGAATATTGTCTGTGGGTATGTGAGCAAGATAGATAACTGTGATACGTCTATAAAACAATATATTCTAGCCCAGGGACACTGTCTGATCAGCGCCTGTCACTGCTGTGCATTAGTTGGCTGTGCTTAAAAACATATTCTATAATTTTAGGGAATCTACACCTCTGAACTTCACATGCTTGTGGCATTCTCTGGCAGCAGCATTAAGGCAGTAGTGAACATCCTGTGCACTTCAACCTATCTGATTGCTTGAGGCTTCAGTCTGCTGATGAGTGTATAAACAAATTCTGTATTCTATAAAAATGTGGATATCTTTGCTGTATCGCTGTACCTTCTGCTGTCAAGTCTTTCCTGAGATGCAGGGAAGGCTTCAGTGTTTGTTACACATTGTGCCATCCTGTTTAGGTTACCAAGCATCTGTTCAAAACTGTAGAAGTAGTGAAAGAGCCCATATGGGCTGAGAGGCTACTTTTATTTTTGAAGAAAAATACTTGATGTCTGAGAGTGAGTAGATAGGCAAAGACTTTAACCCAACATCTTCAAATACCGCACAGAGTAACAAATTACCCAACTATGTAGAAAACATATATTAATTTGGGTAATTTAATTTTAGAGATTTGCTGGAATGCTGGGGGTCTTCCCCTTGTAGCACTTCTGTTTTCATCTGTACGGTTATACAGTGGAAACTGTTAACCTGTGAGGAAGTGGGAGGTTTTTAGCATTATTTTTGTGTTTCTAGGAGCGAAGGCTGATTCCCCTGCAAAGGGGGTTTATTTAAATTCAAGCTCTTCAGCATTCCCATACTCATATTAATCTGCATTTACAAGTTTCAGGACTCTGTATGGAAGGAGACAAATCTGGGCTGAGTTTCTATTAGCCACAAAGAAATAGTTTTATAGGAGGCATTAATATTACGAGATGTGTGCTGCTGTGCTAAACCATCTTCCCAGAGAATGCCACTGTCCTTATTTAAGTGCCATACTTCTGCACGGTGAGATAGGCGTAATCCACATATTTTCAACTCACAGGATGACTAGAAAGAGAGAGATTTCCAGCTAATGCAAAGAACATACTTGTGAAAGAAATGATTTTCTCTGAACAGGTTTGTCATGAACTTCTCATCTACTCCTGAGGAAAGTTACTATCAATCTCTATTAGTGAGAAGTTGCTCTTTATCCTCATAAAAGAATCATCCTATCCAAAAGAAAAAAATCAATTTGTTTTTTTAGATAATAGTGGGGTCAAGACACATCCATGAGTCACTCTAGGAAGAAAGTGTTTTTGCTAGTCGTTGTGCTGCACCTTTGGAAGGAGAGCTTAGTTCAGATAACGCAGCCCCGAGTGCGGTATAAGCTCAGGTGTAAGGGGAAGAATGCATATCCTCCAGGGTGTGAATCCTGCTCCTTGAATGAGCAGCATCATGAAGTCTCATCAAGTCAGACTCTTAATTGGAATAATTTCACTGGCTTCAAATGAGCTGTCTCTGTTTGCACTCATGGAGGATTTGACACCTGAAGTAGCAAATAAAAGATGTTTTCCAGTATGTGTTTCTTGTTCCTCCCAGGTCTATGATGGCAGCAATAGCTCTGCTCGCCTGCTGGGTTCCTTTAGTCGCTCTGAAATGCTTGGCACCAGCATAAACAGCACTTCCAGCAGCATGTGGCTTGAGTTCATCACCAACAGTGAGAATACGAGTAAAGGCTTTGAGCTGCAGTTTTCTAGTAAGTCTTAGGCCCATATGCCTGTGAGATGGGAATCTGAGGTGTAGTTGTGTATTTGTGTTACAGTTGCATGAGTAGAGGAAACAGTCCTTTCCATAAAGATCTTATAGTCTGAAGTGGAATCAGAGTGGGGGAGATGAATTATGCCAGTAAGGCCTTTTCTGTTGTGAAGGAGGCAGTGGTGATACAGAAACTTTTACTTGCAGCTGAGATATCAGATCTCTGGGATCTCTTTCAAATCTTAATAAAAATATATATATAATTTGCCATATGGTGTTTCTTTTTTCCAACAGAGCATTTTCTTAAGAGAAGAATACTTAATATGATCTTATGTTAATATCTTCTGGCTGTTAAATATCTGAGGAAAGCTGATGCTATTTCTCCTGCTCCAGGTTTTGAACTCATCAAATGCGAGGACCCTGGCATCCCGCAATTTGGCTACAAGGTCCATGATGAGGGACACTTTGCTGGCAGCTCTGTATCCTTTAATTGTGACCCTGGCTACACACTGCGAGGCAGCAGGGTGCTGGTCTGTCTGACTGGAGAACGGAGAGCTTGGGATCAACCCCTGCCAACCTGTGTAGGTGAGACAACTCTTGCTTTTGAAAAGTCCTCTAACAAGTATTTTGCTTGTGGACATTGCACTGAATGCCCTTTCTTTCTCTTTAGCTAATACACATGACATTATCTCTGGTATTGATTGCAGCCATCTACATCCAAAAAAGATATTGATAAGGATCCTGCGTAAGGCATCTTCAGACTGAGAGCACTGATATCTGCAAAACTTCTACAAGCAGTTTTAACATGAAGCCCTGTGCTCTGAGCATGTGCATGTGTAAAATATATTTTACGAGGTTTCGTGCTTCACTGCAAGGAGACTACTGCTTTTCCAGTCCTTGTCCTTTCACTTGAGTGTGTTAAATAGAGTGGTGCTTTCTGATAATGGCAGACATCAGCATGCATCCTGGCATTTAACAGTTCAAAGTCATGTTTATTTGAGAGCTACATGACATCTGATCCCAGTTTCTCGGACATTTTAATTCCCTTAGTCTTCTCTTTAAGTCCTGAGTTCCCCTTTACCTATGACTCTCCAGTAGGATATCCTCTTGCTTAGAAAACTCTGGTATTAAGTTTTGTATATCTAAATGAAGTGCTGTTGGTCTGCTACTTGACAGCCGTATGCTTGGCTAGTGTTTCCAGGACATTTCCAGTAAGTTTACAGACTTACTCCCCTTAGAGATCTCAACATCAGCAGGCTGCTTTCGTGGTCATAAGCAGTGTACTCAGACATTGGCTCTCTGAATTCTCCCAAAAGTTAGGACCTTTATGCTGCAACTCTGCTGAATCTTAGCCTCGCTTGTTGAGGTAAAAAGGCAAATTTCTGTGATTTATCCATCTTCCTAACCTTTACCCCATTTGCTGAATATACATATGACTGGTCGTGTCTGCTTGAACATGTGGAAACGTAGAGAATTTTATTGGACATATTATGAAAACACTCAAAATCCTCACATTGGGGTTCATGTAGTAGACATATGTATGTTGGCTTCTTTTTATCACGCTTATGAATCGTTAAGACTTCTTGCAGATGCAAGGAGAAGAATTGAGCTCTTTCAGCAGAAGTGTGAATCAGGAAAAGCCAGAATGCTGGCAGGCTCTGCCTTTATTCGCTATGAAGCCAAAAAGGTGGAGGGAAACTGACAACATGTCAGATATTAGGAACATGCACAGAGGTGCGGTTATTCTGCTGACTCGCTCTTTTAGCTCAATTAAGTGACTTTCCTTATCTTTGGCTAGTAAGCTATAAGAGTCTCTTTAAATGGGAGGAAATTCTGTTGTATTGATGGGATGAGATTTGCATTGTTGCCAAGTAAGAGCCATAATATGTCATGAATCTTCTCACTAACCCACGTTTCTTTCAGCTGAGTGTGGGGGTACTATCAAAGGAGAGTCATCAGGGCGGATACTGTCTCCCGGATACCCCACACCCTATGATCATAATCTGAATTGCATTTGGACTATAGAGGCAGAAGCTGGTTGCACGATAGGGTGAGTTAAAGGCCGAGACTTGTAGCTCTTCACTCCTGGTTTTTACATACAACTCTTCTTGAGTGTGGTGATGGTTTACTCTGAGCTTTCATAACCTGACACCAGAGCTAGCAGAGAGGTTTGGTAACTTCATGTCATTGGGTTTCCAAATTCTTTAGGCATCACTGAAATCCCCCAGTGGTTTGGCCACAGAAAACCTGATTTTTCTCTTATGTGTAGCTCTACTAGGTTATTGTTATTGTAGCTTGTTTTTCTTTCCATGTACAGCTTATTTTTCTGGAAGTAGATGAATAATTATATAAAGCAAGTAGAGAGAATGCAGTGTCACTCTGAGAATCCCAAATGAGGGAACAAACACTGGATTATCTCCTTGCCAAGTTGGACAGAAGTGGCATCACTGCTTCCCCTTTCTCTTAAGCTTTTTAGCTCTGTGTGGCCTGTGCCTGTAACACTATCGTGCCTTGTGGCGCTGGAGCCTGATATTTGCTATTGCTGTCTGTGTTATTACTGTATTACACATAAGAGCTCTTGGATGTTATTTTATGTATAATGTAAGTGCCCTTCACCCCTTTCCTTAATCGGGTGTGTTCAGAAACAAACCTTTTCCACCAGATTAGGGCTAAATTTCTCAACCATATTCAACACGTGTCCAAGTGACATAATTCTAAAATGAGGACATATATATATAATTGCTTGGAAGATCACATCCCAGCAAAAGATAATGGAAGGCAATTACGGATTTGGTTCATCTCCCATTCATGCTGCCAGAGTAAATTAACACCAAAATGGATGGGCTCTGTCAAGTTACGTTTGTAGGAATGGATGAATAGTCAGGCATGGTGGTCCCCTGATGCAAGTGGGCAACTGAATAAATGAGACTACAACACCTAGCTTTCATCTTCTAATTTTATTGTTTTATGTAGGTTTTAATAATAAAAAGAACAGGTAAAATGCAATTATTCTCCTGAAGGAAAGGCTCAAGGTGGTTTCTAAACATCTGGTCTGTGCAGAGACCCAAGACGTTTTTCCTCCCACTCCTCCGACCTCTATTATTGTTCTGTTTTCACTTTCCTGTTGGAATATAGCAGTTTGAAATGTAACTTGTTTATAAGTTACGTGAATTTGGCAGTTAGGTAAGCATGGTATTGAGAACATTTGGCTCATAAAGTTAGTGCAGTCACCAACAGAATCCAAGCATTTTTCTACTCTGTGATGCATCATCTATGATCCCTGCGCTTACCCTTAAACGCTGCAATTTGCCCCAAGCCCTGCCAAGCCATTTCTGTACTGCTCTGTGTGTACCTATGTATTTCAGTCCAGCTAAAGCCATCTTCAACAGAAAACAAATATACTGGCAAGTAAAGTTTTTGCTAATTGATGGGATTTGGGGGGGGAGGAAGGGTAGATTGTAAGGTTTATTCAACAATAATCCTCTTCTCCCAGGATCTCCCCATCATTGTTTCTAATGCTTGTTAGCTGGTGTGTCTGCCCCATTTCTGTGCTGGCCTGAGCTCTGTTGCTGTTCCAGTCCTGCACTCATTCATTGTCAGTGCACTTTTATCTTCAGCATAGATTCCTTGCTGCATCAGCACTCATCTTCTCTTCAATGGAGACTGTTAATCATGTTGGGCTCTATGGTGTTTTTAGTCAACGGATTTATGCAGGGGAAAGATTTGGTCCAATATTTTCACTTAATGCAGAAATTTCCTCCATTAGGTCTGCTCTCAGTATGGTTTAGTAATGGATGGCTTCTGATATGGACATAGAAGAAGGAGTGTAGCCAGTGCAGTTTAATTCGTGCACAAGCAACTTCCAGTTGAATTCTCCTCTTTTTTTCATTCTCCTGTAAAGATTCTGAAGATTTCTATGGGACAAAGTAGGCATGAAACCCCCCCCTTCTATTCCCCCCAAAAGTGTAGGAGATTGCCTCATCCAAAGACTGCTTCAGTAAATGAACTCTACCCACACTTTACTCACACATGTAATCCTATCCACTTCTGCAAGAGTACAAGAATGAACAGAACTGTAGGCTTGTGTTTGCAGGATCAGTCAGAGGCGTGGAAGGTGCCAAGACTGAAATGAAATGATGCCAGGCAGTAGTATGGTAATATACCTTGTGACCCTTCCTTTGCCATCAGAGATGAAAGCTTCATCTTCTGTTCCTTTATTTGGCAGCTCAAAAAGAACAGATGATCTCTGGGTAGTTGAGAGAGCACATTTTCAGCAAGTTCATTTTTATGGTAATCCATTGGAAAAATAATCCTCTTCACGCATGATGCAATTGTATAAAGCCCTCATTTATAACTTACATTAAAATTAATCACCAAAGCTTTCTGAATAAAGCTGTATCTGCACAGAAGAAGGGGAAGGGGAGGAAGATAGAAAAATTAGTCTGTCCATTATTGCCATGAAAGTTAAAGGGTTGTACTTTCAGAGAGGATTAATTGTGTGAGTGTGCAAACACAAGCATGCAAGTGCACAAAATTACAACTAAAGTGACTTGGCTTGCCTGCAAGACTCTAGAGAGAGAAATAGGAAGGAGAAGCAGGAGGGTATGCTGGAAAATGAATGACACTTGCCTTCAAGTACTGCTTGCACAGCTGAGAGCAGTGCATATACAGTTAGAAGTGGCATTGGCATTTCACTGCGTGGCAGTGATCTCAGTGTCATAAGAGTTTATTGGGACCCCTCTGCTGGCTGGCTGGTGACAGTGGGGAGCCCTGCAAACTGCTGTTAGCATGAGGGACCTGCAGCCGTGGTGCGAGCCGCGTAGGCATTACCCACATGGTGGGAATGTCAGAGCGTGGTGCTGTCAAGCTGTGTTCTGCTGAAGCCACCTCTGGATGGGAGCTCGGCATCTTGCATGGTGGAACCAAGCGTGGGAGGCTGGGGCTTGGATGGGAGGCATCCAAGAAAGAGCCCCAGGTTGGTCAGACAAGTTGGGGGGTGCTTTCCGAAGAGCTGAGGCTGAGTGGTTTTCCACAGGTCATGCAGATTGTCAGCGCAGAACTGGCCTCTCCTCTCTCTTGTCTGAAATTAAGCCCTGCTGGGAACAGAGTTGGGCTGATAGAAAAATTGTGCTGTTTGGTTGCAGATTTGCTTATTGAATAGATCGATTTGCTCCAAAGAACACCAATTTTTCAATAAAATCAGCTATCCCAATAAACTCCTGAACCAACTGGTGTCAGACAACCTGTGCCTCGCCTCTGTGTTATCTGGCTATCATGCTAAGGTTTTCTTCTTGTTGGCAAAGCCCACAAGCAAGTTGCTTATTAAAAATAAATGAGGGAAGGGAGTTGCTATAGGCAGCAGTTAGCCTTGGTTGCATGGCGAGGTGTTGATGAGCTCTCCTGGGTGGTGGGAGTTCCCGGGTGTTCCCCATCCCAGGTCAGTCTCTGCCAGCATCTCCCTGTTTCCAAGGTCTTCAGCAATGAGTTTCCCCTGGCAATTCTGGCTAACTAGCACTGGTTAGCCTGAGAGCAATCACCACCAGGCCAAGGCACCTGTGGAGAACAGCTCTGCTGTGATCCGTTCTTATTTTCCTCAAGTCTGTTTTTTTTCCTCATTATGCAAGGCCTCTGCTAGGTAGATTTATGATTCAGCTCTTTCAGTTTCTGTCAGATTCCATGGATGTCATTTTGTTGCTGAGTACATTGCAGAGTTTGGCTTTTTTTGTCTTTTTTTTTTCTTTTTATGGTTCTACCTAATTTATTTATGTGTGCCCTGGACAAATGGGAAAGCAGCCAAGTAAATGCTTCCTTGTTTTCCTCCGTAGGCTGTCAAGGTTTTAAGCCCAGTACCTGATTGTTTTATTTTTGCAGATTTTCTCAGTACAGTTTATAGATCTCTGTCCCTGTTTCAGAGTGGCGTGCCTGGAGTTACCCATGTTAGCCTGATTTCAGTGTCAGGTGGTATATCCCCCAGTGGTAACGTGGCAATGAAAAACAGAGGCAATTGAATGGCTTCTCTTTGGCTGACATTTTAAGTGCAGGAGTGAAAAGGACTGAACCCTGATGTATTGCAATCTTTAGTTTAGCCCTTGGGTGTAACAACAATAATGACAGTATCTTATGCTTAGATGGTACTTCTCATCTTGGAAGATCCAAAAGCTCTTTGCAAAGTCTAGATTTGTGCAGCAGCTGCTTTGCGTCCTTCCACAGCAGAGGTTGTTCTGGTGGAGAGAAGCGCAGTGCGGTATCGCCCCCAGCCCAGGGTAGGAAGTGAGGAGCGTCACACTGGGGTTGATACTGGAACCAACTTTGTCCTGTCCCAGAGTGCCACCAGGGCTCTCCTGGGTGTGGAGGGCACTTCTGTCCTCCTTCCACCCAGCTAGGTCTGTTGCTTGTGCAGGCTTTGCAGTGAGTTTTCTTACTGTGATGGCCCCTGGCAGCACCTTGGGCTTTCCCTGGGGAATTTTCTGTTGGACGTGCCGAACAGACAGAGCCCTGTTTTAGTGTAAAAGCAGGAAAAGGCAAGAGCTCCGAGTAGCACTTGCTGCAGGCAGTTATGTACTAAGGAGCATTTGATGCAAATGCTGAAGGCTTTGCAGCCCTCTCTCCAGGGCAGACAAAACTATAAAATACACAGGGTAAGGAAATGCAATCTGCATTCAGAGCATTGTAATAAATATCTTGTGGAGAGCACAGTGTAATTTCACTGCCAGCCACCAGCTTCTTAAGTTTCTGCTTTCTCTCCCTTCTCTTCCTATTGTGTGTTTTGGAGAGCTGGTTCATGTTGCCTCACTTTTCCTTTATTTCTTGCTGAAGGTATTCAGTTAGCTGATCTGAATACAGCTTTGCAATATCCAAAACTTTGTAAAATGTGTAAAAATCCTTTCCTGTGTCAACCACTTGTCTCCTCTCACGCTGCAATCCAGCACTTGCCTGTTTACCATCTCCCCCCAACACACACCCCTTTCTGCCCTTTTTTATTAACCTCCAGGGCACCTAATTTCCTGGTAAGGGTTTCTTTTCCAGCATGATGCTATTTTAAATAAGAGTGGTGTTGGTTGTTTTCCTTTCCTTTTTTTTTCCCTGATATACAAGATTAGCTTGGTGCTAGGAGCAAATTCTTTGATCTGAGAGCAGGTAACAAAAATCAATGCATTTTATCAGTAGATGTTGGCCCTTGACAAAAAGCTGTTCCTTGTAGGACACCAAAAAAGCAAAAGGACAGCCAGGGTTGTTGCTGTGTGCAACATAGGGACAACGTGTGAATTGCATGAATATACATCAGTTGTCTGAAGGGACCTGAGCACATTTACTGCTAATTTTCCTTTTAGAATAAGTTTCTCAATACTTTTCTGTTTATCTGTAATAGAGCTCAGTAAAACCAAGGACAAACCACTTGTCCTCCTCTTCACAGCCTCAGTGCCTTTCTGCTGCAGGTTTCCCGTATGTCTTCGACTGAGCCTTTTGTCTGTGTGACAGTTACTCATTGTAATGTCTGAGCACCTTCAGTGTAAAACCAACAGTGATCTTCCAGCTGGGGATTTTTCCGCTGCCCATGGTTGGCTTTTGGACCTTTACCTTACTGCTCAAGATTTTCAGGAGAGATTAGCAATTTTGTTTGCTTAGGGAACAGCACAAAGGACGCAACTTTTCAGAAAGCATTAGTTTCCATGGCACAGTTGTTTTCCATTTACGGATATGTGTGTGTGTTCCTAGGGAGGTATCCCACTCAGAGATCTTGTTTTTTATAGACAGAGAAAGTTTGGTGGAGGGCTAAAATACTTTGTCTGAGGTGGGTGGCAGATAACAGGAGGGCACACACTCAGTAGGCCAAGATGTCTTAGGTTGGTAGCAAGCGCCTTTCTAATCCTTCCATGAAAGAAGGCAGAGCTTAGGTTGTGGTGTGACCTCCAGTTCTTTCTGCTGCACAGGCTCCATTTCATGGTTTTCCACACTGAGGAGTTCCACGACGTGCTGAGGATCTGGGATGGTCCAGTGGAGAATGGAATCCTCCTAAAGGAGATGAGTGGGTCCAGCTTACCCAGCGATGTCCACAGTACTTTCAATTCTGTCATCCTTCAGTTCAACACTGATTTCTTCACAAGCAAGCAGGGCTTCGCTGTTCAGTTTTCAGGTAGGCTTTACATTCTTTCCTCAGCATTGTCCAAACCTGGCTTTACTGGTAAGTGATTTCATGGGTCCATCTGTGAAGTACTAGTGGTGAGCAAGTGAAATTGTACTGAACTCAATAGCAGGAACTGTGCAGTCTTCCAGCCATTTGTGCTCTACTGCATTTGAGTCTCTGCAAATAGAGAAAACTCTGGTATTTTGTCCTTGCAATGCAGTTAAATTCTTGCTCCCCTCTGCCACAGTCACCTTCGCAGTGTTGAACTTGGCAGCAAGATGTAGAACAGTACATTGTGGAATATTCAAAAGGAAGTACAGATATTTTCCACCCCATTCCCAACAGGTCCCTTGCAGACACCAGTACACAGGCAGCTTCCCCCGGGCATTCTGAGGGCAGTTGGTCAGTGGTCTCTGAAAACCAAGCCTATTCAAAATCCCTCAAATTGGATCCCCTGAGATGCAGATCTGAAAAAACTCTATTTGCTGTAGGGTTGCCACTGCAAGCAGCAGCACTACATGTAATGCAACTGTAGTCCGTCATTGCCTGAGTCCTGGTAGTCATTACCAAAGACCTGGCCTTGCAAGCACATTTATTCAGTTATATTAGGGTAATACATTTCCTTATTCACATAGAGGTTTCCAGGATACAGGCCTTCACTGACATGTTCAGTAACCAGCCAGGTGGATGCTCATTTTGGAGATGATAGCTCAGGGAACTGTTGGGTGAATGACGATACCACTTTCCTGTGACTCAGACATATCAAAGCAGCAGAGCTCATTCTGTGTCTCCTAAGTTTTTGCACCTAATGTTCTGTTCTGGGTGTGTTGCATGGCCTGGAGAGCAGGCCAGCTCTTTGAGAAGAGTTTGCACTGGTAGAAGAGCACCTGGGATAACCATGACAGAGGGAGAGCTTTGCCACTGAGCACAGCTCTGCATTCCTCACTCTTTGCCAGGCTTGTGTCGCAGCCTGCCAGGATAGACCAGAATGTGCTGCTAACTTGCCTTAGCTTCAGTTGCACAGAAAGAGAGAGAGGGATTTCCTCTGTCTCTTTTAAGAAGAGCTTGCTATAAACTGGCTAGGTGTAATGGACTTATATCAACGCAGCAGGAAATAAGCTCTGCTCTGCTGACTGATACAGAGCTGGTCTGTATTGAATGTTTCTGTTCAAAGCCTTTGTTCACAGGGTGTGACTAAGTAGTCAGCCCTAAGCTCAGAAGTACAGAGTTTTGGATCTTGTGAACTTTAATGATCTATATAAGCTTGCAAAACTTCTGTTACTCCACGACTTTCCCTACTGTTAAGTAACTGAAGTGTTGACAGGCCATGAGCTCAGTCAACAGAGAAGCTGTGTTGCCTGCCCCAGCTGAGGAGGCGCTCGGGGAGAGAGGCTGGGATACCTACTGGGGGCCATCCAGTGCCTGAACGGGATGTGGCAGCAAGACTGGGAGGGCAGCAAATGTATTTCTGAAAGGTCAGGCTTGATGATTCACAAGGCTGAACGCTAAATTCCCCTCCCACTCAGGAGAAGTGAAAAGTACTAGCAGATTAGTTTATTTTGCAGCATGTCTGACATAGAATTATATAAAAATGCCATGTAAGATCGGTGGATGCCTGGACTTATTAAGTAAACATGCATGTGCACAATTATACATCAGACTTGCACTCAGTGTAGTGCACTTGAACTTGCTGTTCCCCAGAGCCTTTACCAGCTGGAGTGGCAGATGCTCAGTGCAAAGTAAAAGCCAGTTTTCGTGTATGTGGCAACTTTAAGAGGCAACGAAGGAGGAAGGATAGAGAGTGAAGTCATTGCTTGGGTAACTGTTTAAGGACAGAGTCTAAGTACTTCCAGTGCTTGGCATCTGCAGTGTGAATCTCTGGTTTATCTCCCTTCCTCTCTTCCTTACCATCCTCTGCAAATGAGTCAAGATGGAAATCAGAAGAAATGTAGCCTTGTTGGTGGGGTGGTGTCATGGGATTTGGAACAGCCAGGAACCAGACTGTAGTGTGCCATTGGTCACCTCCGTAGTTCATGGAAAAATGCGGTAGTCTTTCCCTGCTATGCTTTTGTTTCGCCACTAGAAATGATGCTTCTTCCTACTGCAGAGAAAGCACTGGGATAAGTAAACTAAAAATAAACAGTCGTAAAGTATTAGAGCAACAAGGGTTTGGTTCAGGCTGAAATTAGGACGTGAAAGAGCTAAGGTTGTATCCGATACAGTCTGAACATCAATGTTTGTAACAAGTGAGGGTCTCCACTGGAGGGACCAGTGTAGGGAGGAGGGAAGCTTCATAAAGTTCTTGGTAATCAATCATCTGCAAAATATTTTGGAGTAATGTATTCAGAGAATTAGCAGATGTGTTTCAGGTAAGCCTGTGGCAAATAGGAAAGGAGCTTTGAAGTTTTAGTATAAAAGTGTGTTGAAAGTGGCTGAAAATAAGGAAGATGCTTCATTTTTCAACAAAGCAAGATGGGCATAAGCCAACAGGAAATTCTGCAAGCCTGTATTAAATATATTTTTTCTTAATGCTCTTCAGTTTCCACTGCCACTTCCTGCAATGATCCAGGGATTCCTCAGAATGGTAGCCGGAGTGGTGACAGCAAAGAGGCAGGTGACTCCATCGTCTTCCAGTGTAATCCAGGATACGCTCTGCAAGGGGAGGCCAAAATCACTTGTGTGCAGATTGAGAACAGATTTTTCTGGCAGCCAGACCCTCCTTCCTGCACAGGTATGAGCAATCATCCATCCTTCCATTGCGCTGGCTTCCCTGCCCAGCTTCATTGCAAGACTTCTATATGTGAAGGGGATGAGTCCCACCTGGTTTGAGGAGGTGTACAGCAAGATACATATGTCTCAGCCATCTCATAGAATTACTTCTTAGGTTTGTCCCTGGACTGGCTGGGACAATAAGAATCTAGTTCATGCTGGAAGCTCATAGGACATACTGTAATGTAAGTGATAATATTTAACCTGAGAAGTCAAAATTAAAGGCTTCTTCAAAACTCAGGTTGATAGAGGGGATTGAGGTCATAGGTAAATAATTTCTGCACGAGGAGATGACAAATTCTGTCATAAGAACTATCTGACATTCTCCTTGAGCTCATAAAGTAATAAAAGAAGCTCATAAGTGTTTTTTCATATGTCAAGAACACACAAAAACAGTCATGCTAAGAACATAGTATCAATAAATATCAAATTTGCAGGCCAGTTAAATGTTAGCCACCAATTATTTGTCCTGTAACTTTCATTCCTTCTTGTGCAGTGTTTTTTCCCAAGCAAGGAAAATTAGTTAATTGTGTTTCTAATATCTGATGTGATGCCAGCTAGGAAGCTTCTACAACATGCGCAGGATTTGTGCTCCCTGCAGGATGACTTGGTGGTTTCTGAATGACTGTCCTGATGATGTAGTGTGGTGCCCATTCAGCCTGATGGAGACAGTCCTTTTGGTCTTCCTGGAGCTACAACTAAGTCATACTGTTGCACGTCATGCCCATCTTGTCATTTTCCTGTTGAGTTTTCTTTCACACCCGAAGCTTGGCTCGCAGACCTTTTCAGAGATGCATAGCTAGTGCCTTAATCTAGGTCTGGGATGAACTCTCGTGGGTCATCTTTACTACAGGGAATTTGACTTGGAGATAGTGTGTTGGGACCTTTTTGAACAGAGACCTGGCAATCTTGTTTTAGGAGACATAAGCGCTATGTTAGCCTGCGAAAAAGCTGAAAGCAATGTCTTTCTTCTTTGCTCCCTTCTGTGGCAAAGGATTTGGAGAAATGCCCAGCAGCTGGATAATACCATTTTTATAGTAATCATATAACAGACTGCCTAGTTAGAGCTGATGGGGAAAATAGGGTTTAACGAGAGGCTTGGGTTTGATGGCTGTACTTAGCATTTCAAATATATTTTCACATCTTTTTTGTACAAGTTCTGTAGTCCCTAAATAATGTGGGCTGAACTGAAATGTCCACTGAAATAACCCCCAGAGACCTGGGACATTTGAAGTCTGGATCCTGACCCAATTCCAAGTGGCTATGACTTGAACCATTTTCTAGTTCAAATCTTTGCAAGAGTACGGGTGGGGTTTTCAAAGAAATCAGAGGGTGTTCAACAGTCATCTCCCTTAAGCTTTTCAGAAATGAGTCTGTATACTTTAGTTTCTTCTAAATTTTCCCCTGACATTAGATTAGAAGAGGAATGCACCCTAAAGGTTAAGGTGAAGGTTAGTGGACACAGAATATGTATGCTTGTGGTTCTTCCAAGTTATTTGTGCATGACCTTCAGCTAAACTCTTCACTGTTCTGTGCTGTGATTTCCTTGTCTGTTCAAGAGGGATAACAGTTCTTGGTGCCTGCAGTAGCCTGTGACTGGACTTGACTGAAGAGGTTCCTTTTGGGCCTTGGAAAAGGATTTCTAGTTTACTATGATGTGATCTTCATAGTACAGCCCAGCGAAACTTTACCTGTTACCTGGAGATTCTTGTGTATTTGCAAGGAGGGCTTTAAAAATGCCCACATGATGTACACGCACACTCCTTCATGGAAGAGCCTTCCAACATTTGTTCTCTTATTTCTGTCCTATGCTGGTTCATTTCCCACTTGGTGTTTGCATTGCTTTAGGCTGGCTAGTGCCAAACACCTGAGTTGAATGCAGACTGTGCTGCTCTCTCTCTCACCCCATCCCAAATCTGGGAGGATTCATCTGAGCAACAGGGGGAACTTTAGAGCATCGACCCTCATGAGGAGAATGCAGAAAGGCTGACAGTAATACATCAATCATGCATATTTGCCCCACTGGACATATATGCAGGCAGTTTCAGCCTCAAAAAAAATAATAATTGATTTTTCAGTCAGCTTGGCATTTAACGTGTTGGCGAGCGTAATAAACGTGAACAAACCATTAGTCCCAGACAGTGTTTTCACTTACTTAGCAACAGTCCAGAGTTTGACGAGGAGTTGCCTAAATAAATGCAACAAAAAGCATAAAGCATCTTTCTCTCCTTCTGATCATTCACTCATATATCTTATGAAGATTGTAGTAGCATCCATAGCTCTCTTCCTCTGTGTGCCCAGTCTGGAATAACAGAACCCTCGTTTCTGTTAGGGCCACTACAAGCTCTTGTAATGAATATCTTAACATCTGACAACCTTGCAGACTGCCTCTCTGTCCCCTTATCTTTCCACCTCTCTCTTTTTTTTTCTCCCTTCCTGCATCTCATCTGTTATTTTTAAAGTTTCTCTAAGACAAAGCTCATCCCTTTGCTTGATTGCCTTCAGCTCCCTGTGGAGGTATCTTGACAGGACCAGCAGGAGTGATCTTGTCCCCGCAGTATCCAGAGCCGTACCCGCCGGGGAAGGAGTGTGACTGGAAGCTGACTGTCTCTCCTGATTATGTCATTGCCTTAGTATTTAACATGTACGTAGCCGAGAGCTGTTTGGTTCCCCTTCTGTGGCTGCCTGTGGGGATGGGGAGGGAATCCCAGCTGTGGGGCACTGCCTGGGCGAACTGGGTCTGCCTGTGGGTTGTCATCTCCCTGGAGAAACCAAAGCAAACCTGGTAGGACTGGTCCCACAGTCTTCAGTAATCTGTTCTCAAATGTTACCTTAATTTGGGAGAATGTCCACATATTTGAACTACAGCTCCTCTTTGATATGTATATGGTTTTAAAGAACATAACCATGTAACTGGTACAGCATAGGAAACCCCTGTAAAATCACTGGACATAAGACTTACATGCCCTTGACTGCATCGCTAGTCCTTGAGTCCTTGATGTAAGGAATGGAGATAGAGATGTCCTGTACTTAGCAGAGGAGCTGTTTTGGGGGCAGAAGCAGTCTCAGCTGTGTGGTTGTACAGCCCGTCAAGACTACAGTATCTGTCATTCTCCAAGGGGCTACTGTAGCACGCTGATACTTCAAGCACTCTTCCTTTGTGTTTTGCAGCTTCAGTTTGGAGCCTGGCTATGATTTCCTTCACATTTATGATGGACCCGATTCACTCAGCCCCCTGATTGGAAGCTTTTACGGCTCCCAGCTACCCGAGAGGATAGAGAGCAGCAGTAACAGCCTCTTCCTTGCTTTCCGAAGCGATGCATCTGTCAGTAACACTGGATTTGTCATTGACTACACAGGTAAGAGCTGCCCAGGGGTGCATCTGGTCCAGATAACTCAACAGAGTACTTGGGATTTTATCTGCACTCATTCTCAGGTTAAACCACCTAGCTGAACCAGATGGGAGAAGCTCTAGAAACTATGGAAACCTCTCTTCAGACAATAATCCTGCTGCCTGTCTGGCTATCACCAAAGCTGATGAAGAGGCACAGCAGGGAAAACTAGGAGATGCAGAGAGGGGATTCTGTAGGCTGGCAGAGAGTCAGCGTATGTAAGGTAGATAAGAGCAGCATGAAAGGTCTGTCATGCAGCTGAGCATCAGTCGCATGTGGATGCTTCTGTGTGGGGCTTTCATTAACAGAGAAGAAAAATTTTGCATCTTTTTTTTTCCTTTAAAACAAATGGGAGGGAGATTCCTAGAAGATAAATATTTATGTACAGACTATTCTGGATAATCTTTCTTGATCCACACTGAATTTAAATATTCTGTCCTTTCCTTAGTGAGCAGAACATGCCACTTAATTTCAGATTTGGACTTTCAGAGGACCAGAAATTACCAAACTGTTTAGTGGTTATTAGGAATGCTACATAATACCATGGATTTAAGATTTATTCTTGGCAGCAAGAGCAGGTTTGTCCAAGAAAAGGAGATGCAGACAAACATACCCAATATGAGATCTCAGTCTGAATTGTTGATGCTGTCATTCAGGAGCGTACCAAATGACTGGGTGACTAGAGGTACAGACGAGGATTGCAGAGGTGGCTGCTCAGCTCCCTTTGAGACAATGGAGCTCTCCTGAAATCCATATGTTTTGCTTTGCTTAAGATACTAGAGCATCTACTTAAAAATTCACTAATAATTAGTAAAAAAGAACATAATATTCAGTTCACAGGTATCTGTGTTATTAGAGCATTGGGGTTTTTTCTTGCTTGCTTGAGGAGGAAGCAAGCCACCACTTTTTGGTGGCTTCAGCTCTCTAATGGTGAGAGACATGGGCAGTGGTTAGAGTTTTCCCAGGATGCTTTTAGCTGTCTTTTGATGGAGCAAGCTGAGAAGTGGCAGACCTGGCACTGCTGCTCTGGGAGACAGGGAGCAAAAGGAAGGCTTTGGCAGAGCCCGTTTTTTGTTTGTGCATAGAATAGATAGAAGAATGGAGTTGTTACAAACTGTAGTGAAAAATACGTTCTGAAGAGCTGGATCTGATGAGCTGGGATTATGCAACACAGAGAAAAGGATTGAGAACTGTAAAACAGGGCTACAAAGAAATGATTCTTCAAGCCTACTCTGGCCTATATGTACTAGCTTGCAGTATGGGAAAAAAAGCATTGATAACTTCAGATGTACTGGATACATGCCACTATGAAACATGGCTTTGCATCCATGGTGTACACTGTGAAACAGGCTGTTGAGTCTTGTTGGCCCAGCTGTGTGCTGTGGGAGCAGTAATAGCTTGTGTTGGAGAGCTGATGGGCTGCTGCTGTGTTTTCAGTGTTGCTGCTTTCTCTGTGTTCTTAGGCAATTCTCTTCCAGTACCCTATCTCCAGTCTACAGTTCCTGCTATGGAATTTACCTGACCAGAGGTTAAAAGATAGTGAAATGGCAATTCTTATTATTTATACTGAAGAGATTAATTTCCCTGCAGTGAAGTTATGAAATAATAAGATGAAGACAACTAGCACTGCTTAAGATTCAAGAGATTAAAAGTTTTCTGCCCTCATTAGAATTATTTTTTGCTGAAAATTGTCTTGAGCTTTTCTTCTTTTCCCTTTTCATTTTGGACAGCCATAAAGTAGTTAACAAATGAAATCTCATTAAATTAGGGTTGTTGTGCGATGTATTTTTTCTCCTAAACACTCCTACAGTGTTAATCGCGCCTACATACTTCCCACAAAGCCAAACTGCTGGGAGAAAAGAATGAGCCTTTAAGTTTGCTCATTAATTTTCCTGCACTTTAAAAGGAACCCAGGATTCAAGTCCGAGAAGCAGCAGAAAATAGAACTTTGGGAAATTGAAGAAAGAAGAAAAGAAACGCAGAGGGGAGCATGTGTGAAAGAAAATCAAATACTGAGCTCGGCTCCTTGCCAGCAGGGAATCCCAAGTACAGTTCAAAGACGCTGTCCCTCTCGACATTCTTGTTTTGTTTGGTCAGTGTTGTAGCCCACGAAGGCTTCTGCCAGTACCTCCCTAAATACCCTGTATCACCTGTGTCCGTTGTATGTGAAACGCTGTTAATTCCAGGGGCTTTGTAGTCCTCTTTTGGTGATGTTTGGCTTTTGAAAAAAGCCAAAGCAGCCGTCTATCAGTCCCTCCTTGAAATCCTGCATCTTCTCTGGGACTGGGACTGTATCGCTAGCCTGAAGCTATGTCGTGTCGAGTGAATTTCAAACAGCCTCAGCACTTCATTTGAAATTGTTTCAGGGGCAATGGCTCTTCAAGAGAAAGTTGTCCTCTGGGGCTAGGAGGAATGGAGAAAAGAGAGAGAAAATAATGAATTTGGCTTTTACTATGCTGATTTTTGCATGGAACATGACTGAGAGTGAAGTGGGAGTGCAGCAGTGCCATAGGAAGGTGTTTGAGGGCAGATCTTCAGCTAGGCAATTTCCCAGTTTAGCTACACTGATGTACTACACCTGCAAGATTTTTTTTGATAGATGAGCACGTCATTGCTTCGTACCCATGATGTGCTGTCAGCTGCGCAGCAGAATGAAAAACCAGACTAAGGTTATTAGCAAAAAACGTAAGTGCATTTTCTCCATGCACTGTTAAATTTACAGGGGTTTGGTGTACTGTCTGCATAAAGCCTTGGATTGGCTCAAAGGGTAGGGTGAAACTTCAATGCAATAGTTTCGGGGATTTCAACTGGGGAGGAATTTATCCTTTGGGGTGACTTAGCAATAGTGAATAGATTTTGGCTTCAATCTCGTTTCTGAAAAGGAAGAAGTGCTTTCCTCAGGCATCCTGTCTAAGGTCTGGGGAAGTTATTGCAGTCCTTATCAAAGCGCTTGTTTGCAACACCAGCTTAGTTAATGTTGCCATTTCTGTGAAAGCAGTGTGCTTTGTTCATAGCAGGTTCACTTGAGCCCAACAACTATTAGTCTACCAAAGCAAAAGGATGATAAGTTCTTTGTTACAGAATACGAAAGACAGTTACAAAACAGGAGCGTAAATACAGGAAAGAGATTGCTTGCGATCTACCTAAAATTTATCTCTTGTTCCTGTTGTTGCTTAAGCCTTTTTTCAAGTGTCTCAGATACAGAAAACTAAGGTTTTTATCTCAGTATCTCCATATGTATTGTCTTTTGAACCAAGATTACGTTTGTGTGTCTTAGTTACACTTGGGAGATTTCTGGTTGCAGAGCAAGACCAGGTAAGTTCAGAAACCTGTCTCCAGTTGATTTAAAACATCCCCTTGTGTGAGGGTCTCCCATTAAGCTGCTGTTGCCAGAAAATGCTACCAGATGTCCTTTTAAATTTGTGTAGGGATGAGTCGCTATAGTAGGGATTATCATTTCTCATTGGGAAGTCAACTGAATTCTAATAATCAGTGTGCATTGCATCATCTTGCAGACCACAGATTTTGAGATGCATTTTATGTATTCATACACTGATATTTTTAAATTGAGACTACACTTTATTAGTGATGTAAAAGACAGGCTAGTCATTTGGAGAGATTTTCCCAGATTATCCCCACCCCTTTTATTCTGTGAGTGTTGTGGATCTGTAGTCATGGACACAAAAGTGGGTCAAATTCTGTTAAGTCCCTGCCTCCATCCAAGCGACATACCCTGCTGGTTTGGTACTGAATGTGACCCAGGTTGCATATTCAGGTTTGGCTCCTTACGCTTAGGGCAGAAAGTGGGAAGGAGTTTCCAGGTTGGATGCTCCGAAGCGGTAGGTTTTCTCATGCTTTCTTAGTACTTCCTGTTTCTGTTGCAGGCCAGAAGTGAAGAGGCATGAAATTGAAAACAAATGAAGCAAAACTGATTGCTTTTCACCCATCCAAAGGAATGAAGGAAGAAAAAAAAAAACTTATTTCAAATCCGTTATTATTTTGCCAGAACTATTTCGCCCATCCTGAGCTTATAAACATACATTCAGCATTACTTATGGGTTATTTAAGGTGGAAATTCCCCCACAAAAACACTATTCTGCAGAATCTGTTGCAAGCTGTTTAAAAACATCTAGTACTGTTTGCTGTTAAAACAGTCACAAATAGGAAATGATGCTTGACCCTGAAACAACTTGCATTTGAAAATACACCTGTTCTTTGGAAAAAGTAGCACAGTTTGCTGCGATGAGTCAGAGGCTGTGCTCCTGGTGGCTGGTGTGGCAGCAGCCTAGCTGCTTGGGATCCCAAGGCTGCATCTGGTCTGGAAGATCCTAATGCACTCTGTCCTTTCTTCAGTATATGTTGACTGCTGTGAAAAACTCTTTTAGGCAATTTCTCTGGGTGTTGCTTTAAGCCTTAGCTCTTATTAAAAGCTTGCACACGTTCACAGACGTGGAGCTCATGATGCACTGGCAAGACAACCAGTCTCTGATGGAGCTGTTCTTGAACATGCAGATAAAAGCCTGACCTCCTCGTCTAGGAGCTTGTGCAGGCCTTTGAGTTTTCCTTGGGAAAAGAGAGGGGAAGCACAGAAAATTGCTGCTTTCTGTGGACTAATGAGCCAATTCTCATGGCATTTTTGTCTTGACTCTTTTCTAAACATTTGGCAGCCTGACTCCATGTTAATTGGGACATCAGGGTGAAGTCCTCGATTTCTGAAGTGTATGATTGAAAATAAAACATTACTTCTAAATGAACGAGCACTTTGTAGCCCAATAAATCAAAGGCTGTGGAAGCTGTGGCTTTTCTACATCCCTCTCTGAGTCTTTTGCTGTCACTACGCAACCAAATACTTCCTTAAGTTTGAGCTCCTGCCTCCCTTTGTAGCCTACTGCTGAGGATCATTGGGGCATTTCATCAGCGGAGGAGTGTTCAGCTGGAGATATGCGTAGGACTAGTGTGTCAGGATGCATCGTCATCTAGGGTGAGTGGTGTCCCTGAAGGCACAGACCCTCAAGGGAACAGAGAAGCAGTCAAGAATGAGGAAAATGCAGCAAAAGCAGCGGGGCCGTCTCTCAGCAATCAGCCATCACCCCCTTTTCAGCAGCTAGCAGAGTGACTTGAGCACTGAACATCACAATTTTTCAAAGCAAGAGCAGAGGCTGAGATCAAGCACATGGCTAAGATGTCTGACAGCTGGGTGGGAGGCTGATTGGCAGGTTGAAGCTGCATCAACTTGTTAGATGAAAGGCAGTGAGACTGTTCAGAATAACATGAGAGGCATTAAGTGGTCATAAGAAAGCCATTGGGTGCAGCTTTTGTATGAAAGGGTCTAAAAGTGAACATTTGCAATTCAGAGAAATAAAGGCTTGCAGACTGAAAAAATATTTTGGAAATGTAGATGAAGCATTTACTCTTGTAAACGGCTTGTGTGCTACAGCACTACTCATCTTCAGTGCGCTGGCTGACCGATGCCCCGAAGCAATTCGTTCACCTCTGGGTTGTGATGACCAGTCTGTACAAGAATATTCCATTGACTTGCAGTAATGGTGGAGGCTGCCTGCTCACTTCTCCAGCTGCAGCTGATGTGTCATGAGCACAAGGATGAATGAGGAGAGAATATGTTCATCTGAGCTGACCAGCAAGCTAAGTACTTTGCTTTCCGATGCTGTGACTAAAGCAAGCTTTTGGGTCCTTGTATCTTACTCATCATAATCAAGATTTCTCTGTTGCGTCTAGCTGGTGTCTCAGCAGGACCTACCATCAGATCACACACAGCTGATAAAAACATTTATTAAATTCTTTTGTCTTAGAACCCGAACCTTCTCCGTCGTGTTCTCGGTATCAAAGCTCTCTTTTGAACACTGTGTGAGTTATGCTTCTAGGCACATGTGCATATCTTCCCAGGATCAGATAAACTGGAACATCCTATTTTCTGGTTGGATAGCAAAGGAAAAGTGACTTATCCAAACTTCATGCAGCCAGACATAAACATGGAAGAGAACCCAGGAGTTCCAGTGCTCCCCCCAGGACTGCCGCCTTTGAGAGCAGCAGCGTCAACTACCGGTGACTCGCTGACCACAGCTAATCCACAAGCAGTTTGTGAAGTGGCTTCACAGAGTCAGATTGTCATTATGATTTCAAGTTTGATGATACAAGTGTGTGACGGTCTGTGAGGAGCATTGAGGGTTTACCAGTCTGTGGCTCCCAAAATTGGGAACTGGTGTTCTACAGAAAACCAGTGGTGTCATTTCTGCAGTTCAGGACAGCTGTTCCTGGTGGTAACATTTCACAGCCTTTTGTGCCCTGTTTGCCTGGATCACTGGCTAGTGGTACAGGTGTTGTATGAAGGAAACCATAAAGCTAATCCTGTTTTTCACTGGGGGAGAGCGGGGGGGAAGGAACAAAAGCAAGATCTGGGGGCTTGACTTTTCTCTTTCTCCCTCCAACCTCTCCCCAAATACTAAAAGCCCATGATTTAATGCTTAAACACGTTATAATTGTTCACAGACCCACTGCTCTCCAAAAAGCCCTCATCTTTAATGAGCAATTTCCAGATGACAAAAGAGCAGGATTAATCAAAGCCTCTAATTATATTTCATGCAGGAAAAAAAAAAAAGGAAAAAAGAAACAAGCCTTCAGAAAAAGGAAAAATATCCAAGTCCTGACAGCTCTTAGTCTTTACTGGAATTTTCGTATGTAAATGGATTTTTTAACTCTGCAGGGCATAGTGAACAGGGAGAAAAATGTCTTCATTTTGTCTAACTGCTTGTAATCATTTTGCAATAATTGCAGCCATGCTCCACATCTGGAGAGTCAACCAGCTAGCACGTGGCACTATGTATTTTCATGGTGAGAGCAGACAGCTCTTAGATGCTGGCAAGATAGGTGCCAAGGAGCTAATGTGAGCAGATGTAGCACATCTGAAATATGTTACGTTCAGTCTGTGTTTATATGCCCTAGTTTGCAGTGTTCCTTGCAGCCTGCCTCCTGCGCAGGGGGGAGAGCAAGTGCAGGTAGTTGCCTTGTTGACTGAATTTTGGGTACCAGTGAATGTGTATGAACTGAAGCTTTCCTTCTTACAGTATACTTGTGCTGGAGCTGAGCATCAGTGAATGGTCTGGACCAGAATCTGACCCATGTGATTCCCCAGATTCAGCAGCATGAGAGAACTGCTTGAAATCTAAACCCTGCAAACATTACTAGTCTTTGTAATATGCTTAAGTGAGCTTCCCAGACAAGAAAAGCCAAAAAATGTGCCATCATCCACAATTTTACAATATCTGTATCAGACTGGTAAAGATCTTGGCAATTTTGTCTTACAGAAAATCCCAGGGAGTCATGCTTTGATCCTGGATCAATTAAGAATGGTACGCGAGTGGGTACAGATCTGAAATTGGGATCTACAATTACCTACTACTGTGACGGAGGGTATGATATTGAAGGGGTCTCCACACTGACGTGCATAATGGGAGAGGATGGAAAACCCACGTGGAACAAACCTCGACCTACCTGTACAGGTAAGGCCCATGGGGAAAAGGCAAGTAGAGGATGATCTGCCTAGCCCAAAATACTTAAGCAGTTTATCCCATTGCAGAGTTTGATGTTACTTTTATGTAGAACTGCTTGCAAGGAGACAGGTGATTTTCTCAGTGTTTCATAATTCTTTCGTTTTTTTAACACCCTAGGGTCAGGAAGCGCTGGCTTGTATGAGGATTCTTGAACCTTCATTTTAAAGAGAGAGAAAACTGGACAGAACAGATGATCTGCATGACAAAACCTGTTTCCCTAGTGCAGGGCAGGATTCAAAAAACTACTTAAACATTTACTTAACTTCAGCGCTGCTAATCAAAGCCCTTAAGCATGTGCTTTCCTGAGCAGGATCATGATTAATTGAGGAAACAGACAATTTTTTTCTTAGGAGTCCTGTTCTGTGTTTTTTTTTGTTTTTGTTTTCTTTTCTGGCTTAATGATAAAATGGCTTAAATGGTGGGTTTGCAGTTAGACCTTCTTAACATAAGCAGTGACAGAAGAAATAGCTGTCAGTCTGCAATGACTGGAAGAATGAGATCTCTGACTCAGAAAGGTTCCGGTGGGGGGAGCGCTGCTGCTGGAGCTGGGCTTCTGCTGCTGAGAGAGGGCAAAAAGAGTAGGAGTTCATTCTGTCAAGTCCTGAGCTTTAAGAGCAGGTGGAGAGCAGTGCAAATCACCCATTAGGCTACAATACCATACGTGGCATCCCTTAGCCTCAGCATGGTCTTAATAATTAAATGTGAAGCAGGCATGAACTCAGGTTAGGATAAGCCTTATTTTTCTTAATAAGAACTTGCAGCAAGAGCTGCAATGCCTGAAGCACAGAATCGATCACAGGTCGGGGCAGCTGACACTGCACAGGATTACAAAACGTGGGCGGAGATGTATTTCAAAGCAGCAGGAAAAAAGGCTGATGGTTCAAGGCAGGCTTTGGTAAGGGTACAACCAGTGATCTCTTCTTGACTTTCTCTTGCAGCACCCTGTGGTGGTCAGTACACAGGCTCAGATGGCGTAGTCCTCTCTCCAAATTACCCGCAGAATTACACCAGTGGACAAGTCTGCTTGTACTTCATTGTTGTGCCAAAGGACTATGGTATAATTTTTTGACAGATTTTCAGAAACCTGAAAATCTGTTCTTCTGTCTTTCTTGTTTGTATTTGTTTTGATGAAGCAGTAGAATAAGTGCATATGTAAATAGATGTAAGGGAGATTGGAAAATAATGCCACTGTTGCATGCTACTTATACTTTGTTGTGGTCAGTAAAGATGATCAGAGTTTTCTGACTTTCAAAATTATCAAAAATGAGGAAAAAAAAACAAACAAATCTAACAAAAAACATGGTCTTGTGATTCCCTTTCCAGTTCCTGCACTATATCTAGTTGTGCAGAGCTGAAAAATCAGCAAACAGTAATTCATGGTGCTTAATGCTAGCAGCTGACTCAGAAGACCTCTGAGAGTACAAAACGTATTCACCATAAACACATGCAAACTGTGGTGCTAAATAATCTGTCTGTATGGAGAAGCACATACATGTGTTTTGTTAATGTGCAGCTATAGGGCTTAAGGCTAATTTTTATTTTTAAATAGTATGTAAATTTAATTTCAAAATTAAATAGATCATATTGCTTGAGCAGCTCAAGATGTATTTAGAAGATTCTGATGACCTTGTTCAATGATTAGGACTGAGCTTTGCGACTTAGCTCCTGTCTGGTGTTACACAATACTGATGGTCAGCTGACAGAAAACTTGTCAAAACTGAAATGATGGTTTTCCCAGGCATTTTAGAACGGGCAGTCACTTTTATTCTGTTTATTATGCCTTGCCTGAGTTAAGTTTCTGTGTAGACGTTATTTTTTCCTGTATGTTCACCACAACCTGTGCATGAGATGCTTTTAAATAAGTACAGTACAATTACAGATCAAAGGAAACCACATTTTAACAGAGGAAAGGAAGAGCCTGCTGGTAGATGCAGTTCTGACAGCACCAAATCTGTGTTTTCCTAACACGCTTGAATGAGCTGATATTCTGCAACTATTTGCTCATGCAGTCTGTCTATTGAATTGAGACATAAACGTGCATTAAAGCCAGACCCATTTAAATGGACCATCATTCTTTTTATAGACTCCAGTGCTACTTAATTTGGGTCAGAGTCTGGATAAAAGAATGATGGATATTCTAGGAACCTTTGAGTCAGCTAGCTGGATGGGTATTAGTATTGGTTAACATATTTTCTTATTTGAGGGGAATTTAAAGCTCCTTAAGAGTACTTGCACTGACAGCTCTGGCAAGTGAAGGTCTCTAAATTCTGTTATTTGATAATGCTTCTCAGTGCATAATATTGATCTAGCTCTAGTCAGTCCCTGTGGCCTTTTCACTTGTTTATGATTTCCTTTGCTAAGATAGCAAGGTGCAAAATACGGATACCGTGTTGAGACTTCAGTTAAAAGCTCCCTTTACTCGAATTGCCCTTCTGCCTATATGGATCTAGGTGATATCTAAGTTCCTGGGTCTAACTGATGAAATACTACACTGTTCTCTTTCACTTTTTAACCTGCTTTACTGTAGCTGATCTTGATATTGTCTTAAGAAACACAATTTCTAATGGGCTACACAGTCTTGATCTGCAGGTGTGACTTCTGCCAATGGTAGGATGACAGCTAAATTAGTTTCTCTTCTCCACCCGCTACCTTTCAATAGTTTCATTAAAAACAACCAGGAAAACCATTAGTAGCAAATGTTATGCATTTCCCATCTCCTTCACTTCTCCAATTCTGCGGACAGCAGACGTCAGGGTGTGCTGTCGCCACTTTTTCAGTGTTCCCAGCATCAAAGCTGTGCTGGAAACCTGAATGTGCCGGAAACAAATGTTGCAGCTTGGTGGATGATGAATTTCACAGCAAGAGACCTCTCAGCTTATGAATCTGCAACTGGGCACTTACAACTTAAAAATGTGAAGCTAGGAGAGGAGACGGGGGGAGGTGAAAGGCTTTTATGGGCAGATTTGGGAGGAGAAAAAACCTGTTATTCTGAAAAATAAATAACTGAAGTCTTTTTGCATTAGTTTAAAAAAAAAAAAACAGATCCTGTCATTATTTTTTTCTCCCTTTTTATAAATTCTGCCTGCTCCTAGGTGCGTTTACAATGTATGCAGTGAGACCCAGAACACTGAATGGCTTCCTGATTAGCAATCTATAGACAGGCCTAGGACTGACTGTTTATAAAATTGTGAGTGTCCTCTATCCCTAGCAATGGTCCTCCCTGACCGGAGAGGCTCAATCTAGGAATTAAGTTCTTCAGAACAGGGAATGTTATTTTGTTCAGGTTTTGTACAATACCTAACCCAATGGGAGCCCAGTTCATGACAGAGGTTCAATACAAATAATAAATAATAATTATCAGTCGGTGAAGTTACATACCTTGTGTTATGTAGGCAGGCAAATGGGATGATTCATAAAAACAATCCCTTTTGGCCTATGTCAGTGTTACAGTGTACTGGCAAGTGAACACGGGGGAGGCTGTTTGCTGCTTCTCTTATGCTGACTTTGTGGATAAATAAAGGGCTCCTATCTTCCAGGGCTGTCAGTCAGGCCCTTTTTATCCTTGCCAAGCTCCTGAAATAAAAGAAGCTGAAATGCCTCAGCTCCAGGGCTTGGCTGTGTGCAGGCTGCAGCACAGCTCATCCCGCAGCCCGCCCTGACAGGCGCTCCCTCTCTTCGCAGTGGTCTTTGGGCAGTTTGCCTTCTTCCAGACTGCGCTCAACGATGTCATCGAAGTTCACGATGGCCCCAACCAGCATTCCCGGCTTCTCAGCTCCCTCTCAGGCTCTCATACAGGTAGGGACCTGTCCCTGTTGCTGCTGGAAAAAGTAAGCTAAAAAAAATAGTCTGCAATTTAACGCCTTGCTCGGTGCAAAAGAGTATTGTACGCAAACCCTAGAGGGGCTTCAGCAAACCACTTGTGTAGCTGATGCTGTAATCTGTCTCCTCTGTTTTTCTTCTTTCTCCTCACCTAGGTGAATCATTACCATTAGCTACCACCAACCAGATTCTCATCAAATTTAGTTCCAAGGGTCAATCTACAGCCAAAGGTTTTCATTTTGTCTACCAAGGTGAGTACAGTTGTGTTCTGGAGATGTTCTTGGATTGGTGTTATGAGACAATGGTCAAAAATATGTCATGAAGTGTTGAGGACAGTATTAACTGCTTTCGGCATCTGTGGGCCGTTGCACACTTTCTATCTGAACAGGAAGTACCAGAGGAGATTGGTTATTTTGATAGCAATGGACTTGCAGGTGTCTTTGGTTCCTGTGGGTACTTCATGTTCAGACCTTCTACTCAGCCTCAACCCTCACACAGCCCAGGATTAGTATCAGAAGTATCTCATTGAATCATGCCCTGAGTATGCAGCGAATTCCTGAGATTTATACCCAAGCAGTTTTTCCCACTGACATTTTAGCACATTTCTCAGTGTAAGCAGCTGAACACTTGTCTGGCAGCTCTGTAAAATCCTTCCTCTCTGCATGTCATAGGCTTAGGTCTCCTGCTGTCTTACTTTTGCCCCTTGATCCAGTAACAGCTTGCATTGCATCGGGTGAGTCCCACTTAGAGATTTTAAAGTAGTAAATAGAAAGTGATGTGTAGAATAGTGGGAAAACAGAAGGGTTTTTCTCACCCACATGCTTTGTATAGTTGTGGTTCAGCCAAACTTTTACGTGTACATTACTGTAAAGCAGGGACAGGCAGCAGAGGCAACCTGTACCTTCTCTAGGGGTGAAGTAAGGCATGTTTGGGATTTTATAGTATCTAGATATCCCTTCTCTTTAATTTCTGCCTAATTATTGTAAAACAACTGTAATTCTGGTGGTAATTGTTAAAGATTTTGCCAAAGCAAAGATTTTTGTGAAATCAGTGGAGACTACCTCCTCCTTCCTGCGTGCTAATTATGAGCTGCACACTCTTCAGTGATTGCTGCAATAGCAAAAGGAAGAGGGATGCCTGGTTTTGGCCTGCCTGGCTAGGATCTAACAGCATTTACTCCCATTTTTATACAAATGAGTTCTGTCTCTCCCAAAGCCCCTCCCATCCAGTGATACACATGTATTGCAAGTTACCCTGAGATGAAGGAATCAGAAGCCTAAAGCAATGTGTTGAAAGCAGCCTCAACTGGAGAGCGGAGCTGCATGGTCAAGCACGCATCTGAGATTGTTTTGGTGGTTTGGAGAGAGGCCAAGCACGTGCTCGTCAGCCGCAAATGGCTGCACTGGGGTTATCTGAGCAGTGGCGCAGATCCACAAGTATTCTGGCTATCTTGGATTTGGCCAAAGTAGTGCATCGTCGTGAGTGGATCCTTTCTGCCTCTCCATTCCCCTGCCAAGGCCACTGACATGCTTCACAGCTCAGCATCTCACTGTCCCCTTTCCTAGGCGGTCCATGTATCGGGAGGAGAGCCATCGCGTGTGTGGCTTCTGGAGGAGTGGAAGGCACCATCACTAAAATAAAAACACAATGATTTGACATTCATCTCTCTCAATCAAATTAAAATCAAACAAATAATATAGCTAATGTGCTCATCATTTCTGCGTTTTCCCCTGTTCCAGCAACTCAGGCATTAAGCACTAATAAATTGTAAAGCAACTCGGAGAAAAATATGAATTGATTTCTTCCTCAGCAACAGACATTTCTTTGACTTGAATTTCCCCTCACTTATCTATCAGACTCTCTATATCTTTCTTTAACTGTTGTTTCCAGTATTGAACAGGAATGCAGGCAGTTTCAACAGTTGGTGATGCCGCATGCCAACTTAAGTTCCCCTTTTCTTTCTCTTACCGTTGCTGTCATGAAGAAGACTGTTTAAAATTGCCGTGCTTTGTAGCAAAGAGACCAAGTGAGCTGAGAAACCTTAAAGGGTTTTCCGCTGAGGCTCTAGCATTATATGGCAAGCCAACTTTTTGGAAAGTCATTGCTGAATGCCTTGGTTTCCCTATGTAGAAATTACCTTTCTGGTGTGGTGATAAGTGTTTTGAAGGCATACAGTCTCCTCGTTAGAAAGCTTGCATAGTTCTGTGATGTCCTAGCTGCTTTTATTTCAAGTAACACTGGAATTGACAGAAGTTTGAGTGAAATGTTATTTCTTCTCACTGGTCATGTTTGGATTCAGCCGTTGTTTGGGGTTTAGTATAATCAGGTTTCTGTGTTATTTTTATTGGATCTTTAACGTGACAAGAGTAACTTCAGCTCAGTACTGACATCTTGTATGGCTGCGGAGTCTGCCTGCCCTAGTCCTGTCCACAGGCTTCGCTCTGCCCTTGCACAGGTTGTGTTGTGCAAGTGCAGAACCAAAAGGCAACCCCTGTCCGCACAGAGCTTACAGCCTGAGTGCCTACAGCCTGTATTTACCTCCTGTGTCGCTGAGTGCTTACGATCTGGACTCTTAATATTTCCCAAATGTTTGCTTTAACCACTTTTTTGTTTGTTCTTTTTTGTTGTTTTTTTTTCCTTTGCTTTGCAATTGTACATTCATCTGTTGATTTCTCCTGTCTGCAACGCAAGCGGTTCCTCGGACCAGTGCCACCCAGTGCAGCTCGGTCCCGGAGCCACGCTACGGCCGGCGGCTGGGCAGTGATTTCGCGGTGGGGGCCGTGGTGCGGTTCGAGTGCAGTGCTGGCTACGCGCTCCAGGGCTCCCGGAGCATCGAGTGCCTCACCATGCCAGGCGCGCTGGCTCAGTGGAACGTTTCTGTACCCACCTGTGTGGGTAGGTACCTTTGATATGGGGGGAGCAAAAGACAAAACAGTTCTGCAATTTGTGCTAGAAAAATAAATGACATCCGTTGGGATGGTTAAAACTCAAAAAAGCTATTTCTTACCTCATATGTACAAAAGCCAGGCCTGTCTATGAACAAGGGCAGTTAATCCCAAATGTTAGGGAAGGGACCTCTTGATCCAGTACTCAGTTCTGGAACTGGGGACAGCAGCTAGTATAAGTGAGATGTCTGAAAGCTGCTTTCACCTTTTTTGGAGGAGAACAGTCCTAAAGAACACGTCTCCTGGGCTGATGTACCCAGTGTTCCCCACACTTAAGGACTGCTTGTGATAAAACTTATTTGAGAGAGTTACTGAAAAGAGATTATTCATGCAAATCCTGTCCTTAAATCATGAGCCGGTTCTGCTTGCTTTTTTGTCAATGGACAGATATTTTAAGGAGAACGTTCTAGCATAAAGCCGAGGCCTTTCATGTTCAAGCATTACTTTGCTTATTCCAGTGCCATGTGGTGGAAATTTGACTGAACGCAAAGGTACCATCCTTTCCCCTGGCTTCCCTGAGCCGTACCTGAATAGCCTCAACTGTGTGTGGAAGATAACAGTCCCCGAAGGCGCAGGAATACAGGTACATTGTTAGCAGCTGTCGCTGCAGCATGATATAGAGAGGAGAAAACACAGCATCTAGTGCACTTAGAGGCTACATGTTATGAAGTTGAGATGGGTTGAATGTGTAATTCTCTGGAATCAGACATTCATTTACATTCTAGCTGCCAAAAGTGGGTAATATTTCAGTGGATTTTTGCTTCCTGGAGGCACTCTCCGTGGGAAATAACAGGAGCCATGTGGCTGTTCTGGTGTAACAAAATAATTGTGATATTTTGGGCATATATCTTTATATTGCTTAATTATGTGATGTTGAAAACAATGTAAGCTATATGAAGGAAGAGTTGCTTGCTCAGAGTGCCTGTGTGGATTTGTTATGCCAGCAGAGTTGCAGCAGTGTGATTATACAATTACAGCTTTGCTGTTCATTGTCTCCAGGTAAATGAGCTCTCTCCAGGTTTTTTGTGGTCCTTATCATTTCTCTGCAGAAATAGTCCTGCCAGCTAGAGGATGTTGAGAATTAAGCCCAGCATCAGTGACCAAACCTTAGATAACGTTCCCATTCAGCCCATGTGCACCTCACCTTACAGAAAGCATTTCACCATGCGTTACACACTGACATCAGTTGCCACAGAGGAGATGGATTCTTTAATTGATTCATTCTTCCACACGCCTCATTAACAGAGGGTTTCTTTCTTCTTTACACCACTTTGTCTGCAAGGGTTTTGTTCATTAAGTGCTTTTATTTCTCTATCATGTGTTTGGCTAATAGACTTGTAGGTGGGTTCCTCCCTTTCTGCAGCACTCGCAGCTGTTGGCACACAGCAGTTGTGTTTCTCAACAGTTTTATTGAAACGTCAGCTCTGTGTTGCTGGATTACAGTTCTGCTCTCCTGTGGGAGTATTCTTACCTACTGTCACCATCATAACTCAGAACTGAAGCCTGAACCTGAATGTGTGGTGGCCGAACTGGTGGGAGCCCAGTGGCTTACTGGGGGTCGCACAGGTGCACCCAGCGAAACAACACAAGGCCTGGAATAATACCTTGTGCCCTTTGCCAGGCTTTTGCTGCATCCAGTCTATCAAATTCCTCTCTTCTTTCCTGTATTTTGAAGCCATTTAACATAGCGTTTTCAAAAGCTTCAGAGCTCATTGTCAATTCCTTCCTGTTCATCTGAAATTTTAGCGTTCTCCAAACCCCCAGATGGCAGGAGGATCCATTTTAGCTCAGCCAAACGTCCGAACAGTTGAGGCAGTTTGCGAGTTGCTCAGGACTCCTGGGATCAGGAGGTGATAATTCACTTAATTTTTAAAGTGATGTAAATAGATGTCTGTATTTTGCACTGCTGTGTTCTGAATGCAAACCCTTGCTGCTGGTTTCTCAGCCTGTGGAGCTGTTTTTGTGTATGTCTACTGAGCTTAGAGGAAAGTGGGTATTACAGCAGGCTGCTAAAAGCATGTCTGTATTCATAAGTACTTGTTTCTCACCTCTTTGGTTGTGCAAATGCAGCTCTTACGTGTAAAAGTGGAAAATGTAATGTCAAAGAAGTGTTTTAAAGGTTCCCCTCCACCTACTACATGTGACCTCTTGTAAGAGAAATAGATATTTTGGAGTCTAACACAGAATCCTGTGGCTGGGCTTTAACATCATCAAAGCCTGAAGTTCAGGCTCCAGTTCTAGAGTGGGAAGCTTTTGGTGAAGGACTGGAGCGTGGCCCTGCAGAGTAACCCCTCTGGTCCCAGCTGTGCCGAGCTGCGGGGGTCACCCTGCCAGCTGCGGGGCCCCTGCCCCGCTCAGCTCTGCCCCTAGAAACCGAGCAGGACAGGAGGCAATGTTCTCCCTTGGCAGCAAACCAGATCTGGCACTTCCAGTGCAAGTCTTTCCTGGGGAGAAAAGCGTGGTGAGACCTGTTGGCCCCCAGGAAGTAAAACACACAGCAGTGGAGCTGCAAGCAGGGGCTGGGGGAGCCCAGAGGCCGGGTGATGGCCAGGGAGCTGGGCCCACCATGTGCCCGCACACTGGTCCCACTGCTGGCCAGGCGCACGGCCACGAAACCTGGCCCCCTGCGATCCGCTCACCCTGCGCACGCTGCCCGGTCACCCGCTGCTGTGTGCAAGATGCTCTGAGTTATTAGATACTAATTTAAGCATTGGTTTACCCTCATTTTGTACAACAATTAAAGGTTAAACAGCCGTAAATCAGAGGAGGAGGTGAAATTAAAGCTTTCTTAGTAGCGGCGAGTCTCTAGCAGGATTTTTATGTAATCAGTATACGAACTAGCACTTCTGCCATGAATTATTCATTCCTGTAGCAAGCCTTCCTGAGTGAATTAATTTATATACATGGCAGTAAATAGATGCAGATCCCTTGTGAATCCATATGTCAGACTAGAATTAGGTCCTTAAAAATGTTTATTCCGTTAAGTTGGGTACATGGAGGGGGGGGAATAAATAATTTAAAAAATGTAAGAGCAAACAAAATGCATGTTGTCAATCCACGTTGTCTTTCAATAACGTAAATCACAATAGGGGTGTAATTATACAGGCTGAAAGGTATTGACATGGTCAGTGTGATCAGTAGTGGCTCTGCAGGGGTCACTGCAATTTCTGCTGGATGAACTCTTACTTTTTTGGGAAAAAAAACTTTGCAGGAACTTTATAGACTGCTTTATTATTCAGAATAAATCAAGGAGGAAAAAGGTTAAAATGGCAGAAATAATGGGATTTGATTTTTTTGCATGTGTGTATGTGTGTGTTATGTTCAGCAGCACCAAAGCAAGCCAGATATTTGGAGTAGTTGTGTAAATACAGAATAAGAACATAAGGAAATAAGGGTGGGTTTCGCTGAATTCCGAGAGGGAAGAGGGGAGTGTGTGCGTACACGTGTGAGTTTGCAATCCAGATCTGCAGTGCACTGAAGTCTCTTTCAAAGTGTTCAGTCCAGCAAACGTGTCCTGCTGAGCTCTGTGCTTAAGGGAGTAATTCTATTGAATTCAAGAGGACTGCTGCAGATCAGAAGCATTAGGCTTAGTAGGAAATCTTCATCCAAAGAGACCTGAAAGAATCGAGGCTCTCCAATAAGCAGATGCGTGAAGGCTGGGAGTGAGCAGACCATCTACCTGCCAGAGTTACCAAAGCTACAGCTTTCTCCCCAAAGCCACTGGCACTGGTGCCAAGGAACAGTGGCCAATGCCACATGCCAGGAAATGAAGCCTTTTGTTTGGGGCCAAGTCGTACAAGTCATTTATGCTCCTGATTTGTCTGTAAGAGCCTCTTTTTTTTTGTCATTGGCCTAGAAAATTAGTTTGAGGGTTTGAAAATTTCATCTAGAACTTAAGATTAAAGATGTTTTTTCCAAATATTCCTGGCTTTCTCTCAGGTTTGCTTTCTCTCTTAGGCAGTTCACTAATTTTGATCCACAGCGCAGCTTATTTTTCTTAATGGGCCACCGAATACGTTGAACTCCCGGTACTTAGAAATAAAGGCAGAATTCATTTTAACGATAATCAAGGAAAACAAATGTACTGTGCAATCACATATATATCATTGCTCAAGAATAAGAGCTGCTTTTTAGTATAAATGCAGATTTATGAGATACCATGGTGTTATTCATTTAAGGATTACATAGCAGTTTTAACTAATGGAGTCAAGTGACTTCCATAAACCTCAAAATCTTATGGAGCATGGCAGAGACAGGTGGGAAATTTGAAAATGCAAATTGTGATAGGACTAGAAGCTGAGAAAGAAGGCAATTGCAAGGAGCTTCACTGGATTAAAAAAATCTTACGGTATAATGGAAGTTTCCTTGTTCTAATGTTAGTTCCTGGGTGGCTAGTGGAATCTTTCATATGAAAACACTGCAAAAGTCTTCAGGGATTTCTCAAATCAGGAAAAAAGGCCCAGATTCTCAGCTGCTGTAAATTAGCTACAAAAGTACAGGATCTCTTGCTGTTTGTGGTAGTAGAAGACACAACCCCCAATATTGGAAATTTGTAGTCTGGAGTTTGCTGAAAAATAGCTTTATAACCCAAATAGTGCTAGTCAGAAGCAGTAGGTCTTCAATTTCTGCCAGTGCATTAGCACAGATAAATAGCAATGCTGCATTAAAGCCACCGAGCACGTTGCTAACTTTATTAATGGCCCTTTCATTTATATTGTTTGGGTAAATCGTTAGCACAATTTCAGGAGTTGTACTATTAATTTGTTTTTTCCCCTCTTTTTCTGATATCACTTCAGATACAGGTGATCAGTTTTGTCACTGAGCAGAACTGGGATTCCCTGGAAGTGTTCGATGGAGGAGATAACACAGCCACCATGCTGGGAAGCTTCTCTGGTATGTGTTCAGCAGTGTGTTCAGTGAAGCCCATCAGCGCAAGCGTAATTCCTATTAACATCAACTGGACTTCAGCACATACATGAAGTTAAGCATATGCTTAAGTGCTTTACAAACTCAGAATAGATTTAAGCACGTGCTTAAAGAGAATCATATGCTCTATTGAGTCAGGAATTTGACCATTGTCTGCCTGCAGAAAATGTTGATAGCCTTAGAAACAAAACCAGTGGTTTGGTTTTTTTTGGGTGGGATGCTGCAGTTATGGAATTAGCTGCTTAAAGGAAAGAAAAGAATATGGTGCCAGAGACTAGGCTGGTTACCAGCCTCTAACAGCCCTGGATGTTGACCTGTCATTTGGTGACCTTGGAGAGGTTTTTCTACCTTCCCATTAGTGTACACACGCTGGAAATCACCAGCATTTTCAAGCTCTTGCAGCAGCAGTGGGGTGAATGCTAGCTAGTGAATGCTAGTGTATGTAGCTCTGAGTTCTATCTCTCTGTTATGAAAATTTGCTCTAACCTCTTCTTTACTCTTTTTACCCTTGTTGGATAACTCTGTACTGTAGATAAGTCTTTTCTCCTTCCTTTTCATCCATTTCCCTGATGTGCTCTGGCACTTTCTGTAAGCTGTGCTACCCCATGAGCACTTCCACAACCTGGAAGTGGGAGTTCCCACAGTGCTGCTGGGTTGTGCAGCTCAGACCACTGCACAGGCAGGTTAACCTAACCTGGCTGATTTGCACCAAAATGGAGGAAGGACTACAAAACAACCTTTCTCCTGCTCAGCAGTGGGTACTGTAGCTTTTGGCAGAGCAGGGAGTAACAAACAGCCTAAAAGCATTGTGAAGCTTTCGGATAAGTAGAGCCAGTTTCAGACCGATGGCCCTGATTCTTGCTTATTGAATAAACACGGGCTCAAAGCGCGTTGAGGCTAGCAAGGACGGTCATATGTAAAACTGGCAGGCTTAGCTCCCAGAGCTGCATTTCGGATAGAACTGCCTTGACCTGCTGCTGCAACAGCTTCTAGGAAATGAGGCAGGAGAACAAAATCTCGAGCTAGCAGGGGACCTGAGCTCCACCCACACAGTTTCTCTTCACCAATTCCCTTCTCAGTGCCTTCAGTCGGTCTGGTCTGTAAGTGGTAAAACTTCACATGATGAAATTCATCATTATACTTTGAAAAGGCCATTGCAGAGAGGCCTTGGATATTTCTCAATTGGCCTCATTAGAACCTGATCAAAACCAACGGAGCTTGTTAAGTTAAAGGACTTTCTGTTCTCAGCCTCTTCTGCAGCAAATCTCCAAGGATATGGAGGAGGAAAAAAGAATCCTCTTCAGTATTTTTGTGCACCTCTTGTTTTTCCAGGAACTACAGTGCCTGCGTTGCTGAACAGCACTTCAAACCAGCTCTATCTGCATTTCTATTCGGATATCAGCGTCTCTGCTGCTGGGTTTCACCTGGAATACAAAAGTAAGAGCAATGCAGCCTTGATCTCACCGTTTCTCTGGACAATGGGGAAATGGTTACAGAGCTGCTGCCTTGTAGAAGTGGGAGCTATGTAGTGTGGGGAAGGGGCAGTGAGCTTTAAGGCCCATGTATATGTCGTTCCCTGTTCTCAAGTTGCAGAGAGGCAGTGAGTGTAAATGGAGAACAGCTACAGCAGAGGAGATGCGGGGTCACAGAATGACCTGGCAGCTTGCTGCTGATGCACTTGGCAGTGCTGTTTGGTTTCTGTGTTGTAGTACAGCAGGAGCTGTGGAAGCCAAAGTATTAAAAATTCATGGGGAGTTGGCCTGTTCAACACAGTGCTGTGATCTTAGCTCAGGAAGTGCCTAAAATGATGCTTGCCGGAGTCTGGGAGGAACTGCCTGTTCTTTGCAGCCTTTCTGAGGCATTCAATATTGGTCATTGCTGGAGGCAGCATACAGGGCTAGACAGATCTTCATAGGATAATTCAGACTGGAAGACACCTCAGGAGGTAATCTCATCTAACCTCCTGCTGAAAGCAGGGTCAGCTTTGAGATAAAACTAGATTACTTGCATCTTTATGCAGTCTGTTTTGGAAAAACTCCAGGGATGGAGACTGCACAAACACTCTGGGCAGCCTTTCATCACAGGATAAGCACTGGCCATCCTGGTGCTGCTCCTGCTGAACTTGCTCCACTTCATCGATATTTTTCTTACATTGTGGGGAGCTGGATGCAATATTTTAGGTGCTGTCTAATGAACCCTATGCAAAGGGGGTTAATCACTCCCCTCTATATAGCTGGGGACAATGTCAGCTGCCTTTGCTGCCAGTGCATACAGATGGCTCCTGTGCAACTTGCCTGCTGCTGTAGTATCTCTCTCTACTTTGCATTTAGAGGTGCAGCGTCCGGTTGCTGGACAGTGTAATTTCCCTTGTGTATGTGCATGATTGATATGAATGTATGGCCAACCTCCAGACATGACTCTCATTCCAAGCTGCAGCAATTACTGCTGGGGATGTTGCCTTTTGATGATGCCTGTTGCTGTATGGAAGCACCCTACTTAACGTACATCTACGCTGTCCTGACTCCTCTATGTTGGATAGTTTATTGGGTTCATTTGTTATGGATTATGCTAACATCCCAACAGAATGGCAGTACTTTGCTTCCAGCAGGTCTAATGCAAGGCTACAGTTTTGGAGATCTGGACCTGGGATCATCATTGATATATGGAGACAGTATTCTAAAAAAAAAAAAAAAAAAGTCCTCATTGGTAGGAGAACAAACCTGACTGAAACTGGAAGACATGGCAGAGTAGAAAATCTCCTTAGAAAGGACTGCCAGGTTTGCATTCAGATGCCAAAATTCATTCTTCCCCAGTTCTGCGGTTTGATTCCTCCTATTGGAGCAGATTTCCATTCAGGAAAGGTGTGCTATAAGCCAAGTTGCAGCAGGTCACAGTGATGGTAGCTGTTATCTCTTGGATGGTACTATACTGAGGGCTTGAATTATTCACATATAGTCCAGCAGCAGCACAGACAGCATGCAAGCAAGCAGGTGCAGAATGGCAGCTCTCAGCTCTATTCAGTGCATCTAAATTGAGTGTTTAGCTAGCAGTCAGGAAAGCAAGCAGGCCTGTGCATTTGCAGGGTACTAAAGATATGGGTGTGACAGGGCCAGGAGCTAGTTTGGTCTCCATGCAGCTCTCAGAGGACTGCTTAATGCATGGTGATGGTCTGGCTGTGTTCCTGCATTGGTTACAGCGATGCTGAGCTGATGAGAGATGTGCTGGAACTACTGTCTGTGTTCATGCAGTCTTCCTTGGGGCAATGCAAACATAATTGTTTCTTGCTGGACACCAAGCCTGACAATTGCTTCTGATCACAAATCTTGTGTTTGTCTCTGAAGCTAACCGGTGTTCTGTTTATTTTTTCCAAAGCAGCAAATAGATCTGAAAGTGCATTTCGTTGTGTAAAACATCCACAGAAATGGCATAGCTGTTTGACTGCAGGGACTGTGTGTGCTTTTAGAGGGCCAACCAGCACTAAGCTTTCCAGGTTTTATTGTGTTTGCAGATGGAAACCTTGCATATTAATGGCTCGAGCAAAATTACAGCAACCAAGATGATTTGGGAGAGAAAGCGTGCTCTAGAGTGCTCTCTGGGAGGTTGGGAAACTGTGTGTTATAGAAATCCTCTTTCTGCAACTGTTTCTTCTCCACTTGTATTTCAATCAGTAAGTTCTTTGAGGATTGTGTTACTCTGCTGCAACAATCATGTTCGGGTTTTCTTGAGGCTTGGGACTGCTAGATTTGTTTGGTTTCTTTGCTGAGAAAATTAATAGGTGTTGATTTTCAGGGTAGCTGGAAATAATCATTTTTGCTTTGCTGGTACAACTGGCATTTCGCAGCTCTGGGCCCCGTTTTTTTCTTTTGTTCAGTCAGAGATGCTGCAAGAAAGTTGAGAGAGGGGCTGAAACACCAGAGTTTTTCTCCCCTTCATTCTCCCTTACTGGATTCCTCAAGCAAAGCTCTTATCTCTGCATGCTCGCAATCCAAAGCAGAGCGAGAAGAATTTAGGACTGAGTGAAACTCAGTGGCCACTGATCTGAATGGGAAGTTATTTAAAGCTGTTTTCTGTGTCTCTCTGAAGGTCAAGCAATTCAGCCACGTGTGGGGAAGGACCGCATGTTTTCTTGCTGGGAAGCGTGACTTGGATTTCCAAAGGAGAGTCACCATCTCCTTTCTCGTTTCTTTTCTTCATCTGCTTTTGGCTCAGCCTCCAGACTGTAGAGTTTAAGCAGAGCATGAGCCCTTGCAGAGACGCAGAAGGTTATCTTGTAGTGGCAGCTGCTAGCACTGAGAGCGAGGGAGGCGCTGGCAGGCAGCGGAGCCGCGGGGGCGGTGAGGGACTGCAGGCGCCTGCCTTCGTTCTATCTCCACTTGGTGTTGCAGAAGGACGAGGGGGTGGCATGCGTGTAAAGGAGAGCGCATCACCTGACACGTGGCTTCTGGGATTGCTAGTCGGGTTTGCAGCGGGATCTTCCCGGCTGTAATTGTAGCTCAGATGAAATGGGATTGAATGAAATTTTTGTAGGCTGTTCTACAGGCACTGTCAAAGGCTGGCCTTGCTTACTGCTGCTTGTATCACATGGTAAATTCATTCTGTAGGTGAAAACAGGGGGAGTAGAGTAGGAGAATGAAACTGTGCAGCTTCTGCCCAGGAAGGGACGAATTACATACAACAGATACAAATGTCCTGTATGTTGCAAGCGCGACTCAAAACAAGAGTTCAGCCAGCGAGGGGCAGCATGGATAGTTCCCTCTTGCATCCTCTCCAGTCTTCTATCAGATGCTGCCTGGTCAGTAAAGGAATATAAAACATAACATGAGTACAGACCTCTGGTGGGGAGAGTTGGTGGCGGGAGTTTTGATTCATGAACCACTGAGAATGAGTCAAGTCTTTGCTTTGGGAATGGACACGCAGTCACAGATGCAGCTCTTCAGTCAAGCCATTAAGGTTCAGTCAAAAACGTTTTTGGCCGTGAATCACAAAATGAAGTGTGCTACCTTTGTTAAGAACAGTGTGTTCCAGATAAAGTGGAGGTACTAGATATGAATACCTCTGGGTCCTGGACATACCCTGTAGCACGGGGGAATACTGTGTGATCCGTCTGGGCTGGCTTTGTGGAGAATCCAAAGGCCACAGGACTTTCCCACCCAGTGTCTGTGGTGGAGGTTGCTGGTAACCAGGGGGCTGGGATAAAGTAAAAGTGTGCATGTTGATTCCTTCTGTCTTCAGTGTACACCCCATCCCTGCTCCCTGGGGCACTCATCTCGCTCTTCCCTTTACAGCCGTCGGCCTGTCCAGCTGCCCAGAGCCCCCTGTTCCTGGGAACGGCCTGAAGATTGGGGAGCGCTATTTAGTGAACGATGTTGTCTCTTTCCAGTGCGAACCAGGCTATGCGCTTCAGGTACTGAGGACTGTTTTTTCTGACAAGAGGATGACAAGCATTTGGGAAAGAGAGAGACCCTGCAAACTTTGTGTCTTGTTTTTCTCTCCTTCAGGGACACTCTCACATTTCCTGCATGCCAGGCACTGTCCGGCGCTGGAATTACCCACCTCCGCTTTGCATCGGTAGGACTCTTGCTCTTTCTTACTTAGCAGATATTTGTAGCACCTTTCTAAAAATGTGTGAATTGGGTGCTGATGAAATAGGGAAAAGTTCAGTGCCCTGACTGAGCCAGTTGCATTGTTTCAGCAGGACCTCTAGGAACTTTCTTCACCTTCTCCATTTCCTGATACACCCCAGTTCTCAGCCTGTGCTACCACACATAACATATAAAGGTGCTTTAAAAGTGGGTGTATAAACGAAAGCATGCTGCAGCTGGTGATTTTATCTTGGTCATGGTAGGGCAACCCAGCAGCCAGGGACACAGTACAGTAGGTTTTGTTTCAGATGGATCCCCTTGACTGAGGGCTGCTAGAGTTGCGGGGAGGACAGGAGCTCTGTAAAGGTCTGAGTCAGAGAAATGTAGATTTCTTCTGGAAGTGAGATAGAGCATGAAAATATCTTCATTTGCTGCAAGGGGAAATTTCAACAGAGTCACTCCTATGGGCCAACCAGAATGCTTTATTTTAAATGTTTAAAATGTGACTATAGTATAAAATGTAAAAATACAGAAAAGGTTTCCTCAACAAAAACTCATTCGAAAGGGAAAACCTGAAACTTCTTTATGCTGGAAGCAGATAGTCTTTATGGTTTGAGGTTTTTTTTCCATCTTAAGTAGAGACCTGCAGACTGATGTGGTTTTTTTTTTTTGAATGCATTTTGATATTGCTGTAACTGCATCTTTTACTGTTTTCCTCCCAATATCTCCAAACTGCACCACCTAGTGCCTTGCCTTCATCGCTTTGGTGTGTAACAGGTCCTGTGTGACCAGTAAGAGCCAGGTCACTTGTCAAGACAGCTATTTGCCTGTGACACCCTCTGAGGAGAAGGGCTGAGACTGCTGAGCATTTCAGGCCTTAGGAGAAAAGGACTAGGCAGTTGATTTCCACTGTGGCAGAAGCAAGCCCTAGAAGAAGAGAGACAGAGGTGAAGAGAACTTGTTGGAGTTTTTGGATTATTTTCAAGCAGTATTTTGCTTTTAGCAAATCTAGATGTTTAATATTCATATTGCACATTTTACAGCTTTGAGAGAGACATTTATGCATTTAATAGCTTTAGTTAACAGTTATTTCAGGCTCCTGCTGTTCTAGCTTACATCATTTTGCTTTAAAGTAATTATGAGAGCTAACAGCTCTTTCATCTGATGATCTGCAGGCCAGCAGTAAGTGCAGAGACAGTTACAGCAGAATGTCTGAGCTAAAGGACTCATACCCATGGGAGTTGCTCTAAAAGAAACCAGAAGCCCGTCAGCTCAGCATCAGGTTAGGGGATTCCAGCATGGAGGAGGAGGATCCCAGTATTGCACTAGGGGTTGATGACTAGCTGAGCAACTACAACTTTCAAGTTTTCTTCTTTTGATCAGCATTAATCATCCAGTTCAGTAGGATTTTGCCTGGCTGGGCTGTGCTTACTAGGCACTGTCACAGTATAAACACTAGTGCAGTTTAATTCAGGTTGTGTACTTTTGGGCAGCCATGACTAAGTGCAGTGGTACAAATGCCTGTCCACTTGTCTGTTCATATCTCTTAGCTTGCATCACGCTTGATTGAAAAAGGTCATCCAGCTTCAGAGACGCATAAACACATCCGTGCAGATCATCATGAGTGACCGTTGTCTTTGTGGGAGCTGTGGGGATGCGCAGCACCCCATGCTAGCAGTGCTGAGCAGTGCTCATTGTCCTGGGTTCATCATACACCAATGTGTCTAAACACTGCCCAGACCACCACTGGCTGCCAACCAGCCACACAGGAACCCAGGCTTCATTGTTCCCCTGCTCAGAGAACTTCTTGCTTCCCTGGCATTGTGCCGATTTTCTTTTTGTTCGCTTCATCCAGATGCTTGACTCTTAAATAATTTAGAAGTAGTACTACTAAAGAACCATTAAGAGGAAGAAGAAAAAACTTCTGGGAAAAGCCTCATTAGTAGCAAGTGCACACACAATGAGATATTGGACAAAGAGAATCTCTACCTTCACCGTCAGAACGTGTTAGGGAGTACACCTGGGTGTGTTCTGTTGGATGATATTACCATAACAAGGTAGAGGTCATCCAGATAAGCCTGAGAAGATGCTATCTATGCTTAAATTTAATGTGATGCTTTTTGTAAACATATTTTATGCTGTCATCTGTGGATTGCTTCTTGGAAGGGAATTTACTTCAGTCAGTGGGCAAACACGCTGTTCTATATTTATCAGTAATTGCTTGGAGAGTGACAAGTATAGCAGTCAAGGTAGATCAGTTAACCAGAAAAAGTAGAGGTAACTGGAGTCAAAATAAGATCAGCCTGTATCTTCACAGTAATTTTTGCTGTGGTTAAAAATTCAAACAAGTGCAGTGTGCATGATGTGCACTGTTACGGTGTCTATGGAGAGAGCAAACCATCCATCTCTCCTTGCAGCTTAAATCTGTCTCTCGCACTGTGATCGCCAGAACTGTATTTCTGGGTCAAGGCTTTTATCTTGAGGATAGGAGAAAGGCACGTGCATTGGTAATGCAGCCATTTAGTGCCTGGCAAATCTGTGCTAGTGTCTTAGCAGGCTGTTCTTTTTTCTCTTAGGTTTTTAATTTCTTTATTTCCCACATCACTGGCTGGGCATGGCCATTGTCCGGAGAGATCTGCAAGCAATCCTGACCATTAACACTGTTGATTTTACAGCCCAGTGTGGAGGAACAGCAGAAGAGATGGAAGGAGTGCTCCTGAGCCCAGGGTTCCCAGGAAACTATCCCAGCAACCTGGACTGCACATGGAAGATATTGCTGCCAGTGGGGTTTGGTGAGACAGCTGGTTTTGGTTTGATGCTATCATAAAAGAGACGAGGAAGATACCAACCCTGTTCAGTCAGTGCATGGCTAGTGCTGGATGCACTGCTTGCCAAGATGAGTTACAGAAATTCTGTTGTTTGACATCCTGATCGCACTTTCCATTAAATGTGCATTTATGTGGTGCCATGAAATGGTTAATACTTTTTCAAAAGGTGATTACAGGTCACCATAGAGTGTAACAGGTTAATACAGATTTGTAGGGATGTCTCTGAATCAGCTGTAACATCTTCCCATAATGTGCTTGTGTACCTCCTTGTCTTGAATTACTCATATTTGTAACAGCCTAAAAACATCACCTGTTGTTTCACCCTTTATAAATGTAAAAAGTAGACCATATCCTGCCTGAGGTAGATTTCATGCAGGCATCGCCACATTAGGAATTAGGATCTCCCCAGCTGTTACTAGGAGAAAGATTTGCACACCTCCAGCTCAGCTGCTCTCCAGGCCAGCCTCATCAGGGTGCCTAATTACCAGGGGGTGGAAGTGTTGCATGCCTGGAGGAAGTGCTGACTCTATGGATTTCCTGAATTAACTTTCCTCCTCCAGGTGTAGCTGCATGGCTGCTGTGTGCTGCTGAGGAAAGGAAACACCTGGCCTGCCAGCCGTGCTGGCTATGTGCAGTCTGGCAAGAGGGTCCGTGTAGCTGTGTGTTTGCCTTCATAATTTTTCTGGTGTCAGGCAGAGGGAGAGGAGTGCACAGGAACTCCAGCAGCCTGAAACCACAGCGTTAATAGCCTGATCATGTCTGAAGCTAGCAGGACAAGGCACCCTCTACCTCCAACACAGTAAATGTACTCTTTCTGATTGACTAGGCTATACTGGGCATCACTGGGGGAGCAGTGCTGATGTGTTATGGCTTGTGTATAGCTTTAGAGGTAAACTGCTTATTCTTCCTCCCCAGGTGCTCACATCCAGTTCCTAAACTTCTCCACTGAGCCAAACCATGACTTTGTTGAAATCCGCAATGGGCCATATGACACCAGTAACGTCATTGGGCGGTTCAGTGGCTCCGAAATCCCAGGATCCCTCCTGTCGACATCTCATGAAACCACCGTGTACTTCCACAGTGACCACTCACAGAACAAGCCAGGCTTCAAGCTGGAGTACCAAGGTAAGGAGGCCACTGAACACGCAGCAGTGGGACAATCCTGTCCCCAGGTGCTAGTGGTGAGGGAGAGAGGGTAGATGGCGTGGTTGCTGCTATTCTGTTGAATTCATTCCACAAGGACTTAATCCAAATGAGTGTAAAGGTGTTACATGAAGACCATGCTTAATCCTCATAACTGGAATCTGTTCACCCTGGCTTATGCCTACGGCAAATAAATGTTCCTACAGTGCTTTCTGACAGTGAAATGCCTTTGAATTAATTCCAGCTAGATTCACTTAGATCTTGGCTGTGTTGACTGTCATGTGCAAAGAGAGGAGTCCTCAGCAGCTGTGAGTTTGCTCTGGAATTTCACAGCTGCTTTTCAGTCTCAGCTGAAGTCCAGTTTGGGCACACCCAGATGCATCCCTTCTATCCTCAGCTGCAGCCGAGCTTTGTGCTGAGGCGGGCTGGTGGAGGGGAATGAGCAAATAAGGAAATAGCTAGATAACATAACAGTGGGGCTGGCATGGAAACCTGGAGTGAAAGTAGAGAAATAAATTACTAAAGTCAAAAGATGTGCTCAGTACAGTTTTTGGAAGTGATGGGGGAATGGAGGTGCTTAGGTTCTTGCCCAGCATGGGTCCTCAGGCAGCTCCCCAGTTTTGAACAGGCTGCTCCTGTCAGCAGCAACTGCCTCTGTCCTGAAGCCAGCCGAGCAGAGCCCTGAAAGTGCTCTTCTCTTACTGGATTTGCTGCTCTTTAAAGGTGCTGGACTGGGGCTGCCTGTGAGTCTTTGCCCTGTTGAAGAGGACATGAACTTTTGGTCCTGCTTGATCCACAGCTCTGCCTTGAATCGGGTCTTTGCAAAATCCTTTGGTCTTCTTTGTCCACCTGTCCTTGGCATATGGGAATATGGGCAAAGGGATACCAAGGGCAGATCACGTACTTCGTGCAAAAGATAATTAGGACAGGCTTTGCTGTACAGCAGCTGGGAGCCAAGTGATCCAGCTACTGTCTGGGAGAGAGATCTGAGGAGCAGGAAAGATGGAGTGTGTCTCCAGCCACGTGCTGTAGCCAAGGACTGACAAAGGGCTGACTCTCCAGAAATAGCAATAAAAGCCGCTACTCATACTTAATTGAAAACATTAATTCTGTCTTGGCTGTCCTGTTCATGCACCATATAATTCAGGCGCTACTGCACGATTTAGGAAGGAATGTGCTCTGTGAGGCACTCTGGATAATCTCATGGAAATTGCTATGCAAATTAGCTCTAGCAAGGCTGACCAATAATTTGTAATGCCAGGTGGAACATGCTAACCAATTGACTTGCATTCATCATCAGGATTGTCCACATTTTGTTGAAAAACAAGGCAGGTTTCCCAATTAGAAGTGAAGTGCGGGGTAACCCTGTGAATACAGGCTCTGAGACTCCAGAGGACCAGGGTGGGCCCCAGCACTCACGTCTGAGGCTGCCACAAGGCAGCAGCAGGATCGCCCCTCATCTTCCATGCAGATGCATGTGTGGTTCCTTGAAGTTTTATTTCTTTCAATTAAGTCATTGTATGGGGGGGAAGTAGCCAAGCAGTGTGATGAGTGTACTGTTCCTGCTTTTATAAGAAAATATGAAGTATGAAAATTTTCTTTTTTTTTTTTTTCCAGCCTATGAACTGCAGGAATGCCCTGACCCTGAACCTTTTGCCAATGGGGTTGTAAGAGGAGCTGGTTACAATGTTGGCCAGTCCATCTCTTTTGAATGTCTGCCTGGGTACCAGCTGATCGGTCACCCCGTCCTGACGTGTCAGCATGGCACCAACAGGAACTGGGATCACCCACTGCCCAGGTGTGAAGGTATGGCTTTGGGGTCACCCTGAGAGCACCCCAGCTGGGATTCTGGGGAAAGAAAAGGCCTCAGCTCTCTGTTCTGGCCTCCGTTTGAATCATTGTTCTGTGGTTGGGCTGAAAGTTTCTCTGGAAACAAAAACATTGCTGGAGGCAGGCTAGAATGAGCACTTTGAATAAAGCCTCAAGCCCTGAGGTGTAGAAGCATGTTTTCAGTAAGTTGATGTTCAACATATTTCAGCCTAGTCAAAGCGAACATTTTGAACGGTTCAAAACCAAGGTGCATCTTTTGAGGTGGTGCGTTTGAATCTCATATTATGGGTGAGGGCTGTCTCTAGCTGTCAGTCTTGCTGCTGGTATTAGTGGGACCTGTGGTTTCAGAAGTCCAGGGTCATTGCAGTAATATTTTTTATCTGTTCTATTTCTCCAAATATCTTCCATTTCCATTGGTTTAGCATTTTTGATCGGCTGATCCACAGAGTTTGCCTTCTTCCTAGAGGTCTGGAGAGCCTTGCAGGTCCTAATTCTCTAGCTGATGCAATTTCCTCATGCAAGAGGTCAATATTGTCTGTCTTGGTAGATGAACACTGAATCAGGAAACTGTAAAATGAGTTGCTAAAGCTTGCTTAAGAACTCAGGGGCAGACAAAAATTGAAGACTTCATCCGTCTGCGCATGCACACGCAGACTTTGGGGAACACAGAAGCTGCACTGCAAGTGCTGTGTGTGAGCTCCTTGCAGATGTTTCACAGAGCTCTTCCCGCTCTCGTGCATAGCAGCTATGGCATTTGTCTTCTCTGCTTTCAACAAACAAAAACCTGTGTTGCTGTGTTGGCCCTGGTAAAGGACTGCTGATGCATTGTCAGGTTTACAGCTTGTAGAAATGACTCTTTCTGTTTTTCTTTCTACTTTTTACTTCCCCCCGCCGCTTATCAGCCCAGAATTTCATGCTGACATTGAGCATGATTAGAACAGTATTTTGTTGTCCTCAGTAAGGTTCTTGCCTTTTTCCAATTCAAACAACTATCAAGGTCAAAATTTTTGTGATGAGCCAGTGTGCCTGAATCAGGTAGAGAAGAGAGGCTTTGATCAGCCCTGCTCTCTGCAAGTGCAGCCTCTCCTGCTGGGCTGCAGTGCGCTTAGCAGTCACTGCCGTGCTGGGTCCCCGGTAAAAGACCCTTGCAGCTCACAGGACTCTTAGTGTGGAAAGATTGTGCCCTTGTCTACTCTCCTTAGGTGACATTTCGAAAGTGGTCCAACAGTTCTTCAGTAATCTCGAACATGCTGTATATCCTGAAGATCGTGTGTGCTAGGAGGACCCTGCAGTCGGAAGGGAGCGGACCTACGTTCTAGGCGTCGAAGCTCAAATGTCCAGATTCTCTTTTCAAACCCCAACAGGGCCATTTCGGTCTTTTACCCTTTGGACCAATGGGCTGAGTTTTGTGTGGTTTACTTCAGGAAGGTTTCATACGAACCCTTAAGAAATTCAAGGCTTCTTATTGAAGACTTTCACTGCACTTCCCAGGAGCACTGACCTTTATCCCAGCCTCCCTACAGCACTTGGTCTGCATTAACTGTGCACTGGGGAAAGAGAGGGAGGGCTGATATTTTGCCTCTTTTAAGTCCTAAGTCCTTGAACTCCAGAGAACACAAAGCATGAAGAACCAGATCCTCAGCTGCTCTTCAGTGACTCCAGCAGCGCAACAGAGATGTGCATGACTTGAGAAACTGTTCGGCACTCAGCACGCTGGCTGCTGCCTGCTGCTGGTAGGGTTGGTGGGTCGGTGGTAGCAGGGTGATGCCCTTATTTGCCTCAGGCATCAGCTCGGCCAGCTGCAGCCATGCAGTCCTTATTCTTTACTACTGTGTTTTTTAAGTAACTTTCTTGTTCTGCAGCACTTCTGATGGAACAAAGGGGTAAGGGGTTAGGTACGTTTTGGGCCATTTGCTTTTTTTTTTCTTGTGTGTGCCCATCTGCTGGGCTAAGTGCTGTTGAAGTCAATGTAGAACTTTCCTTTTCTAGCTCTTTCCTGAAATGCATCCGAGCTGGATAGTCCATTTTTGCACAGCAGCAAGCAGTGATGACTTGGTGCTTTAGGCTAACCACCTCACCTTTCCCACACGGGTCACAGCTGAAAGCTGTTTTAATTAAAAGAGAAGTTGTAATTCTGAAATAAATGCACAGAGGCTGAGGTTTCCAGCAGCACTCCAGGGAGTTTTTCCAGTGATCAGCAGGCTGTCTGCTTTGCAGGGCAGAAAGGAACTTGGCCCCCAAGGTTCCTTGGATGTTTGTTTAGGAAAATGAGTGTATGGATTTATATAAATACACATGCTTTTCTCAGCTTGACAGACTGCATGAGTAAGCAGAGCAGAACTTAGGCAGTAAATGTTTGGAGGTCTGGCTCTAACTTCACATCTGGCACATCCAGTCATGTCCAGAGTGGTAGAAGTCTGTGGGGCTACCCCTCTATGACAAGGAATTTGTGGTGCTGTATGTTAGTGTAGCACTGAACCTGAATTAATAAGTTGTGCTGGGAGGAAGAACGTGTTAACCTAAGCCAAGGACTGGGTTAATACAGCCATGTGGCTTCTGAAAGGGAGCTGGCTCAAGCAGGTGACGCTGTCTGCGCTTACCCCTGTGCGCATACATTCACTTGTTGCAGGCTGTCAGTAATGCACTGCAGGTGTTATCATTTCACCTGAACTTCTGTGCCAGGGAGGTCCAGAAGCTGATGCTTGTACATGGGACTTCGGGACCTGGGGACCTTCTGTGGCCCTCCTGCACTACCTTCAGCAGGATGTCATCTTTCTGTCTCTCTCTTTCACTGCCCAGGCTGTTTCTAATTACATCTCTTTAGTTTGTGAGTTCGTTTAGACCTGGAAGATACCTACTGCAATAGAACTGTCATCTTGATTAATGAATTGGATGCTGCTGTTGTACAAATAAATCATCATTTCCCCCCTGCTCAGATGTGATCTGTGAAAAGCCAGCTGCTCAGTTGTTCTGGTCCAGGCCATGCTGTATGAACAGGGGCATAGATTTGCCCACTGGTGTGATCTGGTCAGGAGCTGTATTTTCCATGCATGGATGCAAACAGCTGGTGGAGCCCAAAGACTCTTACTAGGGTATAAGATAGAGTTTATTTTTGCACCTGGCTATCACATCTGTACAAAACACCTTGATAGTCTCCAACTCTGGAACACTTAACAAATTTATTGGAATGGAATTAAATTGAAAAGGTTAGATGTAGTTGTGACAGATAGGAATTATTCACAGCAAGGTAGGCTAAGGTTTTGGGGCTGGATCCACCTGTATCCAGAATTGCTATCTTTTTATCCAAAAAAAAAAAAAGGAAAATGGGAAATAGAGGATCTTTGAGAGTTATTGTTTTGGGGGGTATTTCTTCATTAGGTTTGTGTTTTATTTGATTACCTGCAGTGCCTTGTGGGGGCAACATCACCACCCAGAATGGTACAGTTTACTCTCCTGGCTTCCCCAACCAGTACCCCAATTCCCAGGACTGCAGTTGGCTCCTTACAGTGCCTGTGGGCTACGGGATCCATCTCAACTTCACTCTGCTGCAAACAGAACCCTACAATGATTTCATCACTATTTGGTGAGTACAGCAAAGGTGTGAGGACTGACCAGAGTTGCTACTAAGGCTCCATTTCTGCAAGACGCTCTTGCAGATAAATAGAGCACCCATTGCTGCGGTGTGTGGGTAGTGCTGTGTTTAAGAGTGGGAGGAATTATCCTCTGGGGATAGTAGGATGAAAATTTGGAATTTTTTTTTAACTCCAGGTGCTTAATAGGGCCTTTAGATTAAGGACCACGAGCTACGAGGGGCTAGCAAAATGGGCAAGGTGACTATCTCCAAACACAGTGTTATATTCCTGAAAAGTGCAGGCAGGGACTGCGAGGTCGCTGAAGGGGATGATCACTGAATGGCTGGGTTCCTCATGCAAGTGATGAAAATGTCATCCTGTATGCCTAAAGGGGAGACTGTACATGAATCTTCACCTTTTGTCGTGCCTCTAACTTCAATAGTGTTCTGCAGCTTACAAAGAGTAGTCCCCACCCTTGGTTGTATAGCAGCACCTTTAAGACCTTGTAGGTGTTAAATTAATTTCAATTAATTTCTATGATCATCAGCTGTTAAAAATGAAGCACGTCAAACCTGTGTGGTGCCTGGGGTTAGCTGTTTTCCCACTGTGGCTGGTTTGGCCCAGTTACTGTGAGCAGGGGCTCAGCTGCCAGTGGGGGAACACCGACCGACATCCCAGCTGCAGCAGGAGGTTGTTCAGCAGCCGAGCCCTGCTCATCCCACTGGGTTCTTTCATCAGCCTATCCCTTCGTCTCCAGAATGCTCTGCTGAATGGAATAAGGGAGTGTCTCTTGGGAAGCCTAAGGGGCTTTACTGAGGAGACTTTATGAATGGTAGATGGGGTCTTTATCTCAAGCTAAATTTAGTTGAAATTAATCTTGTTCGGACGTGCATACTAGCAATTGCTTTTTGCTTCCGACTTCTCTGACAGATGTTTTCTGGGGCTCTTTTTTTTTCTTTTTCCTTTGCACTTTATCTATGGATAGCTGTCTATGGATAGAAGCTGAATGAAGAAAAAGCCATTGGTAAATCATTTACCAATGTGTGCTTTTGTTTTTAGTTTTGCAGTCAGAGATGTGCATTAAAAATAATTGCACAGAACACAAAGGCAATGCTAGGATTGCATTAGGCAGGAGAACTGTTGGTGACCCCCAGTGCCTTTCCAAATAGCAGCAGCTGGGAACTGTGACCTCTGATGTAAAATGGGTGTAGCTCTGCTGAGGTTAATGAAATGACACAGATTTCTCATTTATTGAGGACTTCACCCCAGGAGCCTTGCAGGCTGGGATCTTCTTTTTATTTTGGAGAAGGGTAGAGAAACGGCATATTACCACAGTGCACACAGCTGGACTGGCTGAAGAGCTTGTGGCCAAATTCTTGAGCTTGTAGCACTAGATCAATATCTGACTTTCAAAATATCTCCGTGTCTGCTGTGCAAACAGTGAGTGAAACTGCTTTGGAAAACTGGCCTTAATTCTTCAAGTTCTGAAGTTAAAAATAAAGTTTGTGCTTGCAGTTGTCTGCTGGGCCAGCACTGTGCTGCCAGAGGAGATTGTCCTTGTTATGAAGGAGTGGGGAGAGGGGCTGGGGGCACAGGTCAGCTGCCTGGGGAGCTGCTGTGAGACTATAATGCAGATGTAGAAAAAGGAGGACAAGGAGGGAAGAACAGAAAGGAGTTTCGGTGTAGGAGGTTGGTTGTTGGCTAGGATTAAATGTGCATAATAATGCTTTTTTCTTGTTTCTGACCTATGATTTCAGGGATGGTCCACAACAAACAGCCCCGCAGCTTGGTATGTTCACTGGCAACTCTGCTAAGAAGTCAGCCCAAAGCTCTTCCAATCAGGTCCTGGTGAAATTTCACAGCGATGCAGCCAATGGAGGGATTTTTGCCATTTATTTCTATGGTCTGTATTGCTTCCTGAGCAGTGCATGCATTGTACATGCCTATGGGATGTGGAGGGGCATGGATCAGTTGTGGCTTGTGGGGAGAACTAGTTCTAGGGAAGAGAATATGTGGAAAAAATATGGTTTTACCCGAAGTCTTCTACAATAGGACAGTTTTCACAGGTTGGAGATTGAAAGTCTCTTATGCAATCAAGTGCTGGCAAGTGGTCGCACAGTCTGGGCAGACCTGGATATCCATCTGTAACATTTTAATAATTCAAGCGCAGATCAAGTGCCTGCAAACTAAGAGCCGTGCCAATCCTATGCCTCTCTCAAGGTGATGCTGTAAATACCGTCCTCTCCATGGCAGACCCCTTTATGGATAGCTCCGCTTTGTTTACTTAAAACTCTCCTCCGCAATTTTAGCTGGGTATGGTATGGTCTTTCCAATGCCATGCTAAACCAATTAGATCATCTTACTGTTCTGTTTTAAATGACAACTGTGTCCCAGCTGAGAGGTGACTTTGTTTCTCTGGGGAGGAAAATGATTCTTGTAAATCCCTGAATTATTGGGGGATTCTTTGGTGTGAGTGCAGCTCACACCAGAGAGATGTTGAGTATAACATCAAAATGAGAGCATTTGCTTTCCACCACTAAACGAGATCCCAATTTTATATTGGATTAGCTAACAAGTTGCTACAGCAGTACTGGGATTTTGGAAAGTGCAAATGGAGACCTCCTTGTGCTTTGGTAATTTGCTTGCAACAACTTCAAGAAAGTCTAACATGAATTACACGATGAATCTGTGCAGAATGTTTTAGCTTATGTTCAGCTCCAAAAGGCAAGTACTATACAGATAGGCTGGATTTAAAGAATGTTTGCTAGGCTTTGGAGGGAATTGGTTTGCTGCTGCAAAACACTGTAAGATTTATATTACTAGACAATGGTGCATATATAACAGTTATACAAAAAAATATGGGTTAGGCAGTTTGGCTCAGAAATGAGCAGTACATAAACACTGCTGCAGTTCAGTGAATGCTTCCTTTTGTAATATGAATTAGATACTGCCATTGCTGTCGTTAGAGCCCACCAGCATATGTTGCTGTTCTCTAGTCTTGGTAGCCCTTCATACTGAGGTTTCTTTAACTGATGGTTTATTTGGGGTATAAAGCCACTCATGGGCATTCCAGGCAGGGGAGGTCTGGAGTTTGTGCTGGTAGGAATTGGTGTCAGCCAGCAGTCATTTATAGCCTGTTAACCGGATGGGCGCTCTAGCAACTGCTTGGCCTTTTATTAAAGCATTGCTTACTGGTGTATTAGTCCCTTTATACATGGGACTTCAGTATAAAGCCTAACCCCAGAGATTTAACTGACTGTGGTTGTTGTCTGCAGGGTGAGATGCCTCTCTCAGGCTCTCGTTCTGCATGTGGTGCCTTGTACCACCGGAGAGCTGGGAGACGGGAGAAATGTTCCCACATGGATCAGGCAGAGCGGTCAGTTACATCTTTGGCATTGCTCTTTGGGGTTAACTGCAGGAAATGGAATTTTCTCGGGATCTGTAGCAATGTATAATTTCATTTCTGCATCTGCATGTTGGCAGATCTAGGACATAAACATCTTCTCTCAGCTTTAAATTGTCTTTTCCTGTGCAGTGGAGATCAGCAGCACCCTGTCAGAGAACTGTTGCCCTTTTAAATGCCTGCAAAGAAACATTTCCTTAGGGTGGAGGAAGGGAAACAAAAGATGATTCAGAGAGCTTGAAGATTCAGTAATATCCCTTGAAAAATGATGATGTTGCACCTATTATTAAGTGGGTTAGTTCAGGTGCCAGCTCGAATTGATGTGTGGCTGTGATGGGAAAGGGTTTTATGGCACAGTAACTCAGGGGGGTCCCAGTGTGGTTTCAAGGACAGGACTCTGTTTTGTCCCAGTGAGAACAAATGGATGTTCTGTTAAAAGGAGCTTCACTGGTGCTGTATCACCCATATGCTGAAGCCATCTTAATCACACCTCTTTATTGAAATATGGCCCATTAAGGAGAGGAGATTAATGCTGTAAACTCTGGGTTGTCTTTCCACTTCAATAGATGCTGTCAAGCACATTCAATATGGCATTTAATTCAAATTTTTGTTACAGATTCCCCCTTCCCCCACTGCCAAACATCTGTTTAAAAGATTGCAAACAAGTGTGTCCTCTCCTGGGATGGCTCTTGGCTGCGTAACAGAAGGGATCTCCTTCGCTGCCCCTATCTCCTGCTTTTCTCCCCTCCTGCATGCAGAGAGACGTGATGGTGCCACACTGGGGAGCAGTCACAGAGAGCTCTGAGCTGTAGCAGAGCACCTTTTTCAGACGCAGTGCAATCACTAAATACAGAGACTCTGTGCCCGAATGCTGACCCTCCAGCGCCGGGTGGTGGCTGAGGTGAGGGCGATGGCAGCTTTTCTAAGGTCAGAGAAAGGGCTGCCGTGGGAACCAGGCTGGCTGCTCCTTTAGGCACCTCCTTGAAGGACCTGCCTTTTTGGAAGGCGTTTAGCAGCTTCTGCCTCTTCAGATGGGCCAAAATGAGCACCCAAAAATGGGCCATCTGAGGCAGTTTTGAAAATTTTGGCCTAATGCCCAATCTGGACACCCTCCCCCCCCCTTTTTTTTTTTTAAGTTTAAGTAGAGTTAATATTCAGAGAACTAGTTTTTGCACAGCAGATTTTCTCTCCTGCGATTCTGATGACAACAGAGCTGGCGCTTTCCTTTGATCCCCCTGGTAGAGATCAGCTCACTGTAGTAACGGGTGTTTTTTCCTCCCCTTTGCACACCTGGGAAGCAGCCTGCATGGCTGGGTTTTCCTTGCAGTAACCCAGAAGGGGCTGTGTCCCCCGGTCCTTTCGCATGCCCTCCAAATGACACATTTTTCCACATACCTTCTGGGGAATTTATCATTTTGCCCCACCTTAGGGGGTAGGGAAATTGGGGTGAAAGGATGGGGAATCTACTTCTTTACATGTGTATTTAAGTATTATCATAAGCCTCATTAAGGTTGCTGCTAGCTTTGCCGTGGTGTGAAGAGTTCAACGTAGTGGAGTTAGTAAGAATTAATATTCACTGGCAGCTTGAGCTCCAGTATCTTAAATTAAAGGGCTGATATAAATTTCAGAGGAAGTTATGCTTGTCCAGGGTCAGGTGCGGGGGGAGCAAAGATGCAGAGAAGTGCTGAGCAAATAGCAGAAAATGTCTTTCATTAATATTCATTTAGTTCCCAGTACCATTTTTTTCAATTTAACCATGCTCGCAGCTCTTGTGTGTTTATTTTCATAAGCAGTACAGTTCTCAAGCCTTATGCACCCATATACTTGTAAGCAGTACGTTTGTTTTGCTCAGTGTTTGCTCATCTTTAATTTTTGATAGAAAATTTGCTATTTGCAATGTATTTGGTCAGGTGCGTGAGTCATAGAAGATTTTCTGCTCCTCAGCTAGAATCCTCATTCCCATTTAGCCACACGGCACCCCTGAAGAAACACCTAATTGGATAAGAGTACAGTCTGCACTGTTTTGCCTTATGTGAGGCACTGACACGAGCCTTGCCTAGGTTACTTTGTGAACTGTGAGTTGCATGCAGAATTTGCAGTTGAAAACATTTGCACTCCTGGAATTATTTGCAGAAGAAATTAACAAATAATTCCAGGTAAAAAGTAAATCGTTGGGTTTTTCATTCTCTGTTCAAGGACAGGCGGTAAAGATGAAATTCTCTGAATAATTGTTGTAATTTACTTGGTGCTGGAGCAGTCCGAGACTTTTCTTCCTCAATGATTGATCTAATTCCACTGAGGGTCACCAAGATCTTCTCTCCTAGTATCCCAAAGGACGGTACTGTGACCTCATGTCAGCAGCCGTCAGTCATCACGCAGTGTTCATCCGAACAGACTGTCAGTGTCTGGGCACCTGTATATCACCAGACTGATGAAAATCTGTTTCCTATTAGATGTAAGAAACTGGAGAAAGCTGCTCAGGGGCACAAATAACTGGAGCCATCTCTGTAGGGTTTGGAGGGTGAAAGGGCCGGTTGCATTTTTGCCAATTCCTTCTGCTTGTGGAGAGGCAGGATTTGCTCTGATGTCTGTTCTGCTTGGCACCGAGACAGTCGTGGCTGCTTTCATCCCCAGCTTAACGTTTGCTGCTCTTCCTTTGCTGTCTTTCAGCCTACCAGCTCTTCAGATGTCAGCCTCCGACCATCGTTCCCAATGCAGAAATCATCACTGAGAACGAAGAATTTAACATAGGTAGCCTCTCATGGTCCTCTTAGCCCCCCTTACCTGCCTCTCCCCAGCTGCTGGGAATGCCTGTGGGAAGATAACACGTGTTGTCCAGGGGATGGCACCCGAAACTGGGGCTCCAGGAGACCCTTCACACATGCGATTGTGTGGCACGGGGAGGTGTGTGTGACCATGCTCAACAGCCAACTCCGCACGGAGTCGAATTGACCTGATTGTTCCTACTCTTTTCCTCTCTATTAATACAGAAGAAGTGGTTTATGTTTCGTGAAAGCCCAGAACTTGCTTGGAAACACTGAAGAGATCTTTGCCACAATAATTGTTTTTGGCCTTTATGTGTTTCAGGTGTTTCAAACAATGCGTTGAGCAAAAGCTTTGAGGCCGTTACTCTTTTTTGAGAACCTTTCACCCGTATCGACTGTCTTTTGTATTTTTGCTGTTTTTCACAGTTACATCCATGTTATGTCTGCAGCCAGTGAAGTAGCCATGATTTTTTAAAAGTAGTTTTTCTCACTGTCTGCTTTGAAGAAAGCCTTCACCTGAAATAGCTAGCACAAATCAAAATAGTCTCACCGGCATGACAGTAGTTTATCCCAAATGAGACCGCAGCGTGCGTTCTATTTCTGCAGTCTGTGTCACCGTGTAGCAAATGCAGCTGCAGCCTGTTTTGTCTGGGACACTGGCTGCAGTGCTGGAGGCTGTGCTGGCAGGAGGAGCCGGGTGTGACCGTGTGGCAGGATTGCAGGGGGGATGACCTGAGAAGTGTGGAACTGCACGTCTGTGAAGTTCTCCAAAAATGTCCAGAAGTCCAAAGTGGAATATAAATAGACCTTGAGTCACACAGCCGTGAGGTTTTTTTACTTGCTGGTGATTTCATATTGTAAAGTAGCTGAATTTTGCATCTGTTGTGCAGGACTCCAGCAAGTCATGGGCTGGACTCTGTTTCCAGAGACAGCCAGTCCTGTCCTGGAGCTCCATGACAGAGGCTGGGTCAAGAGGTCCCTGCTCTACATGCTACTCTCTTCTCGGGGCACAGTTCAGCCTTAATGAATTGATCCTTTTCCTCAGTGAAGATGTTTTCTGTTTCTGTCTGTAGGTGACATTGTGAGGTACAGATGCCTTCCTGGCTTTACGTTGATTGGGAATGAAATCTTGACCTGCAAACTAGGCACTCATCTTCAGTTTGAAGGACCTCCACCCACCTGTGAAGGTAAAGCCTGGGGTTCAAATGTGGCAGCCAAAGCTTTCCTCCCCAGAGACTGCTGCAAGATGTGGAGGCTTGCTAAGGGAGGCAGCAAGCTGGATGGCAGCTGGGGGAGGTTTCATTGCACGTACTACATCTTTGGGGTTAACTTTCAGGCCTCCAGGATCCCAAAACAACATGGCAGGCCCTTGTGAGGAGGGTAGCGAGGCTCCTCTGTGCAGCGAAAGGCTGTTCTCCCTACCTGCCACGCAGCGCAGGTCTACACACCTTGGCTGGGCTCAGCAACGAGCAAATAATGATGAGAGATTTGCTTACTGCAGCAACTCCCTGATAAATGACAGGGAAACTTCCTCTGCTCCCTGCTGGCTCTGGGGGATTTGCAGGCGCTCTACACTGTATGGGGTGGTGGTGGTGGGTTCTGCCTCTTGTTGGGTGCTCCCAAATAATACACCAGGGCCTGAAGTCAGGAAGGCGCTTTAAGCTTGTACTTTGCTGAAGTTGGACTGACTGAAATCTTGTCGAGGAGAGGTCTGACACACTGCGTCTGGCTGCCTTCGTGAAGTCATTAAAGCAGTCATCCAAACGTCCTTACCCTGGGAGAGGGGAGGAGGAATTCTGCACTGACAGTTTGCCAGTGATACATGAGCAGCCAAAGCAAGGAAGAGCAGGCTGCAGCGAAGTGCGTTCCTCCAGCGAGGTGATCCTGCAAGGGACAGCTTCTCTATTAGCACCGCAGAATGTATTACATGGGAGAAAAATGAATGCCCCAAGCATGCTGCATTGTACACCTTGCTGCTGCTCAGGAGGGATCCCAAAGATGTTTCCGTTCTGCCATGTTACCTTATTTATCCTCTGGATTCCTGCTGGTACTTTTGTTCGCTCCAACCGTGATTATTTCATCTCCTTCATTCCCTCCTATCTGAACATTTTCACTATATAATGGGATATTTTTCTGTAGCTTTATTCTCTGTGAAATAGCATGAACTGAAGGAGAGAAACGGAGGTCATTCAATTATTTACTGGTGGTTGTTAGCCTGGGGGTAAAGGGACTGCTTAAATTACATCTGGCCACCAATTTACAGAGGTCAACAAATCACTGATGGGATTAAGGATTTGGAAAGAATACTCTGTTCTTTCTGGATAGTTCTGGCTGTTTTCTATTAATATAACTACAGCATTTGCACTGGGTTTTAGAGACAATTATGGATAAATAAAGATCCCTTTCTTTTTATGCTTTCCGCTTACTTATGTGTTAGGCTCCTCTCCTGGAGTGTTGTTGCTGGACTTTTTATTTAGGGCTTTCAGCTGGATTGAATATTTCCAGAAGTCCACTGAATGGGCTCTAGTGATTAGAGAAAGGAATTAGAATTCTTATGTCTTAGTTTACAACTCTGTGGGTGACCAGGGATAAGCCTGTAGTTCCACGCCTTGTTCTACCCCAGGTAATAAAGTTTCTAGGGGCTTCCAAGGGAGTGTTTTCTAACTTGGCAATAGCTGTTTGGTTGCAGTGCCATTCGTTCTGAAAGACATGTGAAATGATGCAAAGACGGTTTAAATTTTTTGTGTTGTTGCTTTTTGCCCCTTCCTTTACATTTGGTAATTGCTCAGATTTGTGGAAATGGCAGCATGCTTCATTCAGAGCCTACCTCAGAATTTGGGGATTCTCTGTGAACCCCAAGGGTCTTGGTGTCCAATGAAAGTATATGGGTGGGAGTTGTGCTCTATCCTGACCTGGCTCATCAAAATAGACCTTCTTGGCCATAGTATCTTGTATCAAAGGAAGATTTGTTTTCTGTGGTCTCTCCTTCACGTTCCCTGCAGTGCCTTGCCCGATGAATGAGGTTATGACGGACTCCACCGGTGTGATCCTCAGCCAGAGCTTCCTGGGAAGTTACCCCCACTTTCAGACCTGTTCTTGGGTGGTTAAGGTAGAGCCTGGATATAACATCTCCCTCACCATTGAGTACTTCCTCAGTGAGAAGCAATATGATGAGTTTGAAATCTTTGATGGTAAGAGATTTGCCAGTTTGACTTGCATGGCTACTGAGGGGAGAGGGAAGACATAGCAGAGCTGTTAGTTGTTAATCTCTGTTCCCAGAGCACTGTGGGGAGAGCTTTCCACCACCACCTATAACCTTCCACTGGACTGAAAGAAAGCTTCTCCTAAGACTCATTGATTCTCTGGATAAGAAAATACCAATGGTTGATTCTTGGATGGCCCTGAAGTATTTTTTCAGGGGGAAGAAGTTAGCAAGCTCCTGGGAGAAATCGTAGCAGAGGTTGCTGGGAAGGGGTGAATTGAGAAGGTGGGACTCCTCATCCTCGAAGCCTGTGCAGACCAGGTTTCCTAGGCCTGTGAGTTCTCATGAACTGAGGGGGATCTGTCAATATTCCCAAAGATGCAGCTTTGTAGCCAAATGCAGGCTACACGTGCTCTGCTGAAGCTCCTGCGTTTACCCTTTGTGACTTGAGCTGAAGGCGTACTGCCTGGAGCAGAAGCCTGGTCTTACTGCAATCAACAGGGCTTTATTTGCTGTTGCTTTTCAGGGAGCCAGATGTATTCACTGGGGCTCATGTTCACAAAACAAGTGCTGAGCATGAGCTGTCGTTCCTGGACTCATGGTAAAACAAGCTCACGCACTGCGGTTCCAAAATGTACCTGTTTCTTCTTGCAGAAACACCCTGGCACATAAGGCACAAGTGACAATTTCTGCATCAGCCTTGACTTTTACTCGTTCCCTCCTTCCTTACAGGTCCCTCTGGCCAGAGTCCACTGCTCTTGTCACTGAGTGGGAACTACTCTGCTCCTCTGACTGTTACCAGTAGTGGGAACAAAGTCTATCTACGTTGGTCCTCTGATCATGCCTACAACAGAAAAGGCTTCAAAATTCGCTACTTTGGTAAGTACATGGCAGAGACTACATGCCTCTGCCGAAGACATGGTCATCTCTTCAGCTAAGAATCTCCACAAAATTGCTGCAGAGGGGCAGAGACCATCTATGGTGCCAGAAAGTGCCAAGGCCTGGGAGGGCACAAAAAGCTGGCCTTGTTCTGAGGCCTCGGCAGGGACTGGTGAGACTTGGGAAAGCAAATTTATTTCCAGCAAAAACCTCACAGCTCTGGCTGGGCTTCCTCTACCACTCTTACAAATTAGAACCAGAATATATAACCATAGACAGCTTGGCTCTGGATGAATGAAACCATCCCATGCAATTCACAGCGGAAATTCCCGTGTTATAAAATCGTTGTCTCTCTGGAAGGATGTGGCCATTTTGAGACGTTTGAAGATTAACATCACAAAATATAAGAACTTATGTTAGGAGCTTCCTGGCCCGTGAGGCATGACTTACATGTCACTGCGTTACAGTGTTTGCAGCAAGCTGTTTAAAACGCATCGTGCCTTGGTCAGGCATTCTGCCGCTGCTCTCGGAGGAGCAGGACCAGGGAGTCCTGGTTGCTCATTCAGCACAAAACCACTGCTGGATAGTGAATGCTTGCTGAGAATTCCTTAAATGAATTACTATTTTTTGGAACTTAGCAAATCTTAATTAATGAAAGTTATAAAAACTGGGTTGAGAACTTGCCAGCATGTCATAAATAAGTAATGACTTTACTCAGTAAATGAATTAAGTAATATTTAATTATCAGAAATTACTCTCTATTTCTAGAGCTGAGTGAAACTTGGATAGTAGCTCTACACTTTTTTCCACTTTGACTTTGTATTCATCTATCAAAAGTTCTGTTTCATGTACAGCCTTAGGTTATGGTGTAATTCCTGAGAACAGGAAAGGAGTTTGTCTTGATACAGCCTATCCAGTGATTTATTTTTTTCCTCTGCCCTTTTCACCAGCTCCTTATTGTAGCCTCCCGCAACCGCCAGCTCATGGGCTGATTCTCAGCCAGACGGGTCTGCACCCTGGCAGCATGGTTCGCTTTGGATGTGACACAGGCTACCGTCTCATTGGCCACAGCACTGCCACCTGCTCGCAGCACCCCCAAGGCTACTTGCACTGGAACGAAGCCATCCCTCTGTGCCAAGGTGAGAGCAGACAACTGCGCCCTTGCAAGGACCCAGGAGTCCTGGGAAGGACTCAGTAAAATGCGATAAAAATGAAAAGCTATTGTAATTCCTTCAATTCCCTGTTGAGAACAGTTTTTGAGCTGCAGGTAGGCAGTGAAGGATGGTGCTCTTATATCCAAGTCCTTGGGAGCAGATGAGCAAGGAAGGAAGGGAGTTAATTGTAGAGGGGCAGGGGGTCATTGTCTGCTGGGGCAGGTGAGAGAAAGTCCATCTGTGCACAGGCTACCATTGTAGAAGTGTTTGAATTCTCAGTGAAGGCCTCACTAAGCCTCAGTTAAGGACAAGAGAAGCTGTTGTCTGGAAGAATCTGGAAGGAGTGTGGGTCCCGCTGGGATTTGGTGACTGGAATTTCCTTTAGTATTTCTGGAACTCCACTCTTGGCTCTGTGTGTATCGGTGGGGGATGAGATTTCTTGGGATTCAGATGGTGCCCAGTTTCTTTTGGCTTCATATAAGATTTAGGCATGTAGTTGTTCTTTCCACATCGCCTCCTAATTAACTGTAATTGCTATGACATATCATACTTATCACATGGCTCCTTCCAGGCGTGGGAGAGGAGGGGAGGACAGGGCAGCGTGCACCAGGGAGCTTTGCTTTCACACCATTTCATCTCTCTCTATGTGCGCTTTCTGATTGCACCTTTTTCTCAATCCACCAATCATTCCTGCTTCTGTGTGTTGATAAAGTGCCCATCTTTATTCGGATGGAGCCTCTCAATGTCTTTGAATATTCGTCTGTGTTCCAAGGGAACCGAACACTGGGGATTAATATTGCATTGACTTCCCTGGAAACTAGCCAGAGAACAGACAGCATAGGCAAAATCTTATTGCACTGTCTTCATTGTCACCCACTCCAAGCCTTGAGCAAAAGCAGGATTATTTAGTGTGGGGGGTACCAAAGAGCCTTGAAAACTCCCTTCTGTTCTCCTGAATCACTTAGTACCTTTTGAAAATGCATGGGTTGCATGCAGTCCTGCCTCTGAAGGGTTGCTCTGTGATGTGGGTGCTTAAATCCATTTGGAGCCCTCTCAAGGTTGTATTTACTTAAAGGTGAGTGGAAAACAGTAAACCAAGCCCCTGTCACCCAAAGCGCGACGCCACTGGCAAGGGGAGCTGGGAAAATGGGCACAAGCTCAGATAATGATTTAACCTCAGCAATAACGCAGGCTGGGGCTGCTGAGACGAGCAGATGAACCGCGCAGCAAGCCCAGCATGCACGAGGGGCTGTCATGGCAACTGTGCTGCGCGAATCCTTAGCCCAGTGTAAGGAATTTCTGATATACTGGGTCTTTTTTAAGGCCAATCATATAATCAAGAATAGGTACTAATGCTGCTAGTGTTTACTGCCTTTGTGTGCTTGGAATGCCACCTGAGCCTCATGATCAGCTCCAAAACCTGCATTTACTTCGAGAGGTGTCATGGTGCATGGGGAGTGGATTTCAAACACAGAGGCAGGGAGGACGCAGATAGAGAGAGGATGTGTGGGGAGGTTGGGAGTGGACTGTAGTTGGCTGAGATATCACCTGACAGCAATAATTTAAAGCAGAAACAAGTCCCAGAGCACCAGTGCCTTGGCCAATGGGGAAGGAGTCCAGAGCCGGACCCGTCCATTGCCCTCCCTGCCCGGCCTGGAACCGGGGACGCCTGCGGTGTTGCTCACCCCAGGCCTGTGCTGCGGGACCGGAGGGGTGTGGGAGCAGAACTTTCCTTGGGAGCCATGCAGGAAACGCCTAGCCCAGCTGCTGTGGGTTCTTTTCCATTACCCGTTTGTGAAGTCACGGCCTCTCTGTTTGCCCGTATTCACATCAGGGATCTTAATACTTGCGCATGGTTACCACTTGCCTTGAGATGGATGCAGCAGGTGAGTGAGCAGCAGGGAGCTGGAGCCATACGAGGATTCACGGCAGAGCAGCTCCCCCCCCTGGCCTCGAGGAGCTGATAGCCAGGGCTAGCTCTGCTCTTGTTGCCCAGGTCAGCTGCATAAAATCCAGCACATCTTTTTTTCGTGTTGCTCTTGAAGCCAACTGGCAACCTTTTGTTTTGGGCTGTACTCAGTTCCGCGTTTCTGGTGGCCAGGACCACATGGCAGAGATTTGGGAACTTGATCCACAACACAGCATATATTTCTCACACAATCAGCTGCGTCAGGAGGAAGGGAACTGGGGTCCCCATAAACACATGGCCTAGTTAACAAATGACATTTCCCATAGCTCCCCTCTGCCAGCACATAATCCTCTTCCCCTTCCCGATCCCCTCTGAATAATCTTTACTACGTGCTCTGTCCTAGCTGACATTTATGGAAGCAGCAGAGAATATTCTGCAGGGAACAATCTTGCGTTGGCACAATGGGGGAGAACACAAGATGATCTAATATGCCTTTTCTGTCTCTGCTGCCTATTTTTAAGCTGCTTTGTTTCTGGAATCCCAGCTGCAGATTTGCTTTCATAGCCTCTGTCCCTTTCCCTAGCACATTTTCTTCCTGGGGAATGAGCTTTCATACCTCTGAACCCCCACAAGCACTCCTCTTTCCTTGGATCATGCTCTCAGTGGGTCTCTCCTGACCAAATGTTGATTTTGCGTTCCCCAGGAACAGCTACACTTTCATCTCTGATTTTGGTGAATTGCAGAGTCCACAATTTGAGCTTCAGAAATGCACTTTGGAGCGTAATTGTTGCTACCCCAGAAATCAGGCTGGACTCTGTAAATGAAAAGTTAATTATTCTGCATTCTGCTCAAGGATGCCAGATTGCAAGGAAAGACAGGATCCTGCCATCAGGTGCAGCACAAAGCCCACTTGGTGCAGCAGAGTTTGCAGTCCTAATTAGCTCTTCCTGACCAATACATCTTGGTGTTGTAGTCTGACCATCTGCAGGAGGAGAAGGTTACTTATTTGTTATAATTTCTGGTGGCTTAATGAAACTTTCAGTTAACTGTCTCTGGCCTAGAAGCTCTGTATTATGGCTAACTATCTTCTGTATCAGGGCAAGGCTTACACAATGGAAAAACTCTAATCAAGCCGACCGCTTCAGAGACAGGCAGCTTGCTAGGAGGTAGGACTGGCTGGTGGTAGTGATCCCTGCATCGTGAAGAGAAATGAAGGCAAGTGGCAGCTCACCTCACTGGTCTGGAGCAAGGCTGGGCCCAATTTCTCTTCGCTCCTTGTGTCCTTCCGTGTCAGTCTGTGTGCCTCAGCTTCCTGGCAGCAAACAGAGGTGATCAATTTTGATGAAGCATCAGGCTGGAGGCAAAGACTGGGTTCAGGCCATGTACCCCCCTTGCTCTGTCTGTCCCGCCTGGGAAGACGGGGCCTGTCCTCAGGGTTGGGTGAAAAGGAGTGAGATGTTTCTTGCTGTCATTACCAGGATCTTGACAACTTCACATGTTCTCTGCTGACCTCTGAACCAGACTCTTGATGCCAGTGGAGGCCTCCACACTGTGGCCTCTCTCTCTCCTTTCTCTCTCCAGCTGCCAAGAGCAGAAGAGAATTGAGCAGAGAAAGAGAAGGCTTTGCTGGGGGGCAGTGGCAAGGGAAGGGGCCAGCTTTCTCACCAGCCTCTGATTGGATGCAGCATGAAAAAGTAATAGAGGACTGCAGGGTAGAAGTGAAAGGGTACAGCTTTCCAGGTTCCCTCTTCTTTTGCCTTAAAATGAAATCGGTATTCAGCGTGGCTGCTTGTCTAGACACCCAGCCTTGTAGAGAGATTCGCCAAGCTCCTTAGCTCGATGAAGTGACATACGTGTGATTATCATTTCAACCAGGGATATGCCTGATCGTGCTAATAACGAGCCTGCTGAATTACTCACACCTATTAGCAACACCAGCATCTGCAAGGTGCTGTGTAATTGTACTCCAGGCTGGGGCTCTAGCCGACTCATGTAGTAGTAACGGGATAAAAGTGTCTTGGACCCTCAGTGGTAGAAAGTGCCAGTGGTTGTGCTGATGCTGTACACAATAACTTTGGTTTCTCCTTTCAGTGTTCAGTGGGGTCCATGTCACCAGAAGGTGACTTTCCTAAGGTTGCTGATTTTCTAGCCCTTGTTTGTGTGCAGAGGGAATAACAAGAAGGCAAATGTGTGTTCAGGTATCAGCATGCAGCTCAGGAGACATAGGCTTAACTTCCAGTTTATATTTTAGGTGGGTGGGAGTAGCTCAGGCTACTCCAGGAAGGAATGTATTTCCTTTAGAGCATTTTAGAAACACAGATAATTGTTTGGGTTAGCTGTTGGCCTCCAAATCAGTGGTTGCTAGCAGGCTGTGCTCACCTCTGTGCCCTGCAGAGGCTGTTGGCAGCCCCACGGGGTGGTTGTCTTGCAGTGACAGCTTTGCACGTCTTAGCCTTTGCCATCCTGTGCCTGTCCAGATGGGTGGGATGTGTGTCTCCAGCCTGAGGAAGATGGGCTTCCCCCAGAGCCAAGACTCAAAAACAGGGATAGGAACCCGCATGTTATTTTTGGAAGCAAGTCTGGGTTTGGTTTCCCAGCTCTTCTGAACGCTGATAGAAACGGCGCAGGTTCGAGTGACAGACTCCCAGTGCTGTTTTTCCCAGCAGTAGGGAAGAGAACAACAGGGCTTGCAACGTCTTGTGAAACTCTTGCGGTGTAAGTGAACGTGATTCCAGTATCTCTGTGTCTGGCTGTTGCTTGCGTTTCTGTGACCTGTCTGTCCCCTTTCTGCCCTGTTTGGCTGCCCTCCTGGCCACAGAGTGAGGATCTCAGCAGGAGTGGTGCAGAGCTTCTTCTCTGAAGTGCTGCTGTCTTGAGCAGCCATTTGGCATTGTGCCTGTTTATCAGTTTTCTCCCTGAATTTCCCCCTTACCTTCTCAGCCATAGTGCTAAATTTAGCCTTCCTTCTGGCACTACATAATTATAGAATTTGCTGCCTTCTGTAATCCAGAGGAACTGTTGGAAAAAGGACTCAGGTTGTCACTGCTGTGGGATGTAAATACAAAACATTATTGCTATCTAATTCTTTATCTCTGTGTGAAAACTTTTGAATACTGTGTTGATGCATTTTGTGTTACAGATATTATAGAAAGTATGAGCCAGAGTCTCTTCCAGTAGGTATTGGCATTCAGTCCTGGCTTTGCTGTTACCACAGTGATGCAAAGGAGTTGAAAATCTGATCCTCAGTGAAAGCGGGCGTTCTTTGCAGCTTCTGGGGTTCAACAGGGTGCTGGAGCTTTCATAAATTGGGGAGCTTGGGATCTGGGGTTTCAGCAGACATCACAAATCCATGATAAAATTGGAAGCTGACTGATTTCTCGGCTGTTTTTTCCCCTCCTCCTTCCCAGCTCTCTCCTGCGGAGTTCCCAGAGCCCCAGAGAACGGCATCGTCTTTGGCAAGGAGTACACAGTGGGTACAAAAGCCGTGTACCATTGCAACCAGGGCTTCCAGCTGCAACCCGAGGAGGAGCCCAGCGCAGAGTGCCTGCAGGCAGGGCAGTGGAGTAACAGCAACCAGCCCCCGCAGTGCGTGGGTGAGTGTTGGCAGCCCGGTGCTGTGCCATGGGGAATTTGGGAAGTCCCTTCAGTAATGTCTCAGGGACAGCTTTGCCTCATAGGTACGATATTTAGGACACCAGGTTTTGAATCCTGTGTAACTTGTGTCTGATGCCTCCTCTCATGGCACCTCGTTTTCCCACCTGTAAAACAGAGATGCTAGTACTGGCCCCCTTGTTAAAAAGCCAACACACTTGCTGAAGTGCCCCAAAGTGCCCTGGAGTTAAACACCTATTAATGGCTTTGTCTCGTTTCTTTTCCTTGACTCACCGCGTCTGGTTTTAGCTGTCACCTGTCCCGATATCAACAGCATTGCAGTTGAGCATGGTCGGTGGCGGCTGACGTACGAGATCCAGTACCACTACAACGCCCAGCTAATGCTCATCTGTGACCCTGGGTACTACTACACAGGCCAGCGGGTCATCAGGTGCCAAGCCAACGGGAAGTGGAGCATAGGCGAACCGATGCCGACCTGTAAAAGTAAGAGCAGTGAAGCTCAGGCGCTGTGCTAGGGGCAGGCCAGCTGTGCGGGATGTCTCGCAGGGAATGTGCTTTTTGTTTTCTATTCGGCAGGAGTGCAATCTCTGCTGTTTGCCCTGGCTGCTCTTGGCAGCATCTGAGAGCATGGCTGCAGAACTGCTCTGGTAGAAGAGAGTTTGGATGCAGGGAGAGGTCATCTGTTGATCTGATTCTTGGCTTAATCTAAACACTTCTGCAAGAAGTCAAGCACATTAGCTCATCTGTTGCTCTCAGGTCCCAGCAGCTTAGCTGTCACTGGTGCCAGATGCTCTAAAGTTTACTTTTAAGAAAGAAAATAAAAAATTCTGATTTAAAACCTAACCTCTGCCAATTTGATGCAAATGCCAAGTTTACAAGGTTAACAGTGTCACCTGTAAATCAAAAACACTCTTGGTAAACAAGCATCTCTGTCGTTCTGACATGACTGCGGTGCTTTGGATCTTTTCTTTTGTCAAAGGTGGAGTTTTTTCTCTTGTGAATGCAGACAGAGGCAGAAAAATTTCTCCTTCAGAATGGCAGCTTTCCCTTCCCTCTTGGCTCTCTTTGTTTCTAGAGATGCAACTGCCAGCTTCAGTGACAGATGTAGTTTTACCCCTGCTAGCTCTTCAGCCAGATCCAGGAGCGTGAGCCTGACCCCATTTTATTTCTTCGATGTTATTGCCACATAAATTCAAATGACAGGATCTTGGCAATGCACTAAGGTCAGAAGAACCCAGCGTGAGTCTCTGTTTTCTTGCTGAGTGTGAAAGCTCCCAGAGGGTTTGCAGATCTTTAAGGCAGATAAAATAAAGAGCTGAACTTTGTGGCTGGAGCTGCATTTGCAAGGGCACCTGGCCAAGCTCCAGCTGCACCTGGGGGAGTTGGATCCCTGGGCTTTCAGCTGGGTGTCTTCTGTGGATCTGATCTTTAGACTTCAGCCCTGTCCTGGAAGTCACTGTGCCAGGAAAAGCACAGAGGTCTCTGAGTGTCACTTTCTAGTTTGAAAGCACCCATTAATTTTGTGCCATTTTGTGGGTTTTCTGAAAGTCAGTACTTCCCAGCTGTATCTGGCAATGGGTTAATAGTAGAAATATCCCTGTATTAAAAACTTCCTGTGTGAAAAGCTTCTCTAATTTCTTCCTAGCCAATCTTATCTTTACTACTTCACTTGTGTCCTGAAGCATAAATATTAGTAGTGCTTATATTTGTCAGCTCATGTAACATGACTCTGAATTGTTGTTGTTATGCATGTAACTGTTTTAATAATCTTTCCTACTCATTTTTGGCTTTAGTAATAACTTGCGGTGATAGGTGTCAGTCCATTTCTGTTTAAAAAAAAACAAAAACAAAAAACAAAAACAAAAAAAACATATCTCCTTGCCCGTTCTCTCTTACTGTACTTTGGGATCTCTTTTAGTTATCTCTTGTGGAGACTTGCCCACTCCACCTAACGGCAACAAGATTGGCACACTGACCAGCTATGGTGCTACAGCCATCTTCTCATGCAACACCGGCTACACCCTGGTAGGGTCCCGCGTGCGGGAGTGCATGGCCAACGGGCTTTGGAGTGGAGCCGAAGTGAAATGTCTGGGTACGTGTGGAGCATCCATGATGTGGTGGTGAAAGAGTCCTGATTGTATTTCAGGAGGGAGCAGGAATTTTAGAAAGAACCCAAGCAAGGACTCAGTGCTACTGAAGCATGTGGGTTTTCGGTAGATATAAAAAGGAAGAGGACTTTGATTCTGTACTGCTCAGTAGACGTGAGATGTTTTGAGATTGAAAGGAGAGCTTTAAAAATGATATGTTGTTTTTACTGCTGCTCCGGTTTTATTTATTACTGCAGAGACTCAAATTCAGATCCACCCCGACAGTCAGGTTGGTGTGTGATGACTTCAGGAGGGGCAGGCGTGAGCTCTCAGTGATTCTCCTTGTCTCTCCTGCAGCTGGGCACTGCGGTGTTCCCAGTCCCATTGTCAACGGGCAGATCAATGGGGAGAACTACAACTACCGTGGCAGCGTGGTTTATCAGTGCAACCCAGGCTTCCGCCTCATCGGGATGTCCGTGCGGATCTGCCAGCAGGATCACCGCTGGTCTGGGAAGACGCCTGTCTGTGTGCGTAAGTATGTTGTCAGATTGCTTTAGCCCTGGTTACTGTCAGAGGACAAGAGCACATGCAAAGGCTGCTGCTCAGAGTTTACAGGGTAATGTAAGCGATGAAGAACTGGAGCAGGGGGGACCAGTCAGTCCAGGTTTTCACTCTAAGCTAAGAAATGGTTGCCCCCGAGACTGTTGCCACAGAAGGGTCGGTGGGAGGAGACTTCAGCTTTTTTTGTAGTTTTTATTTCTCTGAAATATTCCTCGTTCAAATGAGTGCTGTCGGGTTGGCAGCATCAGCTCAGTTTGCCCTGAGTCCCTCCTCTCTGTGCGAAGCTGGTCCTTCCCATTCGGCCTAACGTGTTGCTGGCAGCTCTGTGATCCCTACCAGATCTATCCATAACTGAACAGCAGTCTCTGGCACTGACAGTATATACTCAAAGGCCACTTACAAAGAAGGCACTGGGGGAGCTGGAGAAATGCAGTCAGGTTTCCAAAAGTGTCGTTACTTGGAAGTGAGCCTGTTATTTCTCAGGATGGTCCAAAGATGAAACCGATTCCAGCTTTCCTGCTGGGAAGAAATCTGGAGTGGCAAGTCCTGTAGGCAACCACCCTTGCTTTGTGAAGGAGCAACTTGTGGGTTTTGGGGTTTCTGTGCTCATTTTTCTGCTTCTTTCGCAGTGTTTCACACCTGGGCTGCACAAGATTGCTCTGCATGCACACAGTGAATGTGTAGTGCACAAGCATCCCTGGGGTTTGCATAGGAGAGAGCTGAGGCATGGCAGGAGTTAGCAATTCTGCAATTTTGGCTGCTTTGCCTCTGCTTTGTCAATTCCACCTATTTTGCTGTTTTTAGAATTGAGTTTCTAATGGATGAGCCCAGTTGAAGGTGTAGTTTCTGAGGAGAGTTTATCAGGGTGTGGGGAGGTTAAAGGCAGACATCGTCCCTGCCAAGCACACCGCTGTTATCACCTTCTTTGAGACCCATGCTCTCTGCCAGAGGAAAGTCAGTCTCTCTCTTCCTCTGATGCACATTCATGAGTCACCTTGTACAACCTGCTCATTTATCTTTCCAGTAAATAAGCTAATTAAGTAAGTCTCTAGAGCTCTAACTAAGATGTTAATAAGTTTAAGCATCTTCTTATCAGTGGACAGTGCAATCATGTATTTCCTATCATGTTTCTCCAGGTGTTTACTTCCAACCTCTCATGTCTGGGTTGGGGTTTTATGTGCTGAGGCACAATAGTAGCGGCAAGATATGAAGTAAGGAATGACCTGCAAATCAATGAATATGCAGATTCCAGCCTAAGAAACAGACTCAAGCTGTAACGGTTAGCAGGGGCTCCTAAAATTGGAGATGTTCGTGTCTAGGCTTCTGCATGAGGTTTTTAGGAAAAGAATTATTGGGAAGACTGTCTCTGGTTTTGTAGGCAGGTTTGAATTACTCCAGTGTCTGAGGATGCTCATCTGAAAAAGTTTTAGTTCACTTTTACCTGCCAAGTACATACACAGTAACCTTGGACCAGGAAATCATATTGATAGAGGTCCTCCTGCTGTCAGGCAGATTCATGGAAATGCAGGATTTTCTAAGCATCCATTTTCTTGGATCATCATGTTTCTTTCAGGAGGGACCAAACCCTTTAGAACAAAGCTCGTCTGTATCCATCTTCTGACTACTGCACCATCTTTCAACTACTAGGCTGGTTCATATGCAGTGCCTTTGTTCAGCATTGCTTTGTGCTGGCTTCTGACTCGGGCAGCTGAAAGCATACCAAGCTTTTGTGCAGAGACCTATAAGGGTGTCTCATGCAGAAGCTGGCATTGAAGTTATTACACTACATTAGGCCTTATGGATAACATAAATTTAATGTCATTAAAGCAGACCACTCTTGAGCTCTGAAATTAGATGGATTGAGGCTTTATTGCTTCTGAATAAGCTCAGGGTACTGTGTGTTACTGCATTATGATTTCCTACTGTCCTGGTATTTTCTCTTTAAATCTGCTGTAGTTGCTTGCTCTATGTTAACTGGTCTTTTTGATCCATGCCAACTGGAGGGAGTCTTTTTTTTCTGGGAAAGAATCCATCACCAATTTCAAAATGTGCATAATCATATTCAGAAGTACCTCAGAGAATCTGACAGCTGCTTCCTGTAGCACCAAAATGCTGTCTTGCTTCATGTTTTTTGAACCTGTACTTGTCATCGGCTTGCATAAGGAATAAATTCCTATCCCTGTGGTACAGTCCAGCTCTGGCAGTCAAATGTGTTATGGATCTTTTGTGGGAATCTCATCTTTCCCTCTACCTTCCAGTTTTGGCAGCCGCACAGCTAAACTGCTGGACTTCTACTGATGGACCATTACCCTGTTTCAGCATGACAATAATCAATATTGCTTTGTCCTCAGCTCTCGGAAGATGTTGCATTCCTTAAGCAGCCAGAAAGCTTCTTATGGAGGATCCTGACATTTCTTTTGCACAGTGGAACTCGCGGCTGTGCTCAAAGCAAAGGTCTCCAAGCTTCACTCGCAGCAAGGGTTGTGTCCTCCCTTCCAGACCCACTTCTGCCAAGGAGCCAGCGGAGTGACCGAGGCAAAAGTGCTTTAAACTTCAGCATTGCCAGTGCTTAATGGTGCTCGGCACCTGCTGCTCCAGTCTCTGCGCCTTCCCCACCTGAAGCTGCCCCTGGGACTTGTTGGAGCAGCTCAGAACAGGGCTCTTTATCTCTGCACCTCATCACTGGCCTGAGCTAACATCAGCCACAGGAAAAAGAACTACACAAAAATCCTTATTACGGGGATTTAGTTACAAAGGTTCTCCCCCTGAAGTTTTTCAGACTTGAGCAGGAAGATTTAAGCTTTTTAGGCCACATGCTAGAAACCTGATTTTTCTCATTTTTTCTCTTTTTACTATCCCTCCAGGTGTAACTTTATACTGCAGTGAGCATACATCTGACTTACACCAGGGAGGGGGAGGAAAACATCAGGTTTCAAGGCTGTGCGTGTGATGCCCAGGGTAATGTAAGGCAATAGATTAATAGCAGTAGCTGGGATTTTTGAAGAGGAGCTCTAGGGATTTACAGTATAAGTCAGTAAGATGCTGGCGTTCAGCTGCTTAGAGAGTTTCAGAGAATTTCTTACGCCAGTAAAATGAACAAAAGTACTGTGTTCTCAGTATTTCAGCAGAGGTGGCCACAGATCTTTGAAGTCAGTGTGGGTTTCAGGGTTGATGTGGGTTTTTTTCAATGGTTGCCTTTCTTGGGATTTTTTTTTCCATTGGATAATCCACTTTTTTCCAGGCAAAGAGGTAACATCTCCAATTTCTAATTGTAGCCATCACTTGCGGCCACCCTGGCAATCCTGCCAATGGCTTGACTCAAGGGAGTCAGTTCAATCTGAATGATGTGGCCAAGTTCATGTGCAACACCGGGTACCACCTGGAAGGAGCGTCGCAGTCCCAGTGCCTGGCCAATGGACAGTGGAGCAGCAGCCTGCCTGCCTGCCGCAGTAAGTCGTCTGCCTCCACCTGCCTGGGCAGCTTGGGCTTTGGTTCCCTCTGCACCTTCCTCATTGTTACTCTGGGTTCCTGAAATCCAGCTTGACACTGTCATAAATTCATGTAAAACATCTAGCAGTTCCTCAGGGATGTGCAAGTGACGTTTGAACTCTGAGAGCCTGTTTAAATGTAACAAACCTGGTTTTCTGTTGGGTTTCACTTAAAGCTGTTAATGGGCCCTGCCCAGCCAGCCCCTGCATCCTCCAAGACATTGAATTATTTGCTCTAAGTGGGGGGTACAAAAGAAAATATCAGGCCAGACCCTTAGTAGAGGTCATCCTGGTAACCCTAGACCAATTTACTCAAAGCAAACACTATGGTCTTTGCTGCAGAGCCCTTTTTCCTTACAGGCTGCCCTGCTTTCACTGGTATTAGCACTCAAGTTCGCTTACCGAATTCCCTGCACTCCCTTCATCTGTATTCCATTAATCCGGTATCTTTGACGATACTGTTGCTGTGTTGGTCAAGAAATCAGCCCTTCTCAACTGGCTAATGTAAATCCTGATTCGGGGACAGAAAGCAAGGCTCTGCTGCTGAGCTTCATGTGGCAGGGCGAGAGCCTGCAGGATTGCCTCTACTCTCTCTTTTTTCTTTTAATAAAGATTTTTTCTATTTCTGTCTCAAAGAATCTTTAAAAACAAACAAACAAACCTAAACTGTGGAATATGAGATTTGCAGTTTCTTCCTCTTCTGCTCATTTTTGAAGAATCCTTTGTTCTTTGTTACACCCTTTGTTTTGTATTTTTTTTGTTGTTTGTTTGCAGTTATAAACTGTACTGACCCTGGGCACCTGGAAAACAGCATCCGTCAAGTGCAGCCAAGTGGTCCTCACAGATTCAGCTTTGGAACGACTGTCTCATATCAGTGCAGCCATGGATATTACTTATTGGGTACACACGTACTTACCTGTCAAGGGGATGGCACTTGGGACCGTGCCCTCCCACAGTGTCTTTGTAAGTTCTTGAGAATAATACCAATTTGGTCAGGGTGTTGAGTTCTACTCCACAAACCCACCACGGGTTTTCATCCCACGTAGTTCTCTTTTTGCTCGCTTAGCTGAACGGTCATGTAAAAAGTCTGGATCCAAAGCCATGGGAATCTTTCCATGTGTTTCACTGGCCTCTGGATCCTGCCCACAGAAGAAAAATAAGTGATCTGAAGAGAGAAATCATATTTGACAGGGATCGTTTTCCTCTGCATGGGAAGGCAGCTTCCTCTGAGTGTTAGTGGTTACGTGTGGCTCCAGCAGAAATACTGCAGGTAGAGAAGAGAGGCATTGCATCTGCAACACAGACCTTCGCAGGAAACAGCATCAATTTTCCTGACCAAGGACAGAACATAGTTAGCACCAGTCAGGCATGGCTGCGTTTCCATACACCCACTCATCCCCATGGCTTTGGAGGAGGGAAATGACGGTGTGGTGGTGAAATACACACAGCCTTTATTCTGCTGCAAAGCAGGTGGTAAAGAGGATTTGCTTCTTGACTTTTGTTCTATGTTTTTTCTCCCTCCCTTGAAGCATCCTGGCCCTTTCTGTCATTGTGTTTTGCAGAGAGAACTGGGAGATTCAGGGCAATGGTTTGGCTTAAGGGATATTTCCAGTATCATAGAAGACCCATGTGTAGTAAGACAGAAATATAGAAATACTCATGCTGGTCACGTGCTGGACTAGTAATACCTAGTCCAGGAGATCTCCGGGCCTTTTACAAAAGATGTCAGTAGTGTTGCCCCCAGCACAGCATGCTGGCCCCATGTGAGAGTAGAGTCGTGCTCTTGACATTAGCAGTCAGTGGGCTTGGCCCACAGAGCAGTGCAGGGCTTACACCCACAAGTCCAAGTCTTGACACAGCATCTCAGCAGTCTCCCCTGGACATGAAAATCCTCCGAGAGGAAGAGAAAGTGTTTAGCAGGGTTAGTAGTGCAAGCAGGCAAAAACAAGAAAACCAGGACCAAGACCTGGGTTTTCTGCTAGTACTTCCTTCGTGGAGACTAAAGCAACTGTGATCTCCTGTCACCTAGCATAACTAATCAGTAAAGCAGTTAGAAATGGAGCTCCTTAAGTTCGAATCAGCTGAGCTGTTCCAAAGTCACTACTGTTTCTTTTTTTCTTGTATTATCCTTTGACACCTAAAAAGTAGTTTTTGGAACATTTTCCTTTGCTTTTGTTAGCAGCATGCCACCTCCTCACATTTACAGCAGCCTGCACAGGCCATGGGGAATTGACAAGTGATAACCATGTGTTAACACAGCTGCAGGGACTCTAAGATAGTAGTTACCTTTAAAAGCTGGGAGCCTGATATCTCAGGCTGCTACAGGCTACAGCTGTTCAGCTAAGTAAAAGAGATCTTCCTTAAAATGCTGAACATCCATTGACTTGGAGGATTTGTGGGCATTCTCAAAACTTGGGAAACTCGAGTCAGTTTTACAACTGATGATCAAAAAAAATGATGTAAGAGATTTTTTGCATGTCTTTGTTTTCTGTGTGTCAAACGTAGGATGTGCTCAGTGCTGAAACCCATACCCCTTAAAAGTGTTTCTAGCTGGATACCTAGAATTAGTAGGGACTTTCTAAAACATAAGCCAGGAAGCTTGATGCTAGACAGGCTTCGGCTGAGAATCTTGTCTTATGCCTGTTTTTGAGGAGGGAGTAAAACAGAGCTGGTGTCCTTTGAGGGGTGGGAGAGCAAGTCCAGTAAGGAAAGTACATGGGAGCAGAGCCTAACACATAAGAAACAGTCTTCCCGCTGTGTACATAAATCCTTTAAAAACCTCAGTACTGCCACAGGTTTTAAGCTTAGCCGAGTCTGCTGGAGAATCTGTTATTGAATTGTTAGTTACAGTGTGAGTTTAAGTATTAGCTGTCAAACCCATTTCTTTGCAAAGCGTCCTTGGTTTTAGTCACAGCTCTGCACCAATATATTTCAACGCCCACATGCCCAAACATAAGCGTGCTCTCCTTTTTATTGAAACATACATCATGTTTTCTACCTAATGCCAGTATTTGTATTTTTAGACTCTAGCAGAGGGAGAGAACATATCCGTTACGGATGCTTTCCTTCAGAAACCAAATGATGCATGGTCTTTACACTGAGGGTCCTCATGCAAACCTGTCTAATAGTCCCTAGATCTGTTGGTATATTTGTCAACACCGTCACTGTCTCCACTTTGCCAAGCTAAAGTAAACCTATTAATTATTGTTAGCAGTGGTTTTTTTTACTAGTAATGGCTGAGTGAGCAGTGCTTAGAATCTGCCAGGGTAGTTTGCCCAGGTGTGACACGGCATGGATTACAGCTCTGTGTCGACAGGCACTGCCAGGTGTGGATGGGGGTGAGGGTGTGTGGAAATATTCATGTTTAAGAAGGGATGGGTTCTCCAAAGAACCTACGAAGTGCTTCTCAGTGTCATGAGTAGGCATTTATGCACAAACCCTTGACAATTCTTACAGAACCAGCTTGTGTTCCCCAAAAGGAGACAATACAAGGTCTAGTGTGCCACACCTGCGCCCTGGTGTGAGCCCATTGCTGGGGCTGGGCACAGCAGTTTGGTGGGCTCAGACCGCTCTGGGGCAGGTGTGTGGGCTTTGAGCTGCCAAGGTACCAAGTAGCAACCTTGAGCATGCAGGGCTTTGCTGTGTACCTGCTCTGTCTGCCTCTGAATGTGCTTCACAGGCAGTTCTCTCGTGGCTGAAGCTGTCGCATCTGTCTCTTGCAGTAGTCTCTTGTGGGCACCCAGGCTCCCCACCCCACGCTCAGGTCTCAGGTGACAAGTACACCGTTGGCTCTGTGGTCCGGTACAGCTGCCTCGGGAAGCGGACTCTGATCGGCAACTCCACTCGTATGTGCCAGCTCGATGGACGCTGGAGTGGCTCCCTGCCGCACTGCTCAGGTGAGCTGGGCTTAGGGAAGGAGGAGGTGGTGCAGTCATGTTCTCCACTGCTGCTCTTTATCCTGCGAGGGGGCAGCCTGATGGGCTTTGCTGAGCTGGAGAAACGTGCATGCTACAGAGGGAGATTTTCTGTTGTGGAATACTGAAAATCACTGTCTTAGCTATCCAGTTTCATGCAACTCGGATGATAAGCACTGGCAGAGAGTAAAATACTCAGCTTGCAAGAGGAGGAATAAATCACTGCAGCAGATGTTTGTGGCAGGAGGTGTACTGCAGCCTGCTGGTTTACAGTTGTCTCTATGCAGTGTCTATACAGGGTGAATGTGTGTTATGAAAAATCGGGTTCTTGCATCCTAACTGCAGCATCTCACCATCCTTCTCATGTGTTCCTGTAAAAAAAAAAAAAAAGCATATGTGGCCCATTTCCAGGGCCTGACATCTGCTGTTACAACATCACAGCTGTCCCAGGTCTCAGCACCTCAGCTGGGAGCAGTTTGGCATCAGAACTCCATCCCTGCTCCCGTGCCAGTGAGAAAGGGTCTTGTGCTGAAGACATCCTGATAAGCAAAAATGTCTCTGATGAGACAAGTTAAAGTCATGGGGGATACAAAGAGATGTGCTTGCCAAGCCTTCCTGAAATCAGGGCATTGGAATCTCAGCAGATGGCCTCCAGTGGAAGGAAAGATGCTGAACAACTGGCAGGATGCTATGCAAAGTCCTCCCCATGCCATCCTGTCACTCGTTCCTTGGAGAGCGCAGATGCAGATGAAATAAGAACTTAGCTGGAGCAAAGCAGTTGGGACAAGTGTTAATTTTTAATTATGCCACTTAAATTTAGCAGCGGCACTTGACCAAGTTTAACCTCTGCTTTGGAAGGGAAAAAGAAATCAGGTGGAGTCATCCTCGTATTCAGAAGCCATATCTGCAGAGCAGAGTTCTTCATCTGTAGCTGCTCAGAAGGGTTTTCTGCTCTAATTCATCCCTTTTCCCTATGTCATTTTCACTCTCTCCTGTCCTTTGGGTGGATTTTTGGAATGTTCAGCATTACTCTGACTAGTTCCTACTGATGTCTGGTGTGTGTGATTTTTCTGAATGTCTTCATGGAGGCTGCTTTAGACCGGTGCTGGTTGCACCTGACGGGTCCTCTCTGATCTGGGGCCCAGTGAATGCCTAGTGCCTCAGAACCAGGATTTCCACCCAACAGTTTGGGGAAGGACCCCTCTTTACACCAAACTCAGGTGGTACAATTACCAGAGCAATGAAGAATGAAGCATTTAGTCATGTTCCTCTACTTTAACTGTAGCAAGAACACAAAAATCTAGCCCAGAGCCTCATTCCCCAGTGCCTCCCCAGTACATGTGATTGCTGGAAGCTGGAGCAGGAAGAGCAGAGGCCTATGTCTTCTCTGGCTTTTGTCCAGGGGAGGTTCTTCAAGGCCCCTTTCCCAACCCAAGGCGGAGGCTAGGGGCAGAATCTCCTCAAGAACTGAGGAGAAGAAGCTCTCAGAAGCTCAGATTGTCTCCTGCCAAAGGTTTGCTGTTGTGTGCAGAAGATCCCTACTGTATGATGGCAACTTCTGCAAGATGAAACAAAAAATTTTGGCATAAGTCAGTGTGAAAGAAAATGCTGAGCCTGGAGTATTCTCCCCCTTCTCTTTAAAAGCAAGTGTTCTCCCTAGATGATGAATATGTTCATTATATTTTACATTACATGTAACACTGCAAAGGTTGTACCTGCAGCAAAGTGCAGAAGGTCCAGGAACTGGGAACTTCCTTGCTAGCTGCAGGTGCGAAATAGTCTTTCCTGTCTTGGGGGTGGATGTGTTTAAACAGATCATTAGCAGAGAAAGCCAAGAACAGGCATACATGGTGTGAGCCTGCATCAGGCAGTAAAGAGGTGGGCATTTCTCCAGCCTGCTCCAGCGAACCCCCACGAGGCATCCGCTACAGCTGCTCCCTTCCTCCTGTCCCCCTAACTTAGAGCCAGCAGCACAAAGTGTTCACAACTTGTACAAGCGGATGGTTCTCAGCTGGAGCCGTATTGCCTCTGTGCTCCAAACCCAACAGCTTCTTGTTCTGCAAATACAGTAGGGCTTGCTGAGGTGGCTTGGAGCATGTTGTAATTTCTGCTTGGAGGGAAACCATCCACGTGACTGATGCTGGCAACCAAACTGCTGCCTGCTGGAGCAGCTGCTGTGGAAAGCAGCTACAGCTGGTGAGGACTCCATCTTGAGATTCAGGAGTTATGGCCATATTTTGCAACCAGCTTAAGAACAGTGGGCTCCTAAAGTCAGGGGACGTTTCATGTGGAACTTCCCCTCTCTGCTGAAAGCCAGTCCAGAGTTAAATTGAGTCAGTCACACGATCCAAATCTCTGTGCTGGTCCTCCGAAAGCGTGCTGTACAGAGGGGAGAAGGGCCAAGCCCCAGGCCTTACTCTGATGGTATTGTGCTTTCTTCTTAACAGGAGGCAGCCAGGGCATGTGTGGTGACCCGGGGATCCCGTCTCACGGCATTGGGCTGGGAGATGAGTTCAATGTAGACAGCATGGTCCGATTCAGCTGCGAGCCTGGGTACACGCTCCGAGGTTCATCTGAGAGGACCTGCCAAGCCAATGGCTCCTGGAGTGGCACACAGCCAGAATGCGAAGGTACTTTTCCAGCCCCACGTCCTCTCCTGCGTTGCACCAAGCCTGCTGTGGCTGTCCCCAGAATACTGCAGCAGGGTCGACTGCCCGGCCAGCCCAGCCCCTCGGTTTTGGTTACCAGGGCCGGTCTGGTGCTGCAAGAAATCCCCTCTAGTTCCAGCATTTCCTCCAAATACTCTGTGTATATCAGCCTCAGTTCTCCACTTTCCAAACATTTGTAGGTTACGTTTCACAGGAGGGTTTTTCATTGCTAGAGGATGAGCACCACCTTTTTCTGTATCCAGCTCTGCTCTGCCATGCAGGGTGTGCTGGGATGGTATAAAGGGTTTCAGGCCATTCACGTTCATGCCAACGTCTGGACTGAGGCACAGAGCAGCCAGAGCCTTTGGGCACTGGTCCTCGCTTCCAGTCATCCTCCTGAGAGCGTTGCTTACTGCAGGAATTGCAGGGGTGAATTTCATGTTCTGCATCACAGATCCAACTAGACAATCAGAAAATGGCCTATTTTGGCTTAAGATCTGTGGGTCCAGTACCACTAACTAATTAATTGTTGCTTTATTGAAGAAGTGCATCAGAGTGAACAATGTGAATAGTCTCAAACTTCCGTTAAAGCTGGAACTGGCACATGCAAAACTCATTTACGTTAAGCAGAAATGCGAAATGCAAATTATGATCCAGTAAGCATATTTTCATATTTAAAAAAAAAAAAACCAACCCCCTTATTTTTCTATTTGAAGGAATCAAGTAAGACTCCATAATCCAATGTAATAAACCCCCAGCCAGATTCTCTGAGCTATGCTGCTTACTGCTACTGTTTTATAAAAGTGTTTAAAAATCAGTTGAGGAAAGAACAAAAGCCAAAGCGAGGCAGGATACCAAATGCAAGGAGACCTGGGCAAGTGCTTCTCTCCAGCTGATTTGAAAGCCAAAAGCTCTGAGACAGTTTGTAAATGAATTGGAAATTTATTCCAAATTGATGGAGCTCTTGATTGAAAAGACACTGAATCATGTTATTAATACACTCAGGTCTTGGGTTTTTTCATTCTGTTTTTTTTTCTTTCAGTAGAAAGGCTCTGTTCATTAATCTCAGAGTAAATAACCCATCAGGTTCCAGAGGCACCAAAATACAGATCCCTGGCAGATTTTTTTTATACTTTATGAATAATAATAACATTATGCCTATAATGTAGTCATTTAATGTTAAGTGCTGACTGGCCAATATAGGAAAGTAATTTACAGTGATGAGCAGCGAGCTATGTCTCTGTCATTTGTATTCAAGTTGCAAGTGCTACAAGGTGTTCTTAATGACTGCGCTTTTGAGTGGTATATTCAACTTTCTGGAACAGGTATTTATAGGAGAGGGAGGGGACAGATTAATTTTGCGATTGAATTCAGGGCAAATGAAAATGAGGGCTGAGTGCCCAGGCAGGTGCTTGGAAGGAACAGGCATCTCTGCTGACATGGAAAAGCTCCAGCGTGGCAGTGCAGCCACTCGGCACCTCCGCGGGGCATTAGCTGTCTGACTCAGCCACTCGTTTGCAGCTCTCAGCCACCAAAATTGAGCAAAATCAAGCCTGATGGGGCTTCACAGGTCACCACTGCTCACCTGCCCAGGGAATTCAATGCAAATTGCTCTCCAGATTAGCTGCAAAATGAGCACAAAGGGTCTCAGTCCATTCAGCAGGAGATGAGGGCCTGCTGCAGATGAACACACAGGTGCGCAGACTTGCAGAGGACACTGCAAATCGTACAGCGTAAGGAGAAGGGAAGAAGAGAGGAGCCGTTATGTCTGCTTCAGAGAGAGAGCAAGCTGCCATAACAGGTTCAATTGCAAAGCATGTGCTTGTCTTTGAAGTCAAGGAGCTGATGTTGGGCTGTCAGTGGCTTCCTGCATCAGGACCAGTACAGCCAGCTGATCCAGAGAGGGGATGTATGTGGCAGATGGGAGTACTGGGCTTGGCAAAGGATGACCTTCAAACTCACCAGCTCTTAGCCCTGATACCTTTTACCCACTAGAATATTTTCGTGAAAACTAAAGGAATAGGGAGGCAGGAGGAAACCACAACTGATTCTTCCAAAATGTACAAATGATTTGAAATTAAATTAATTGGAGGGACTCCTCCTGGGACTCCTGCTGCAGTCTGTTTTACATACCTCCGGTTTTGTTGTCCCCCGTAAGAGCAACTTCCCTAGGTTTCTAAAAATCGCAGATTTCAGGCCTTATATAGCATTAATTTCCAGCAAGTTTCTAAGATCTAAATGACTAGATGTTTTTCCTTCTTTCTCCTCCTTCCTGATGCCCCATTTGTGCTCACTGAGGAGCAGTGCAGGAGGGGGATCATCAGTTGTACTCTGCTGTATGCTCCCTCCTCCTCTCAGAAGCTGAGCAGAAATTTGCTTTTATAACGTTTATTGTTTCACCAGATGAATTAAAACTGCATCCAAAATGAGATGGGGCCCTGGCTGCTCTTTGGCAGTTTCATTAGACAGAAATGTGTTTATTTAAAGTGATAACACTGGGAGAAGGAACTGAGTTCTGCCTCATCCCAATCTGGCCGCTGAGGACATGGGAGGTGGCAGGGCTGGGATTTGGGTTTAGGCTGCCTTTTTCTTTCTCTCTCTGCATAGTTAGGTGGAATATGGGTTACTGGTTAAATTAAACAGCGTGGAAATTACCAGCCCTGAAGCAAAGGCTTTGAGACTCCAAAGGCTCTCAGCTGTGTCTTATTCCAGCAGGAGGTTTTGCCTGATGTGTCAGACATCATTAGGAGAGTGTTTCAGCCGGTTGGTCAGATGGCAGCAAAGCCCAAAAGAAGGATCGGCAGTTATGAAGATTAGGTCAGTGGGGGACGCACAAAGGACGCTGTATTCACACGCCACCTTGAGCACAGTCAGGTGTGCACTTGTGCTCTGCGATAACAGTTATCAACCCGCAGCTTTTCCTTGCTGCGGGTTCTAAAGAGCGGGGCTTGCTGCTCCTTGCAGAAAAGTGCCCTTCTCCTGGCAGTGGCTGATGGAGAGGCCCTGAAACCAGCCCCTGTCATTGCTGTGCGGGGCTGGGGGAATTTTATAGTCTGTAACAAGTAACAGCATTTGCCCCTTGCCCTGCCGTGGACGATGCTGCTTTGGTTAAAGGATGGTAGGTGGTCAGGGAGGGACTCTGTGGCCTTGACTGAAAGTGATTTGAGCATCACTGACTTTGTGCACAGCTGTGCTAGCTCTGAGCTGAGTGCCTGAACAGAACCCAGAGAAATTCCTTTCTCCCAGCAGTTTCTCACTGTAAAATGCGTAGGAAGACGCGAAGGAAGGCAAGGGGGCAATTGTAAGAAGCTCTTCAGAAAAAGGGTGTGTGGATGGGAATCAAATTAATTATTGCTGATCTCTGGAGCACCTCTGAGCTTTGCAATCTTTTATATAGCAGAGACCACTTTGTAGTGCACAGGAGAAGCTTCCCAGTTCCCCCCAGCAGCAGCCAGCTCCCGGGAGCAGTCAAGGCAGACACAAAAGCCCCACCACCCGAGCACAGAGCAAGGATCCTCAAAAGTCAAAATTGCTTCCTGTCTAGGAGGAGGAACGAGGGGAGAGTGCAGCAGTGCAGCCTGCTGTCATGCTCGCTGTGGCCAGTCGGCTTGCTTCGAAATCGCACCAGTTAGTAGCTGTTCATGTTTGATACCTGCAAATGTAAGAGTTAGCGAGCAGCAAAGGGAAGCAAGGCAGCTCGCCCTTGACTTCATTTACTGCAGACCCGAGGAAGCGATGAAGTGTTGAAAGGAGTTTACAGCTCCCAGACTAGGGCAAGTAGTTGAGTTTTCAGGAGGGTTCAGGAACACATCTTCAGGTGTTTGGTTCCCGCTGTGCCGTCTCCTGTCAGGCTTTCTGAGGAGCTCGGAGCCTGCCACACTGAGTTCTCCTCATGTGCTTGGCCTGAAGCTATTTGAAAAATCGTGTTCTGCAGGTAGGCGTTGGAGGTGTGTGTGTACTTGGTGGGGATGGAGTTGTCCTGGAACGGATCCCCATTCTTTTTTCTACTATGGGAAGGAGTTTCTGATCCCTGGCAGTGGCAGAAGTTGGGACCTCTATGCCACCTGCTTTGCCAGGGTACCCAGCCAGGTTCATCCCTCTGCCGGTGTGCTGGGAGCAACTGTGTTGCATGGCTGGTCGCTCTCTAGGCGTTGTTTCTCTGGCTGCCTTCTGGCTCCAGGCTGAGCCCACAGACAAATCTCACCACCAGCTCAAAGCACTTGTTTGTAAAGTGCTCACCGGACGTCTTTTGCTGATTGTGATGCTCCGTATGATCTTCCTTGTGGCACAGGGTGTTCTCTTTGTCTTTGGCAGAGATACCAGTGGCGTTTAGCAAGTCTTTCTCTGGTGTTTGCTGAAAAAACTTCATAAAAATAACTGTAGGGACAAAATTTGCTTTTGATGAAGAAACAAACAAAGAAACTCCAAGGTGGGGAGTTCCATAATAATCTGTAAGACCCAGAGGTGTTTGAAACGTGTCCGTAGCAGCAGTGGGACCTTTCAATAGTGCGTGTGGTCAGCATTGTAGGTGCGTCCCGTGGTGCTCCTCAGCCTGCCAGAGGTTTTGCTCAGTACAGACGGTCTGCGTGGCAGGAGCCCACTGGGGGCCAGGGCTTGTGGCTCTTCAGCGCAGGTGGGGAGACGTGTGCTGAGCGGGTCACGGACACGGTGGGTCTGGGCTCCTGGGCTTGTCTGTGGTATCTTCTGGAGAGTGGTGGAAACCAAGACTCAGGGGTGAGAGGAGTGGTTCTCAGCACCTCCTGCACTCCTTGCAGCAGCTAAGAGTAAAACCTTTCTTGTCATATCAGTCGTTTCAACTAAGTATCATTCCTGAAATACTTCACTGGTAAAGAAGCAGCAACTGCAAGAAATCTCCATATGATGCAGCTGATTTTCAGGTTATTTTCTTGAATTTTGACTTAGTTTAAAGATGATTGGGTTTGAGATTCTACAGGAGACGTGAGTGGATATGACTGTGGGACTTCCAGGGTATTTAGGATTTATACTCTGTTAAGAAACAGTGCCAAAACCAGTTTTCTTTTGGGGTCTCATTCATTTTTCATCTCCCCCTGAAGCCAGAGGGAATTATTTACCCACTTACTGCTCACTTGAGTGATTGAATCCTATATATATATAATTTATGATTTTAAAAGTTTAAGCCTTTTCATCCTTACGTTCATGGCTTCTTTTATATCTGCACCATGGAGGCTGCAGCTGATGTACACTGTGATTAAACCATTTCCATAAGTCTCCTTGTAGTCACAAGGTAATGTTTTGGGGTCATCCATGCATGTTTGGCCACAGATATAGGTGGAAGAAGTTGGACAGGAGAGAACAGCTGATGTACGGAGCAGCAGTGAAATAGTAATTTCGAGCTTTTTCTGGGTTGATAGAATCTGACTTTTATCCCAGCATCTCTTGGAAATGACACGGAGACACTGGCTGCATGAGAAATCTGTAACGAGAGAGCGCCTCGGATGATTTTAGTGCCATGCAGAGTTTCCGTGCGCACAGTCCAGAATGGTTATTAGTTTCCTCCTGTCAAACAGATATGGCTCCAACAAGCTCATATGTTAACAGACTGTCAGCAAACTAAGCAACAAGGAAGAGGAAGACTTCTCTCCTTGCGCTGGTGGCCTGTGCTCATTGCTTTCCTGCTGTGGCCCGAAGTTACATTTCCCAGTGGAGAAATGCGATGTTGTGTTGGGTGCGTGTGCTGGGGAGGGTCCTGGGCCAGGGAGGGGTCCCCTCGTGTGGCACAAACTGATGCTCTGGCAGAGATCGTGGCACATTGCTGAGGAGGGGAGGGAGCAAGGAATTTCCTTGTCAAAGAACCAGGAGCATGCGGCTTAAGCCTTTCCCTTGATTCAAGTGATTTTCTTTTATGTCTTGTAATTTCAGAGTAAATGAGGGCTGGGTGCAATTACTGCTGGTGCTTATTTTGTCGTGACAGGGCTTCATGCACCGCCATTTGCTCCAATGCCCTTTTATTGCTGTGGTGCTTTACATGAAAAACTTGGGCACCGACAAACCTGTAATTGTCTTCCCACAAAATTCTCCCTCCTCTGAAGGCATAACTGGAGATAGCTGGGCAGTGTCAATGCCGCAGGGGGAGGGCAGCAGGCTCCCTTGCTGCTTTCATTCCTTTGAACTCTGCAAAGCTCTTGGCTTCCTGAAGGGGCAGGAGACAAAGTGGCACACTCGGATCCAGGCTCCCGGACTGCTGGAAGACGGAGGCACTCCAGGCAGGGCACCACTGCTTGACAGAGCTGTAGGAGCAGTGTGAACTGAGAGCTAGAAGAAGGCCTCTGCAACAAGCGGACACCAAACATGTTCTTCCTTCAGGCTGGAGGAGCAGCCAGGAGGTCTGGCTGTGGTTCTGAACTGCAGGATCCACCCAGCCGGGGAGAGGTGCCGGTGCTTTGGGAGAAACAACGTGCAGGGATGCTGTTTTTCCACTCCCTGGGAGGGGATGCGGCACGCAGCCTTGGGATGTGCTGCGTGGCGAGGCGGACCCGTTGCCCCGGAGGTGGTGTTGGTGGTCCTGTTGGACTGATGTGGCTGACCTGCTGCAGAACAGCCTGCTCTGTCTGATTTGATCCAGTGACTTTGCAGCTGATCTTACTTTTATGGCGAACAGTCAGTTGTGGGATGAAAGCCTTGTTTTTTAATTTTGGGGTTTGGTTTTTGTAACTTTGCCATTTTGCTTTCTAGTTATATCCTGTGGAAACCCAGGAACCCCCAGCAATGCAAGGGTTGTATTTAACGACGGCTTGATTTTCTCCAGTTCCATTATATACCAGTGCCGGGAAGGCTATTACTCCACAGGAGTGCTGAGCAGGCACTGTACGGTGAACGGGACGTGGACTGGGACCACTCCAGAGTGTACAGGTGAGTGCTGGGACGGATTCCTGGACGATGAGCTGAGTAATGCTCCCCAGGCTCTGGGGGCGGATTGTCAGCCTGTGGTGGGTGCTCGCTGTGGATGCGCACGTGCAAGTGTGCTGTGCTGAGAAACTCAGCTGAACTGCCTAGTGCCGGCAGAAGTCACTCCGGCTGCAGTCTCTGTGACTGCCTAATGGAAAACTCTTGCTCTGGGTTTGTCTTTTTCCAGTTGGGTGAAGGGAGCTCTGTAATAACTTTCAAGAGTAGATGCCAGGTGTTCTGGAGGGGCTCTCAGGGGCTTTCCAGAATGTGAGCGATCCTGCTCGCCAGCAGCTGTGACGTGCGTGGGCAGAACCCATGCTCAGAGGCCCGCAGTGAACGCGTTGCTTTTCCTTGTGCCTCTCGCCTGCCTCCAGCAGGAATGCGGATGACAGCAAATCTGGTTTTGTGGATGGCAACTAGGCTGAGGAGCTGTCTGCCAGCTAGCCCAGGTTTGACCTGGGTTACCTTTAATGTGTGCTAATATTTCTTCTTGCAAGCCTTAATGTGCCATTAACATCACCGCTCTCTCCACCGAGCAGAAGCAAACTTTTCTCCACGTGTTATAGCCAGCCTGCTCCAGCTAGCTAGCACAGCTGTCCAAATCCTCTGCGCTACAATGCTCCCTTCTCCACAATTAGGGGGTTACATCCTGCTCTGAAGAGTGTTCAGGACCGTCAGGTTTCTAGTGGTTGCAGCTCCAAAAGTATGAGACCGAGGGATGGTGAGCCAGAAATGCTTCTTTCTTTTCCTTCGGCAGTGATCAACTGTGGTGACCCCGGTGTACCAGCCAACGGCATTAGACTGGGCGGTGATTTTACCTACAATAAAACAGTGGTGTTCCAGTGCACGCCTGGGTACATGATGGAGTCAGACAGGGCATCCTCTCTAACTTGCACAAAAGACCGAACCTGGAATGGCACCAAACCTGCCTGCAAGGGTAAGAGTGGTTGCTGTGAATATTGGAGGGTGTAAGCTTTACAAGCCGCAAAGTTTTTGTAACTTGTGACAAGGTATTAGGCACCAGCTACTGCATAGTGCCTGGAGCCCACCTGTGAGTTTCTTGGTTCTATCGTTCCCCTGTGTTTTTAACACACAGTTTATCAACGTAGCATGAACACCTTGCTATCTTTAGGTCTGTCAGTCATCACAACATGCTTGGGAGGGAGGGAATTCCTATTATCCTTGTGGTAGAAAAGGAAAAGTGAAGTGCAGAGAGCTAAGTGACTTACTCTTCACAAAAACTCAGATCAAACTTGAATGAAGCTTTCTGTTTTGCAGGCATGCACTTTTTTGGCATCATCTAGAAGTCTGAAAAATGTTTCTTCCAACTCCTTTCATTATTTCTCCATTCTGAGATTGCCTCTGTAGTTCAGAGATAGGAAAGGGAAATAATAGAACAGTTGCAGGACAGGCTGGATCTCTTCTGCCAGTGTTTTACTCCCCCACCAAGTGTAGATAAGGCTTGTAGCAGCATCTGTGTACTTCTTTTGCAATCTGGAAAATTCACCTGTCATGATTCTGATACAAATGCAGACCACGTAGAAACTTCCAAATATACTCTAGCTCCTTCAGAGGCTGTAAAGAGCAATTCTTACACTCCTCTTTCATTCTCACCGCTGAGCTAATGTTGCAGGAATAATACAGAATGTGGCCAGAGTCTCATTTGGAGGCCAGGTTGGTTTGCATGAGCTTAGCATCTTTCCCAGTGCTCCCCTGAGCTGAAAAGCAAAGCACTGCAAAAATGTCATATTAAAACACCCTAGAGTGAATGAAATACAGGCTGGTTATTGATTCAACTGCTAATCTGAAACTCAGCCAGGTTGTCCAAAATCCATGAATCTTTCAGGGAGTCTTAGATGAGTTTTCATACTAAGTCAGGCTGGATTCTTATCTTCACTTGGAAGTGAACAGACTCAGAAATCTGACTTCGAGATTTGGGATTTGGTTAACTCCAAGCTTCAAAGTTAAATCCTAGGGTTTACAACTGCACACGCAGCTGGAAAAGTTTGTACAGTCCCCCTGCTAGGCCGGTCCCAGGAGATGCTCTTTGAGAGCAGCATAGAACTTTGATCCTACATGAATTTGCTCGTTAATGGAAATAACTATGCTGAGAAGTCAAGAGAACTGAGTCTGTCTTTGTTTTTCATTCAGCTATCATCTGTAAATCCCCACAAGCCATCCCCAACGGCAAAGTCGTGGGCTCAGATTTCAGCTGGGGCTCCAGTGTGAGCTACGCCTGCCTGGAGGGGTATCAGCTCTCCCTGCCTGCTGTGCTCACCTGCGAGGGGAACGGGACTTGGAGCGGGGAAATTCCCCAGTGCTTTCGTGAGTAGGCAGCCGTCTTATGTTCACATATGAATTGGGAGGAGGGCTCTGTTTAAAACCTAGTTGTTTGATGCCCTTTGTCCAGCATCTCTGGTCTCCAAGTAACTGATTTTACTGTCAACTTTGCCCTGCCTGACAATATCATAGATGGCACGGGGGGCCATTCACAGCATGCGTGAATTAAATATCTGGACACAGTCACTCTGCCTCTTCTTATGTAGGTGTGAGGTCACGTTTGCAATGAGTTAGAACACCTTGCATGTTCCTGTCCATGAGGCATCTTTAAAACTGTCTGTCCATGTGTCTCCTTAGTGACTAAGTCTTCTGAAATCAGGGCTCCTGAAACTTTGCCAACCATTGGCAAAGGGCACTGCAGTGTTGCAGCAGAAGTTAGCAATGTTTTGTGAAGGCAGAGCTTTGGCGGAGTGGAAACCTGTGCGCTTGATAAAATAGCTAATGCAAAAAATTAGTTAAATGTCTCATAATGATAAAGGCAGATTTGAGTTTCTTTTCTTGGCTGAATGGCTGGCAGCTGCACAATAGCCATTTTCATATTAAATCGTACAAAGCCCTCACTGTGTTCCTTGCACCTTTCCCTGGATCTTGTATAATTAGTGGGCTTTCTGTGTGACATGGAACCACATAGCAATTTGACATCGTGCAATTAGAGATACATTTTAAAGCTAAGCATGCTGCTAGGGAAAAAAAAAAAAGGAAAAAGAAAAGATGGGGAGAAGGTGGAAGTTAATTAGCAGCAATTGGCAAAAAGAGAGAATTACGAGGAAAGTAGCAACGCCTCCTGCCACTAGTAATTCCCTAGTCAATCACAGAGTTTGATGGCAGTGAGTAGTAAGGTTTGGGCCATTAATAGACCCATCTTTAGCTTATTAACGTTGCTTGCTCTTGAGGATGCTCATCACAATCCTCTGGTCTCTGCCTGTTGCAGCTGTTTTCTGCGGTGATCCTGGGATACCCGCTCAAGGCAGGCGGGAAGACAGAGGCTTCACCTACCGCTCTTCTGTATCCTTCTCCTGCTTAGCTCCACTAGTGCTGGTGGGATCAGCCCGGAGGTTCTGCCAGTCTGACGGGATGTGGAGCGGGACCCAGCCCAGCTGCATAGGTAAGGGGAGGCTCCTGTCTTGCAGCTGCAAGAAAAGAGTTGTCATTTTGCATTTTCATTTGTAGAAAAGTTCAACCCCCCTGCCTCCATCTGGGTCTGCAGAAATTAGCATTTTGTTTCCCTGAAAATGGGAACGTTTTCATTTTGTATAGAGATGATGCTTTTGTTTTGTTCTGACTGTACTAGCTGGTGGTAAACAACCCCCTACTTCTCTTGGGGTTTGCTGCTTAGATTCAGTGCCTGTCGTCATCATTCCTGCCCCCGCCACTGGTGGTGGTCAGCGCACACTGCGCCTGAGGAAGGCGATCTCTTCCCTATCACTGCTTCCCAGGGCTGTACCAGGCTGCTGGTGGGCAGGAGGGAGGAGTTCCTCTGCAGAGCTTCCAGATTAGTGTTTGCGGCTTGGGCCATGGGGTTTGAGGGCTGTGTGAGAACCTGTGGAGGGAAGCAGCGCAGAGATCCCCAAAGTTGGTGCTGCTCGAGTTATCTGCGGAGCTGGGGACGGTGGCAGTGCATCAGTGCAGTGCTGTGCCTGCACTTGTGCCCCGTATCGTGCTGATGCTGCTGTTCCCCTGCCAACATCCAAGCTGTTGGCTTTGCACAGTCTTGGGCTCTGTGGTCTCTGTGCTGCTTCCAGACCTCCTCAGGGGCCTCCAACCCAACACGTCCCATCTCTGTGGAGATGCACTATGTCGTTATCGGTAATGCGACTGAAAATGCAGTTTCCAGTCCAAAGAGCAGCTGTAGGTTGCCATTGAGTGTTGTCATTCACAGAAACTGCAGCAAAACCCAGCTCTGCCCAAACGGGGCATATGAGAGCTCTTGTGTTCTCTGCTGCATCCGAATTATATCTGGAATGGCAGAATAGCAACTCCTATAATATGAAGGTGATGTATACAGAGAACAAAATCCTACAGATTTTTTTGCCTAGCTGTAATGTTGGGATTCAGGTTGAAATCTCCACATGTTCTCCACTGTTCTCAGTCATTCTGCCTTGTTAACTACATCTTAAATGTATCACCAGTTACATTAATTTAAGAATATTTGTGGCATAAGCATTCAGTGTCTTCTACTTTCCTGTTGATGCCACCAGGAGCTTCTCACATGCAAACAGTTGGGAGCACCTGCCTCTGTTGTAGATTTTGGGTTTAAATGCTAGTGTCAGGTTTCTCTCTAATGCTTCGTCACTTTCTTGCAAAGCCTTATCCAGGATCCTGTCATACATACATGGCACCCAGCCCTCCAGAGCCATGTGTGAAACTGCAGTGATTGAAAACAGCTAACAGCTCTCCATGCTGCTGGTGAAATGTACTTTGAATTTGTCTCCCCAAAACAAACCGTGGGAAGAGAAAGACGTGTCTGCAAAACCCTTACCTGAAGCGTCAGCTTCCAACACAGGCAGCCAAACCCAGTGCTGTATTTAGTCAATCTTATCCGTTTTTGAGACACGTTAGATGGCCAGCACCACCAGACCCCACAAATGCAGCCAGGAGATCGAGGCTCTGCCCTCCACCATGTGTCATCTATCACCTTCTACTTCATCCAGCTGATGGAGCTCTTTATTTTAAACACTGATTTATCTGGGGGCTTCCATGAAAACTGCATCAGTGATGAATGACAAAAGCTCAGCAGAGCTGAATGACGGAAAATGAATTAGCTCATGTCCTGGAGCCCCAGATCAGCCACATTTTCTGTCCCTTGTTTAGTAACTCACCACAGCTCCAAGGACCCAGAGAGAACACCAAGATGTGCATAATGCTTCAGTATGAAGAGGACAATTAGTTAGATCATAAGGAATAAAGGCATAAAAATACCTAACCAGGCTGTTAGGTACAGAAGTTGTGCTCCATTTCCCTATAGCTGCAGCAAGAAGTGACAGGCCACTTCTGCTCCCACTGTGCATTGGATTGTGGAGACTTTTCTTAGAGAGCTTATTTCTTGTCTTGCACAGTCCTGTTAATTGGAGTATTTTGACCAAGTATAGAGAGGGCTTGGCTGCAGGGGGTTTATGGTCCTACTCATAGCAATGGCAAGCATGTCAAAGGAAGAAGGCTGGGAATCCAGACCAGAATCTCATCTGAATGAGATTGCACGATACTCCAGGTCTCTGCTAACATAGCTATCCCCTTGCTGGGGCACTGGAGCATCCCCGTGGGTGGGCATTGCAGCTTAGCTCAATCTTGTGATCCCAAGGAGCAGGGAACCCTGCTGCTGCTGAACTACCTTTCACACTGAAGCTTCAGTTTCCTTTGCTCAGTTTGGGATGCTGATAATAATGTAATGCATCTCTGCCTTGATTCCATTGATGTCCTGCTACTGTCGACATGCTGGGAAAAAAAAACATGCTAAAATGCTAAAAGAGTAGCAGCAAGTATTCCTACTGAATTGTGTATATTCGTCTTCTGATAGATTGAGACCAAACGAGGCATAAAGAAAGATTATATATCTGGGATGCATTAAAATTTCAAGCCTCCATCTATCACCACAAACTAGCGAGGTTCCAAGGTGAGCATGTGGGGGATGGCTGAGCCAAGCCTGGAGGGACGAATGCACTGACCCCAGGGCGCAGGGGAGGACAGGGTCATCGCACCTCGGAGCAGGAGGATGGCTGGTGGGAGAGGAGGGCGCAGCGCCGGTGAGCCGGCTGCTTTGCTCGTGGTGTACAGAACAGGGGAAGGGAAGAGAAATGTCTCTGAGATGAGATTTATGTTCTTACATTTTCTCCTGGGTGATACAGAACCTCTGGTTAGGTCGTGTTGCAGCCGTCAGGGATTTAAGAAACAAAAATATCCATGTATTTTTCCCTGTTGTTATGTATTCCTTCTGTAGCAAAATATTTCACTCGTGTTGCAAAGGCACAGCATGGTCGTGCTGTGTGGAGAGCAGGGGAAGGCAGAGCTCCGATGTGGCTTTCACAACTGCTCCTTTAAAACACTGCGTCCGTTCTTTTCTTTTAAGACCCGAGCCTCACAACGTGCGCGGACCCCGGCGTGCCTCTCTTTGGGATGCAGAACAACTCCCAGGGCTACCAGGTACTGTCACGGCAGCGGAGTCCCCTCGGTGGTACTCGCTGTGGTTAGCCTGTGTCCGAGGCCTCGCGTGGATTAAGGTGCGAGAGCAGGACATCGTGGCGTGCTCCATTGCACCTCAGAGTGCATTTCCAGGGGATTAACTAACAATACATTATTTACAATATTAATTACAGTGCTAATTAATAGTTATTAGTGTAATTAGTATTCACATTGGAGACGTAATTTGCATTCGTTTTCAGACTAAATCCTGTAGGTGGTTTTAGTAATCCATGCAGTATGAAATCAGTGGAAAGGAGAGAAAACAGCAAAGCAATTCCCCCGGGTGCTCCACCTCCAGCCCCTGCTGCCAGCCCCACGGGTGCCCATTGCCTGCTGTGACGGAGCCGGACGCGGGGCCGGGATATTTAATTCCATGTGGCTACTCCTGCCAGAATGGATCCTTCAATTTTGCTGCTAATTAGTTATCTTAATCCTGCGTTTTAATGAATTAATTCTAATATTTAATGAATCCTGAGACACCCTATGTCTGACCTTTGCAAGGGTTGCCAGTCTGAGAGCCGCACGCCAGAGTGGAGCCGCCTCACTGGGGATGAGGTGGTGGCTGGAGCGGGGAGCGTTTGGGGACATTGTGCCTTTGGGTGCGGTGCCCAGGGGACCTCAGCAGCCAACCGAGCCAGCTCCAGGAGCGAGCGCGTGATAAAGCCCCACCGCTGTCAGCAAGGAAGTGGCCTGCATGGTACAGCCTTGCTAGGGAGGACGGGGAAGATGCTCAAAGCCCTACTTGGCAATCTTATTCCAGCATGTTCTGATTTTAAAGTAAATCCAGTTGCAGTATTGGGGCTCACAGCCAAACAGCATCGCACTGTGCCAGCCTGTCTGAAGCAGGGAGCAAGCTTCACTATCTTGTTGAAACCAAATACAAAAAACAGTCTGCAAAAAGTAAACATACCTCAGAAATGTTGAAGAGTCAGTTTTCAGTTTTTGTGATCCTTTTTGCTATTCAGAATCCAGTTTGGCACTTATACTATGGCTGTGGAATATTTGTTGATACTAGTTATTTTGAATGTCCCTTTTGGCAAAAGTTTCAGCCATTTCTAAATACGATGCTAGCTTTGGGTGTTTTTAAAAGATGTAGCAGCCTTTCTTATCACTGAATGAAGTAACTGCACAGCTAAAGGCAGCAGGTTTCCAGGGGCTCTGAGAGCTGCCTTGGCACTAGACTCTGGCAGGGGGGTGAGTGCAGAAAGCAGGCACTTTTCAGTGTGTAGAAGATGGAAAATTATAGAAGTACTTTTGTAATATAAGCACAGGTGAATTACATCACACTGGAAAGTTCAGTGTTTTGTCTCCTATTGAAACAGGTGGGAAGCATAATTTTTTTCAAGTGTCAGAAGGGATACCTGCTGCAGGGCTCAACCACCAGGACCTGCCTCCCCAACCTGACCTGGAGCGGTGTGCAGCCGGACTGTGTCCGTAAGTGTTGGAGAAGTTTTGTCAAAGGAAACCAGTGTCTTTGACCATGCTGTTATCTTTTTGTTGTTGCTGTAGTTCACCATGGACGTTACTGGCTCTGAAGAGCTGGTCATTTTGGGGGAGGGCTCTGAAAAACCGCATCTGTGAAGAAAAGGGGAGATCACATGATCACTTCTCTGCTGACACAATTATACCAGCAGCCACTTCTGGTTTCAGATAAGATTTTTTTTTTTTAACTTGTTTCTTCCTCAGAGACCTAGTTTGAGGTAAGACTTTGTTTTGTGCTTCTGAAACCACATTTGATGGCCAAGATGTGAGCTCGCACTCCAGGGACCGCGCTTAACATTTAGCCAGAAGGGTTCTCCAGCAGAGCAGTGTTTCTCCTCGTTTTTAATAATGTGTTGCTCTTTGTTTTAAGCTGTCCATCATCTTTTCCCTGCTATACCAGAAGGAATTTGAGTTAATGTATTTAAGCTGTAATATCCATCATGGCCTCTGTATCATAAGTATTACAAATCTTCTTCTCTCTTGTGAGGTGGTTTATTGGTGAGATACTTTTCAGTTAACAGACCCTGTAGGGGTGTGTGCTGTGAGCAGCCCAGGCGGGTAGCCCAGCTGGGGCACCTGCCTTTAAAAACTCCTGTGAGTAGCATCAGGGGAGAGGGGGCAGTTGTGCTGGAAGGCAGCTGCCTTTCCCCGCTGCTCGCCTTGGTGAAGGGAATGTGACCCCAAATTCACAGGCTTCCCTTTGCTGAATTGGAAGAGGGGGTGCAGTGACAGCTGTGACTGAGTGGAATTTTGCACCTGTTGCTAGGTACATTGAAACAGAAGATATTTTTTACTTACTGCTGTCAGGAAGGGCTACTGAGTTGTTGCCATTGGGTTAAGTGAAAAGCCTTCTCCATCCACAGCATGGGAGTGTGGAGTTGGATGTAACGTAATGCTGAGCTGCCAGCTCCGAGCAGGGCTGCGGGCTCGGAGCTGGGCTTCCCAGACGCGGCTTTATGGCTGTGCAAGTTCGGGTTAGTCTATCAGCCTTTCTGGGTTTTATTTTTCGTCTTCTGTAAAACAAGGATGAAGATAATACCTCATGAAGGCTGCCAAGGATCTGTTTTCATTCATGAGCGGTTTGAGAGCTACAGAAAGGGGAAATTTACAGCGTGGGTGAGAGCGAGCTTCCTGGCTCTGTGATTGATTAGCTTTGTGCCGTAACTTCTCAAGGAAAGTGGTGACAAGTTTACAACAGGGCCTGATAGAGCAGCACAGGCACACGTTCTCTCTGGTGGCAGGCAGTTGGACAAGCTCAGCTTAGATTTCTGTAGGACAGTTCCTGGAAGTTATTGAGCAATTACAGGAATTTATGACAGTGGCATGCTTCTGAGGACTTGCTGTGTGATCCTATGAACAGGTAGCTGCAGATTATTAGTAAGACTCTGATCCTATGAAGAAAGGTTATGCAAAACAGATTTGTAATGTGCCCACTGGGATCATTGGCTTGACTTACTGGGCCTTGATGTCCTGTAAAGGCATGTTTTGGCCTGCAGATATTCCTGGGACACATTGCTGGGGTGAAAGTTAAAAGAAAGGGGGAAGGTGGCTGCTCAGTTTCTTTTCCTGGCCTTTCTGAGTGCAGCTACAAGGGAAGGCATTAAAAACACTTTCAGCCCTGCTTGGAGGCAGCAGTGCCCCTCTAACCACAAGAAGCTCTAGGAGGGTGGACTGAGCTTTCTTCTTCTCCATGTGTCAGGCACAAAGTCTTTAGCGTCATTTGGTTTTGACCTTTTTTCCTTAAAAGGTGAGGGATAATGGATCCTGATTTTTTCAGTTCATGGAAGCTGGAACTGAGTGAAGGATCTCTTGAGAGCTTCAGCCAGGAAGAGCAGTCTAGCCAGCGAAGCGCAGGAAATGTTCTCTTTAATTCATCTGGCTGGGAAAAATCCAGGCATGGCATTGTCTCCCTCAGTGATCAGAGAGAGCCTTTGCTGAAAAACACTCTTCTGAGAGACTTCTGTCCCTGCCGAGATGTGGTTACACTCTTCTGCCTTTTTGTGTGTAACTTGGGGTATCTCATCTCTGTTTTTGTGCTTCTCAGCTCACCACTGTAAGCAGCCAGAGACCCCCTCCCACGCCAACGTCGGGGCTCTGGATTTGCCATCTCTGGGCTACACCTTGATCTACTCCTGTCAGAACGGTTACTATCTCACCGGAGGATCTGAGCATCGAACCTGCAAAGCAGATGGCAGCTGGACAGGAAAACCACCTATTTGCCTTGGTAAAAGCTCTGAGCAGCATCAACCTGGCCTGGCTTTTCCTTACATCTCTGCAGAGGGGAGCACTGCAGCCCAAGAGAAAATGGCTATGCTCTTAGACCTACGTTGGCTCTTTAGAGAAGTCATGGGTTTGTGTGGCTGAGCTGGTTGTGGAGACCGCAGCTGTCACAGGGTCCTGCACAGTTCCTGGAAAAGTGGCAGGGGAAAGATGGGGATTTTCTGCCTGGTGTTTTGGGCCTAGAAACATATGCGTAAGATAAACCTTGATTTGTACCTTACCCACCTTTTACTTGCCTCGAAGCTCAAGTCTTAGGTCAGGAATGTGCAATCTTGAAATACAGCTTTGTGGCTCTTGAGGAGCATGGTGGCTATCTCTGGACGTTTTGGTTTGGAGCAGATGGCAAGGCAGGACAGCAAATGAAAGCCTCATGCTGTTTCAATCTGAAGTGAGCTGGGCAGGAACCCATCTGAAGCCCTTGTAGGGTGGTTAGCCCCGTTGTGTATGTGAGCAGCATCAGATGAAGGCTGTCCTTTATTAGCACCACCACAACAGAATTGTCTCAACAGTGTCAGATGCAACGATATTCATGGGTTGTGGGTTTGTCCCTCTCTTTCAGCTGACATCCGCCCCAGCGGAAGGCCGGTTGGCACCGCGCGGGACCCGCCGCTTGCCAAGGTGTCAGGTACGTAGCGGGGCTGGCTCTTCTGTAGGAGGTCCTGGTGCTGGATCTGAGTGCTGCCCCGTGGCAAAGGACCAGGCCTATCCTCTCCTGCCCTGTCCCCAGAGCAGCCAGAAAACCAGCTGTTCCTTGCACATCTAAAGCGGCTGGGCTGGTGAGAGCAGCCTGCGTGCCCCGTCCTGTTCCTTCATGCTTCTCTGGAGAATGGACAGGAGCCGTAGGGGAGTCGAGCACTAACACGCTGGACTCCCCAGGGCACTCCGGAGACTCGAGCCCTCTAGGATGTTTTATATTAGAGGTTTTTAAAAAGTTTGTTTGCATGGGGATTTTTTGTGTGTTAGCTCTTCTAAGAACCCATTTTTGCATTTTGTTAGTTTTTAAAACTTTTGTGTCTTTTTTTGTCAAAACAACAAAATTAAAGTCATCAGCTTGTTTGTTCTCCGCTCATTGGCTTTGTACTCAGTGATGGTAACACAGAGAGTGGGTGGGATTTGAGATTTTAAATACATATTTTTGAATTCAAGGAAAGAAAGAAATTTGCTCTATTTTGATTTCTGAAAAATAGAAATAAGTGGGAATGTTCTTGTGTTTCTCTATCCCCAATTGCTGTGGTTTCTAGTGCCTCCTGATGTGTTTGCAAGAAATTCCCTTTGGAAAGGCTCCTATGAATACATGGGGAAAAAGCAGCCTGCGATGCTGTCTGTTACTAGCTTCGACCCTGCCACCAGTAAAGTCAATGCCACTTTAATAGACCACAGTGGCGTGGAACTCCAGGTGTCTGGTAAGGGAGATGATGTGGCCATTTGTAGGGGTTTATACTTGCTGTGTTGTCATAAATGGTATCACAGGGTAAGGGGCAGTGGCTCTGTTATCTGAATGGTGTGGATTTTCTGATAGAGCTTGGTAGAACCACCCAGGTTTGAAGTGTCCAATATTTTACTGGACCAAAATGAACAGATCTTGTACCTGAGTGTGAATTAAATGGCACGAGTGCCCCTTGTCCCCGCCCTCCAAGGAGCTCTGTGTTACTGATCTGGTAACATAATCTAGACATTAACAGTTGAGTCTCTTCCCACATGCAAGATCTCTTTTATATCCTGGGGGGCAGATGTGGGATTGTGCTTTTGTGACGTGTTTCCTGGTGCATCCCGCTGATAGGTTTATAGGAGGAGTTGTTGCCCACTCTGAGATGACGAGTTGATTTTTCTACTCTCAGGTAGAAAGTGAATTACTTCAAATTTGAATTATGATGATCTAATGATTAAAAGTCACTTATTTTCCAGGCATTTACAAGAAGGAAGATGTGCACTTGCTTCTACAAGTTTATCAGATCATGGGGCCAGTGGAGATCTTTGTAAACAAGTTCAGAAATGATAAATGGGCTCTAGATGGACATGTAAGTGCATGGCCACATCATATACGAAGTCCACACAACTCGTCCCGTTGCTATCATTACCCAGCTGTCCTCTCACTGTAGCTGGGGGGATAACTCCCTTAGCTGGTAGCAACATGAGGCTGTTATCCTCCAGCAATCTGCTTGCTTGAAGGGCACATAGGGCATTCTTCCAGCACGTGAGATAACGTTACATGAGCAGTCAGCTGTTCCACACTCCCTCGCAGCCGTATGTTTGCTTATTGCCCTCTGGTTATCTGTAAGTCTTCCAGATAACACCAAAGGAGAAACCAACATGATTAATTCCATTTTAACATTTTATATCTCTTTAACATCAAGTTAAAAGAGCTATAATCTTCCCTTATGGAGTCAACTTCTAACCCCAATTTCTGTGTCTGGTAGCTTCCCATGCCCATAAGAGATCCACTGGAGCTTTGAAGAAACATGCATCTTATTGACCCATGGCCAGTTGTAGCTCAGGGCCATCACTATCCCTGTTGAACCAGCAGCATGTTCTGTAGCTTACCACAAACAAGATTCCTGCTTCTCCCCTTGAGATGTGAGAGTCTTAACAAGTTGTTGGGCAGTTAGACTTCTTAAAAAATGCCACGTTATTCTGGGGAATTGAATTAAATTAATGCTGTGCATGAAGTTGAAGGCAACTGTGACAAGATGGGTGCTAAAAACCCAGGGAAGTGTTGAGCAAATCTGTTAATCTCTGGTCTCGTATCGTTGCAGGTCTCATCAGAGTCATCAAGTGGCACATTTGTGTACCAGGGCTTTGTGCGTGGCAAAGGGTTCGGGCAGTTTGGTCTTCAGAGATTGGGTAACCTTCCTCTGACTAATACTTCTTCCGTTAATCGCTGAAAGCTAGATTTTGGTGATAGTGGAGGTTTTCAAGCAGGAAACATTTCTACTGTCCCTGGCATTAATTTTCAACCCTGCTGGGCCAAATTTCTCTAGTTGTTTTTGAACTGTCAGGTTTAACGTAACCCTTTCCAGTGCAGCAGCTCTGCCCTGGCTTGTGTTTAAACACTGAACACATTAAACATCAGATATTCTGGAAAGGGGGACTAAATCCATCCTCAGCTTGGATAGCATAAAATTTGGAGGAGATGAACAACACAAGAAAATTTTTAACTTGGGAACTAAAGTGAGGTATTTAAATAAACATGTTTCTATTCAGAGACAGAAAGTTTGGAGGCACAAAAGAGCACCTGGGCACATTTTTTTCCCCCGTGTTGCCAGATGTCTGACCTAAGAGCCCAAGTCCCATTGCTGCCACAAATAGCATCTCCATCTCACTTTCGGAAGTCACAGAGGCACTTAAGAGCTTAGACTCCCCAAGGTCTAAGCCTCTAAATCTCTCTTAAAATGTGGCTTAAGCTCCTAGCATTTTTGGAATTTGACCCTGGAGTCTTGTCACCTTTATGGAGAATTAGATGCTCGTTATTGCAACCTTTGGAAGTCTCCCTTAAAGCCTAGCTTTACATATCCAAGCATGAGTGTTTCAGTAAGGTTAATATGTTTACATCTATCTTTATTGCACTCCTCAATAAATGATAATGCCTAAACTAGGTTGATCTCCAAGCCATTCTTCGTGAATGTCAGAAGCTTTTGATTACCTTTTACAGCAACACTTGCAACTCTGTTGTTCTGTCATTGAAGGTGTAACCTGTAACTCAAGCAAGCCCCATTTCCTGCAACAGTGTTTTGAAATGTGGTTACTTTTGCTGTTTCAGACATCAGCATGATGGAAAATGATCCAGAATCAATAGGACACCATTTTGCATCAAACAGCAGTTCTGTGGCAGCTGCCATTCTTGTGCCTTTCATAGCCCTGATTATTGCAGGGTTTGTGCTTTATCTGTACAAACACAGGTATGTTTCAGGAATGATGTCAGTAAGCAAAAGAAAGTAAGGGTGCTGAGAAATATTTGTGAGCTTGACTTAAAAGCATTCCCCCTAGGCCTGGTTTCTCATTTAATTCAGAAGGTAAAAAAAAGTAATGGAGCAAGCATGTGTGGAGGGGCAAGGGTGTTAGGAGGGGAGAATGTTGAGGGCTTTTGTGACCATCAGTAAGATTTGTGGCAACATTAAGTAGGATAAGGCAAAGTAAATTTCATACTTCAGCTTTGCGTGTGTTGTAAATTGCTTATTTCTCCTGATCAGCGCATTGCTGTGGAAATGTTGCTGCACTTCAGAGCACCGTGTACTCTGCAGGGGGAGCATGCTTAGGACTATAGCAAAGCCCAGAGAGCTTCCTGTACCGCAAATCTACAATAAGATTTGCTGTAGATCCCTTCTGACTTTCCCCCAGGTGTTCGACCCTCTTCAGAAGCACCTTTTTCCTTTCCACTGGCTTTGTCAGTGCTGTTCTGCTGGCTACAGCAGGAGTAGCTGTGATCTGTCTGGATTTTTTTCTCTGGCATCCTGTAGGAGAAGACCAAAAGTCCCATTCAATGGCTATGCAGGCCACGAAAACACCAACGTCCGAGCAACGTTTGAAAACCCTATGTATGACCGAAACCTGCAACCCACGGACATCATGGCCAACGAGACGGAGTTCACAGTCAGCACTGTGTGCACAGCTGTATAGCACTCGTCCCCTGTGCGGTGAGTGGGCAGAAAGGGAGCATGAGAGTGGGACAGTGCCACCGTGCTCCTGTCCCGCCCCTGGCCCAGCCTGGCTGAACTAAAATACTGGTGTGCTGCGGCGTGGGTCTCTGTGCTGCTGACCGCTGCTGCAGCCCCCTCTGACAGCATCTCGTTCCCACTTGCAGGCTACTCAGCCTCGTGTTTGTCACTCTAAAAAAGCTGGATCAAAGTGGCTCAAAGGAGCACCCAGAGTGGTTCAGATCTCCCAGGAGATCTCTGGCCAGGGCAAGACCCAAACCAGCATCACCATCTCTGGGTGTCAGGTGCTCAGCTGGGACATGGCCTCTTGGGGACCAGTGGCAAACCAAATCCCAAATATCCCGTGATGAGAACAGTCACTAGGGAGGGAAGGGAAAAACCAATCTCTAAGGGAGATCGTTCGCTGTGTGGTTTTAGACAGGGCATTTTGTACAGTGGTGCAAAAAGTGCAGAGGAGAGTAAACCAAGGGGTTTAACAGTTTTACGTCACAGGCACAGAGGAATAACTTGCTGTTGTAAACAAAAGCACATAGTGGCCCTCAACGGCGCTTCTAGACTGGCAAGTTCTTAGCTCGATGTAACAAAGCTGTTGTGGGCTTTCACATCATTTCTGTGCGTAATAACAAACTGTTAACTTCTCTCTCATCTTTCCTTTCCCATTGTCCCAGATTCCTCCGGGTTGGTATCTAGCGGATGATTGTGTTTCACCTCACTAGTCTCCATCCATTCCCTCCCCATCTCCCTCCTCCCAACCTTGTTGAGGCTGTGGAGAAGCTGCTATACCTTGTTGGACTTTGTGTTAACTCCTGAGAGACTGCTGGGTTGTCCTCTGTTGTCCTCGCCCACCCTCTGCATCCTGCCGTGGATAATGAAGCCAACCAAAGGTCTGCTCCAGCACAGCTCCTCTCTCCCACCCTGCCAGTGGGTTTCAGCCCAGTGTCAAGACCTGGGGAAGTGGAGGACCTGGGAAGCAAGGTGATGGGATCAATATGCTGGAGGGAGCAGCGGGTTATGTGGGGTCCCCTCCGCTTTTGGGAAGAGCTTGGACAACAAAGACAAATGCAGGTTGCACTGCACAAGGTGCTGGTTGGGGTTAATGGAAAGTACCAGTATGGGACAAGATGAATACTTGATTTGTCTTTATTTGGTTTTGTGGGTTGTTTGTTGGTTTGTCTAAGCCGGGGCTTTTGCATATGTTTTCAAATGGGACCTTCTCAATGAGAAAAGCAAAACTTTTCAAGCTTTTCTCCTCTTCTCTGTATTTAATTTTCTTTTTTATTTACATTCTTGTTGGGTTTCTTTTGCCCCCATGTTCATTTTAACACTGTCTCTTTGAACCTGAGGCTGCTTGCAGGGCTGATAAGGAAACTTCCTTCCATCTCTGGCCTTCTCCTGCCGATTTTAGCCATTCCCAAACACCCTAAAAAGAAAACTGCTGACAGACACGAAGGGACAAAAACCTCTTTAAAAATAACTCTAACAAATACTGATCCCCCCACCAGTAGCATTGGAAAGCCTTTGCCCTTTCCATATTGATCCTCCAAATGGCAATGCAATAAGAGTTTTAATTTCTATCCAAAGCTCTTCCCGTTATTTCCCAAGGGCAGAAAGGTTGGCTTGGCTTTCATGAGAACAGATAAGGCGGCTTGACATTTTTCCTCCCTTATAAAAGAACGATGCTTTTATGATGACACTGTCCTCCTCTAATAAAGAGGAGAGCTGTTCTTGTTGATTAAGGGGTTTAGTCTGTTTGGTTTGAGTCACTGTTTCTGAGACCAGGCTGGAGTCAAAGAAGGCAACAGTGCCATTTTACCAAACTAAGTCAAGCACCTCTCTGAAATACAGTTGACTTAGAGCACTAAGTCAACGAAGCATCTTTTTCTTACAGAAAACTTGAAGGGAAAATAATTAAAACAAATGGGGTGGTGTTTTACATCCATGCTTACATTTAAACACTGGCTGTCCCCTACCTAATGTCAGCTGAGGTTTTGTCTAATGAAAACCACAGGGTAGTTTTTTCTATTTTGTTTATTCTTTTACTGTGTCTGTGTGTGTATATGTATAAATATATATATATATTTTTTACTTCTGTCTCTTATTCAGCACTCTTAGAATAAGCAGCATTCTACAGCCTATTCGCTCAACAGCCAGCCTGCCAAAAAATGCCATCTCTGCTCCCCAAAGCATTGCATAGGTGCTCTGATTTATTCCTCAGAGGTGGGTGGAAGCACATGTGTGAGCCAGAGCCCTGATCCAACATGGATGAAAGTCAGAGACACTGCCTGCATGGAGGTGGGCGCACACGTAGCTTGGGGCCAGTTCTGGACCGTTACAGAGCGAGTCCTGCAGCAAGCCGCTCTCCCAGCTCATGCCAAATGCACAGGCTGGTTGTGGGACTAAATTCCTTTGGGTAGCCAGGACGGGCTGGCAGGGGCACCTGCCCCTCCCTGAGCATCTTCAGCTCGCAGGGCACGGACCCCAGGGCAAGCTGAAGGGGTAAGTGAGAAGAGGGGACCCTGAGTAGGCTGCGGTGGCACTCGGGTCTGGGGCCTGGAGCCAGGGCACATCTCCCCTCCAATTCATCCACGTCAGTTGAGCTGCTGCGGTGAAGTCGGGCAGCTGCCTCTCTCTCACACTGATGTAACCGAGATCAGGATATTCTCCTGGTTCTCTTGCTTCTGTGTGCAGAGACAGAGCTGGTTCCTGACTTCACTACTGCTCTTCTGGCCCATATTTGACATCAGAGGCTCCTTCCAGCCTAAATTTTTCAGTGATTTGTGCCCTTGGCCAAGCCTACACCCTATTCCTCCTTGCCTTTGCCAAGTCCCCATAACTGAATGGACCAGGCTCCCTTGCAAGGCAAATCCTGAAGGTAGTGCCCTTTGGCAGTCCCCTGTGCTCTGGTGCCATTGCTTGCGACATCCTGGCTCCTCTCTCAGTACACACAACTCCAGCAACTTGCAGTATCCCACAACAGCAGCAGCAGAGCTTGAATCCTTCCAGGCTCCTGTCACTGAGCTGAAGAAAAATCTCTCCCAGCTGCTAGCAGCGCTGAGCCCCTGGCACACACGGAGCAGGTCGGGCTGTCAGGCAGAGGGGAGTGATGTACACACGCACACTCACCAACAGGTCCCACATTCGCTTTTCAGACCTTTCCAAATCCCACTCAATCAATGTAATAGCAAGGAGAAGCTTGTGTCAAGATGTGTAAAACGAGCCTGAGATATTTTAACAGCAAGGTAGAGAGAATGGGAGCTGTAAGCACACAAGACTTGCTGCTTTCAACCTATTATGTACCATTTTCTACTGTTGCCCAAGCAACAAAGGCAGTGGAGGGGGTCTTGTCCCATTTTTTCGCAAGCTGGCTGGGATCTGATATGTGACATTCTCCATTCTTGTGCCCAGAGGACTTGCATTATGTTTAAAAAAGAAAGAAAGAAAAAAAAAGGAAAAAAAAAAAAAAGAAAAAAAAGGAAACAAAAATGATAAAAAAACAAAAGAAAAAAAGCCCTCTTTTGTACAGAGATATATTTTTATGAAGCAAAAGTTTGTACAGTAAAAAAAAAGACACAATGTAAATGTTTTTTCATTATTGTAGTAAACAGTAGTGGAAGATCAGCTTTTTTTTGTAAATGTAATAAAATGTATAAATATGGTTTACATAAGTGTAAATATGTAATCTATACATACACTTGGCTTGTCTGCAATATATACAATTTAATTTATCTGTCTCTGTATATGAGGCTTTTCATTGTGTCCAGGCATACTTTACTGAATTTGAAAGCTATTTTAAATTTTTGAATTAAAATAAAATATAAATTTTTGCATTGCTTTTCTTACATTTTTCTGGTGCCTTTTTCATGAGCTGCCAAAGTTTTCTTCTAGGACCCTCTGGATGCTGACCTGCACGCACACGTGCCCATGCATGAGGACAGCAGGGACGCGCCTGCGCTCCGGGGCTGGCGGCTGAGGGAGGCTCCTGACCTTCGTGTCCTGGGCTCGTGCCACAGCTGCTCAGAAGGACGTCCCGGCTCTCAGGATCACACAGCAGCGGTAAATGGCGGACTCAGGCCAGACCTTACCCCTTTCCCCATCGCCACCTCGGCACACTTCTTGCTGATGTTCCTGCGGAGCAGGCAGCCCCAGTCTGGATGCAGTCTGCGCTGCGGGCTTATCTGCAAGGAGCTAACATCTGTCTGCCGTCCCTTTTGGTGCTCTCCTCACTTGCTGTGTGCTAATGAGATGTGATGTTATTCCAGCTGTGGTCTCATCCCCCTGCCCTGCCCCTAGCAGGGAACTGATGCTCGGTCTGCTGGGACAGACGGCTCGGGGAGCTCACGGATCCTCCACTACAGCAGATCAGCAGAGCCCCTTTGAAAACAGGTACTTAAACAAGATCCTTGAAGAAACAAACAAAACCCTTGAAACTGTGATTTGTATCTCTTCCTTACTACTGAAAGCAAGAGCACAACTCCTCGGAGTAAGACTGAGGTCCAGGTCTGGTGCTGAATTCACGTTGCTTCAAGTTGGAAATCAATTTGGCAGAGAATTTTCTAGTTGGAAAGGGACATCGAATATGTTGTTACATGTCTACTGTCGTGCTTTCTGAGTGCGTCTGAAGTTGCTGAATTTTTCAGTGATAAACAGGCGCATTTTCATTTCTGGTTTCCCTAGTGGCGTTTGTCGGCGTGTTTCTGCTCTGACCTGTATTAAGGCTTATCTGAGGGGTTCCTGCCCCAGTGGTTTGGTTTTCCTACTGCAACATTGGCTCAAGTACGGCAGCTTGTTCTACTGAGCAGGGTAGAAGTTACCTTGCTGCAGCCCAGATAGGAAGCATCAGCTTCTGATGATGGTCAGAAGGGAGCCTAAAGCATCCTGCAGACATCCCAGTGCAGTGCCTCTGCCCAGCAGCTCCACGCCTGAGGTCAGGAAGGTAGGAGTGGTGCTGCTTAGAGGGCCACCATGGGGTGACAACCCCAGGGCCCCTGTCCCCCTTCAGTCCCTTCTCCCCTTCTGGCTGAGACTCCAAATGAGATATTTTGGAGCTTAAAAACCAAGGTTGTAAAATGAGACATCTGCAACAGGGCAAAACTTGAATCTCTTTAAGCCCTAGAGGAAGGTACAGCCAGACAACAAATTAGTCATTTAATTGCAGCAGTGATCAGCCTGGAAGAAAGAGCTCCATGCCCCTGCCGAAATGGTGGAGTCCATCGGTCCCTGGGACCATGTTAAAAAGCTGCTCCTTGAGTTGCAGCATTGCCAAAATGAGATGTTCCTGCCTCTCTTCATCCATGCGGGTGGTGGTTCCTCCCCAGCCACTGCTGTAGGGCCAGGTCGCAGCCGCAGCGTGGTGCAGGAAATAATGACTTGTCACTGCCCCATCCCAGAGCTCGGGGTTAATCCCTGGCTGTGTGCAGAATTGATTATTTTGCTTTTCCAGCAGGTTTTTATTAGGCCTAGGCAGCACTGCAGGCAGGAAGAAACACAGCTGTGAGCAGAGCTCTGCTGGGTGGTGGGACAGGGGGGTCTGCAGAGCCCTCTGCAGGCCGCTTGTCAGCTCTGGTGTTTCTGCTCCAGGATGCCCCAATTTGCTTTAATTAGGCTGCATTCTCTGCTGAACGCCTCCTCTCTCCCCCTTGCTGGTGACTGACTGCAATTAGCTTGTGTCTCAGCACTGACTGACAAAATTTGTTTTTAAAAAAGTGTGTTACGCTCTTTGATGTCCTGCTGCCTGCTTCTGCTCTGCCCACGCTGGCTTCACTGATGCACGTTTGCTGCTCTCTGTGGCTTTCACAGTGCCTTTTATTTGTTGAATTTCCAAGTCAGAAGCTTCATCTTTCTTGTTTCGTTCTCTTCTCAGCCGGCCTCGGCTGGCTTACCTGGAATAAGGTCGGCAGGAAGGCAGTGGGACTCGGCTTGCTTAGTCCAGGAGGTTTCAGCAAGCAGCACGTTGTGCCGCGTGCTCAGTGCTCCTCAGTTAGAGGTGGTAGTTCCTCAGTCTCATCCTATTGCCTGCTTCTGGCACTGGAGTCTTCTGCAAAGGGATTGAGTCCTCCTCAAGTATGTCCCCTCAAGCGCTGGCGGACATTGTCCGCGTGTGAACGAGGGCTGTGGGCCCTGGTTCTGTAGCACCAGGCATGGTGTGAACCTGTGGTAGGAGATGGTTCTGGGAGCATGGTTTGCAAATCCAAACCCAGCTCATGCAGAGGGAAAGAAAAGCTGGAGAGAAGAACACCTGCCTCGTTCCGTCAGCCAGCGCTGGGGCTGATGCTCACGCCAGCATCTCCGGGTCTGAGGGTGATGCCCGGCTGTGCTGTGCGTGCCCCAGCCGCTCATCCTGAATCGGCCAGGCACAAAGGAAGCAACAGAAAGGGAACGGGCAAGGGAAAGCAAATCTCAACACAGGAGAGGCCTGCGGAGCTCGCTGGTCTCTCAGTGCTCCCAAAACATCCACACACAGTCCCCTTAAAAATCAATAAATAACATTGAGCTATGTCGGTGTGTCTAACCCCTTCAAGCTGGTTCTAATTTAGCCAGCACAATAAGCATTTACAGAGCTAATTAACAGCAATTTATATCAGCATTTTGTAAATGAGTGATTAACTCTTAGGGGTGCCCCATACCTACAATCCACCCACAGCTGCGGCTCCCTTTGCTTTTTCAGTGGAACTTAGGCAGGTGAAAGAAAATACCACACTAATTGTTTTGATTAGATGTGAAGCAGCCTCCCTGCCCCCTGTCTAGTTCAGCCTCCAGCCTAGCCCCAGGCGGGGAGGTCGTGATGTTATTTGTTTTATCACCAGACACTGCACGCAGCCTACAGAAGCCTTCGGTGGGACTCGCCAAGCCGGTGCCGACCGACCCCGTTGTGCTTAGAAGCCACTTTTCCGTGCACCAGCTGAGGTCTGTGTTTTGGGGTGCGGACGTGCTGTAAGCGATGCGATTGCTCGTGAGCACGAGGGCAGCGTGAGGATGAGGGGGGGCAGGTAGCTGGGCAGGGCAGGTTCTTCCTCCTCACACCCTGTCTGCACCGGGGGGACGTGGTGGGGAGGAAGGAGGGGGAATCTGCGGCCGTGCAGCTGTCCAAGTGAATTACAGCCATGCAGCGGCTGCGCTGCTTACGCTCTACAGCACTCGACAGAGCACCTGGAAATTCATTTGTCACTAGAGGAGAAAGGAAGAAACCAAGTGAGGTGAGTAATGAAATGCTGCAATAATTAACCGCAGAGGGAAGGGAGCAGGGAGCGCGGCCTGGAGAGGGCTGGGGATGAGCTCCGTGTGCCGGCTGCCAGGGCTGCGGCCGCCCAGGAGGAGCTCGCTGGGAGCGGGGCCGCGGCTCTCGCTGACCCCGGGGCTGGGGCTCTGCCTGTTGCTCCGTGTGCTTGTTCCTTGCCTTCACCTCCGTGCTGATCACCAGCCACGAGACCAGACCGCTGCGGTCTGCACCAGCATGCCTCAGCTCCGCTGCCTTGTGGCTTCACAGCAGAAGTAGGTCTGGAGCCAGGCGATTTGATGCTAAAGCTTGTGATGGTTTTCCCCAAGCCAGCTTATCCAGGGAGACCTGCAGCTTCTTGGATGGGAGGGATGAAATGTCGTGCTCACCCACTTGGGAGAGAAAGGGAAACCCCCGAGCTTTCATCAACGAGCTGGGCAGTTCGGAGGCTCAAAGTGGGATTTGCCAGCAGCAAGTACCCAGGAGCATCACTGCCAGGCAGAGCTGCTGCCCAAGCTGCCCCCGCCTGCCCTGTGTGCGGTTCAGATCCTCACACAACCACCAGAGAAACAAGTTCACACTGCCAGGAGTCCCTAACACAATGTGAAGTCATGGGAAAGCTTTCAATCAATTTTCATGTGATTCCTATTGGACCATCCAGCTGAGGTTTCGCCCTGGGCAAAGCCCTTGCCCTGGGCTTGTACATGGCTCATGGGTGCTTGGGTTCTGGGCTTGATCCGTCCATGTGGGACCAGGAGAGAGGAAAAAGGTTTTGTGGGTAGTAGCTGCTTAATGGCCACTTGTGTGTGAGAGAAACCGCAGCCCTCATGTTGCCTAATTACTCAGTTGACATTATTTTAGATTGTTCCAGTTTTCCTCATCAATTTTTAAGTTCCCTTCTAAGGTTCCCACTTTGTACATTGCTCTTTGCAGGCTTGCTCACCCTGTCTCCAACAAATGAGAAACTTAAACCTATTCCCCAAAACAAAACAAAACCACGAACCCTCACCCAGGGCTGATGACTGAAACCTGCAAGTGCAGCCAGGTTGTCTCATGCATTCTGGGCATGCCAGAGGACGGAGGAGGTGACATCGCTGGACCATCCATGCAACCAGGCCAGGTGACAGCAGGGGTGGGTGTCGCAGCCCCGGCAAAGCGCCTGAGCACCGCTGTGCTTGTGGTGGGGCCAGTGCCCCTGGGCCTGCCTGGCAGCTCCGCTGCTGCTGCTGCCGCCTCTTGCAGAGCAGCTGCACCTCGTGCTCAGCCTGGGCTCAGCCCTGCCTTCCCTGGCAGCCCAGCATGCAGCCACAGCAAGGTGCTTTCACCTAGCAACACCCGTGGCCTGTCCACCAGGCGTTGGTAGAGCTAAGTAGTAATTTACAGAGAATAATTTACAGCTGATCTACCTCCCCTTCTCTTTGAAGAGAATATCTAGCAGCAGGTTGCAATTTCGCTTAATTCCTTCCTTATTGAAAGGAGTTGACAAATATATTTGTCATGATCAGGTCTGGTGCTCTGCTAGATTTCATTACTGGCTCTGCATTAACAAAAATGCACCGTGCTGCTCATCGGGTGCTATTTCCATGCCCTTACTGGATTGCTGCAAACCCCCCTGCAGGTATCCACGGGGGTGGATCCTGTGTGCAGCTTTGAAACCTGCAGCCCGGGAAAAACTGCATTATTCTCAGAAAGCAAATGAGATGATGACCAAATGCCACAGTCCTGCAGTGACCTGACCGTAGCACGTACGAGAGGAGTATCTCAGCTTCAGAGGCTGCAGCCAGGGCTTACGTAGCTGAAAGAACTGTGATGCTATCGCTCTGTCTGGTGTCTCCGTCCTTCCTGGCAGAGCCATGGGCTGCCACCTTCAGATGGCTGAGAGCCACGCAGAGTACGATCGCGTAGCTCGGGGATGTGGCAGCACATCCTGGGTCATTTTGGAGGCATTTTTGGGTTATCCAGCCACACACACACCACTTGTGGGCTCGGGCACCTGAGAGCCATGACACTACCATCCCTAACACAACGTGTTTGGAAAATATTCAGTAAATCCACCTTGGTTCTTCCTGATAGTCAAGGTGAGTTAATTTCTGTTTTCATCCTAATTCAAGTGGCAGTTCCTGTAAATAGATGTTAAGACAAGGATCATAAATTATTATGTGTAGAGCAACAGCGATCAGGTTTGATGCTTGACCCGCTGCTGTGCGTTTAGCCTGGCACACCGAGTTCGCTGGCTGAAGCACAAGCTGCCCGCAGCCCGTGCGTGGGGAGCGGGCCGGCTGCACCTCGGTTCCGCCTGGCGTGCGGGCGTCACGGGCACAAGGGCTGTCTTCAGGCCCCGGCCGTGACTCCGTGTTCGTCAAGTTGATGGGTACCACGGGTGAGCGTTGACGCCTCTCTGCTGGTGGTCCGGTACCCGAGACACCCATCTCTGCCTGAGCAGCACTGTGAGAAACAAAGAGCTGAAAGCCATCCCCTTGCTAGGTTTGTCCTGCAGGCATCTGCCAGCCCCCGCCAGGTGAGGTTGTTCTGCCTGAGCCTTCGCTTCCACCACAACAACCCCACCCGAGGGCTCCATTGCCGAGCCTCTTAGCTCAGCTTTACTTAGCGCATTATCACAGCTGGATGTCCTACAGAAAAATACTCAGCCGCCCTCTTGGGATTGTTTCCTAAAGGTTGGAAAGAATTGGCTTTTCTGGCACCGTGACAGCAATAAAATATTAATAATAGTGAAAGGGCTTTCTGAGATGGGGAACAGTCCTAGGTCTGCTGGGACTGTAACAATAGAGATGGTGATCGCATGTGAGCTGTGGGACGGCTGCCACAAACCAGCTTCTCTCATCCTTACGCTTTCCCTTGCAGGGTGATGAGGTGCCCTCAGCTGTCAAAGATGCATAAAACCAAGAAACGCTTCTCCGCTGTGGTCCAAAGATCAGCCAAGCATTTTAACTCCTTCAGCGGTGGTGGGAGCTGTGTGGTTCAGCTTCCCTGGGCATCTAGTCTCTTGTTTACAGCTTGCTCTGGCTTGACTAGGAAAACGGAGCGTGGTTTTAACACTCTCAATAACTGCTTTAAGCTTCCTGGCTGTCTAGGCACGTCCAGCCACAGCTCCTGCAGGGCACTGCTCTAACCAAGTGCCTGTCTTGCGCCGTGCTCACCTCCCAGGTAGTCTTCCTCCGCACTCTGAGCTTTCTCTGCGGCCACAGAGCTGGCTGGAACCTGCTCTCGGGGAGGTCTGCAGGGACGCAGGGCTCATAGGGCGCTGTCGCCCCGCTCTGGGCACCTGTGCTGCCGACCAGCCCTGCTCTGCTGGGCAGCATCCCCTGTTTCCATACTGCGTCTCCAAGTGTCTGAGGCTCAGCTGGAGGATGGGGGCAATGGCATTTATCTGCTTCACCATGTGTGTGAGGCTGAATTTATTTAAAAATTTCCACTGAAGAAGGATTCCCTCATCCTAGCAGAAATTACCGGGGCTGAGAACTGCACCCCGGCTTTCAGGCGCATCTGCTCTTGGCTGGGGAATTTGAACCAGGGGTGGGCTCACCACACATGGCCCCTGTGGATGGTACGAGCTGATGTCTGGCCTGGGAGCGCAGGTGGCTGTGCTTTAGCAGAGGATGGCCGATGGGGCTGCAGCCGCTTTCCTGCTGTGGTCAGCGTCTGCTGCCCATTCTGCCTTCTCTGCAGGAGAATGTGGAGCCCAGCAGCTGAGCGTGGGGCCCCATGGAACGAACCAGGGGTAGATCTGTGAAAACCTTAGAGGTTGCTGTGGGAAAACTCACTGCAAAGAGCCCTTGAAGCCATAGTTTGGGGGCAGTTAAAGCCCCTTAGAAAAGGTACTGGGGTTATTTGGGAGGCTGGAGACGCGAGGAGCATGAGGGACTTGCCAAACGGTGTGCGGAGAGCTGCTAGCAAGTCAGAAGTGGTTCCTGGCACTTCAGCTGCGGTGTGTGGTGCTGTGTCTCCCTGAGCTTCACCAGGGCCTTGGGATAAACATGCTTGGCTTTATCTCCTAGGATGATGCTGAGATTATACAAATTCCTCACGTCCTCATCTGAACAGATGAGTGATATAAAATCCATCACGGGGGGCTGTTAGATGAGCAGCAACCACAGTAAATCTGCACCTAAATGAAAAACCCAGGTATGACATTTTTGTATTATTTAACTGAGATTTTGCATCTTGGAGGGAGGGAGCGAGTCAGAGGGAGGAGGGTGCAGCAGCTGGGGTGCCTTTTCTCTTCAGAAATGTTCCAAGCACTAAAAGCAGAATTTATAGTTCAGCGCTAGGGGGGAAAATGCATTATTCATTTTCCAGACTTTGGAAGACCAAAAAAAAAAGAAGGTGGCATTTCATTTGTAATTGCACTGTGACTTGCAGACAAGGCCCCCCCAGCCTTCCCAGACGTGGCTGAGGGCCCGAGCAGCACCAGCAGCTACCTCCAATCCAGCATCCTCCAGCATCGTTGTGCGGGTGTCTGTCAGAGCAGGAGACAGACGGGTTGTTTGCGGACCTGAGCAATGCTGGTGAATTCAGCACACAAATCCCATGAGAGGGGCTGAAAACAGCGCTCACCGGGATGGAGCGGAGCCGCGGCAGGGGGCAGCTGCGGCTGTGTTACGGCCCCATTTAGCTTGGATGGCAAAGCCTCAGCCCTGTGATTTTTCCTGCTTGCTCCAGCCAGACCAGGTATTTCAGCTTTCTGTCCTGATCAGGTACTTAAGGCTGATTTTTGGCAGCTATTGTGTTTGACCCCCAAAAAACGATTGCATTTCAGCAGCAGGCGGAGCGATCCAGGAGGAATCCTTCAGCCAGCCCTGGCAACACTGTGTCCCAATTAGTCAAATAGGTGTAAAGTGCTAGGATTTAAGATGCTATGTGACAGTAAAGTGCTATTACTGTGTAGAAGAAGCTGTTTTAGTTATTCCAGTAAAGAGAAAATTATTCCCCTCGTAGACAGGTGGGATAATTAATCATTAACATCTTCCCATTAGATTTAATAATATTCCAGGGCTGCACGTGTACCCCGGTTAGGGACTGCAGCCTTTATCAGGCAGCCTTTGACAGCCGCAGGCTCTCCTCAGTCCTGTTTAAATGGTTTAAACAGCCTCGCCTTTGAGCCGCTTTATTCCCGTTTGTGGCTGCCAGTTAATTGTGGATGTTCGTCCCTGCACACCAGGGATGGGGCAGCCTCAGCCAAGCTGCACCAGCAGCCGCATCCAGACCCAGGGAGGGAGCTGCAGACAGCTCCGGGGAGCACCGCAGCCATAGGCAAGTCCTTTCCCTCCGTGCTGGCAGTGTCTGCTCTGCTTCACAGCCCTGGGAAAGGTTTGATTTACAACTACTTATTGTTCCACAGCGTTACAGGAGCAGACCCAAGTCCATCATCGATCACGTCTATGGGCAGAGAGCCACGAGAGGGAGCAAGGGCCCTGGGGGCTGGCTGGTTTGGGGTGAAACTATTGCACAGATGTAACACTTCCCCTAATTGCTTGATATGGCTGCTTTTCTTCTTCAGACCTGTGCTAGTCTTCCCTTGCTTTGAGATTTACATTTTACCCTTTATTATTGAAAAATCCTCATTAGGATATACACTAGCAAAGTAAAACAACCAGACCATCAAAGAAAAACAAAAATAAGCTTAGAGAGAAGGGAGTCGGGGCAGTGAAGAGCCCTGGACAGAGGCAGCAACCCGAGCAGGTCTGCTGGAGCTGCCCAGGATGCGGCGCCCAGGGAGCGCTCAGCCAGGACGGGGCACCTGCAGCCTGTATCGGCTGTAATCGCTCTGCGCAGGAGACCGAAGCGCCAATGCTTTCAGTTCTTTCAGATGCTTTTTTTTTCTTCTAGTTATTCACTTCTTGTTTCTTGTCTGCTGCTATCCCAGTTTGAAGTAGCTGCTCAGTGCTGGGCTGGGAGCAGAGCCAAGGGGAAAAGCTATTTTTTGCAGCTGGCATCAATATTGGTCCTTGTATAATTGCTGGTAAGTGTATTTGCCTAAACTGACCAGGAAATTTTTTCTTTATTTCTAGAAGTTGAAAATATCAGCTTGCAATGAGAGAGTTCAGCTTCTATTGACCCTAGCACCTCAATTCCAGTCCTTAAATTCAGCATTAATAGCAGGAGCTCTGCAAAACTTTCCATGAAGTCAGCCTCTGTTTTTGGGGTGCCTCCGGGTCTACCCAGCCCCATCGGGCTTCTGCCACCCCAGAGGCCCCTCGCTGCTCCCCTGGGACCCCAAAAGCTGCCTTGAGGGGCGTGAAGTCCCCGGGCAGTGCCCAGCCCGCGGCACAGCCCCCCGGAGGGTGCCGGGTGCTGGCTGCAGCCCGGCGGGACGGAGGCCCTCCGAGCATGGGCTGCACCCAGCGGGGCCGCTGGCCCGGACCAGCGCTTCTCACTGGGGGCTTCAGGGTTTAGCCCCTCAAAGTCAGCAGATCTGGTGAGCTGAAGGCAGACTTTACTTTCACCTCTTCATCGAGCTGCTTTATGTGCTTATTACTGTATTTACACATCCTTCCCCCCCCACTCCACTCTAGCCTTAATTTCAACTGTTAATCAGGCAAAGCACTGTGGCATGCTCTTCTGTAATTAAAGAATTAAAGCCATACCTGAAGAATGCAGATGTGAAAGAAAAAATAAATTATTTAAATAAAGTTAGGTCATTANGGGGGGTGGGGGGGGTGGGGAAGTTAAAAAGTCTGTGTGAATTAATGAAGCACTGGAAGCCCAGGCTGGGGTACGGGGAAGTGCAGCTGTTTAAATGCACTTTGCAGTGGCGGCAGGTTTCTTCATGTTCAGACCAAATTAGCACCTGATGGCTCTTGCCAGGCTGGGCGCTGCCCGGGGACTTCATGCCCCTCAAGGCAGCTTTTGGGGTCCCAGGGGAGCAGCGAGGGGCCTCCAGGGTGGCAGAAGCCCGATAGGGCTGGGTAGACTCGGAGGCACCCCAGGACGTGGGCAGCTGTGGGTGACGGAAGCAGTTTTTGGGGCCACCATGCGCAGCCCTAGCTGCCAGCCTGGGCAGGGGATGGTGCTGCCGAACCCACTGGGAGGGAGTGGAGCGCGGCTCGGAGCATCCCTGCCTCCGGGCTCGGCTCCTGCAAGCTGCAGCAGAAGACAGCAACGGACCAAGGCTCCTGGAGACACGGCTGAAATAAAGGAGGTGGCAGCCAGAGATCTGATCAAAGACAACTGGAAAGCAAGTGAGTGGTGGTGGCGGACGAGGGGCCAGAAATTTCTCTTGTTCCCAGATGTCTGCTCCTGGCCTGGGTCTCCAGGTAATGGCCCTGGAGAACCCAAAGGTGGCTTTCATCCACAGATGGACCTTCAGGCATGCAGAGGGCTTTGATCTGCAGCCCAGGCTGCAGATGGAGCCGGCTGCAGCAGGAGCAGGGAGCCAGGTCCTGGCTCCTGGCCCGGGGCTGGGGCCAGTTCCCGCAAATGGCAAAATCCCTCCTGGTTCCAGAAATGGATAGTCTGACATGGATGGTGGCTCTCAGCCCAGAGTGAGCCTACAGACGTGTCAAAACAGTAACGAATGGCCTTCGCACATGGCAGGATTCCTGTCAAGGCCCTGCCACAAGCCCTTCTGAGCTCGCGCGATGCTCTGCGGCTGCCACCAGTGGCTGCCAGCAGCTCCCAGTGTCCACCACCACGGCTGTGGTCACTGTCATGTCCTAAGGTGAGGTGACGGGGAACACGTTAAATGCTTTACTTCTGCTGTCAGGGAATGGCGGAGGATGCAAGAACTGTCTCACGGCCTCTTTCTTAGCAGTTTGCAATGAGCTGGAGGACAACTTAGTGCTTCCCTCTTTTTATCACCTCTCTAGACCAGCAGGAAGTGTTGTACTTTAGAGAATCCAGCCCCTTCTCGACCCCTGCAGCCTGGAAGGCATTCCTCCCTGTCCCCAGGCTACAGCCCGTAAGCAGCTCCTGCAGGGATTTGTTTTATACACCTGCGTGTGACACAGCTCGTTCTGGCTGTGGCTGGCACCAGGGCTCAAGACTGCGGAGCAGCTGTGACCTTGCTCTGTCCTCTGCCAGATGGGGGCTGTGTTTTAATTGATTAGTTCATTAACCCTTTCATTATCTCATAACACTTCCGTTATCAGGTTAAAAAGAGAAGTCCTCACCCAAGCCCAGGGCTGCCCAGCCCCAGGATCAGCTCCCCGTGCGGTTTGGTGCATCAGCGCTGGTGACCAGAAAAGGCAAAGACAGAGTGGGAGCTTGCAAACGAGCCCGAAGCTTTCAGCAGGAGTTAGTGCTCGGTCACAACCTCTTTGGTACAACAGATGAGCATCTCCATGGTGAAGCAGCGTTCACCACCAGCCGGGAGGGAAGCAGCTGTGCTCGTCCCAGGAGCACCCGGCTCATCCTGTGTCCTCCAGCAGGGGTGTCACCTGGCTGGGGACGAGATCAGCAAGGACCCCTCCAGCACCACACAGTCTGCAATCCACGGGGTCTGCCGCGGGGGCGAATCCAGCTCAGGCAGAGGGCTAAGTGCTTTAGGATGAGTTGTTTTCCACCTGCAGGAGTGATGACACCAACCTGGCTCAGCTCCCGCTCCACCCAGCAAGCCAGCTTTCAGGACACATCGCACTGGGCTCTGCGACCGTCTTCCCCGCAGCCACCAGGTACCTCCCCGGCTCTCCCATGTGCACGGAAGCTTTCCCTCGCAGGTCTCGCTTGCCCGCCCGGGACACCCAACACAGTCCAGGGAGCAGGAGCCAGTTCTGCCTCTGGGGCCTTGGTCAATGCAGATTAAGCAGCCACAGCCACCAAGGAATCTTAGCTGATGAGATAAAGCAGCAGGGGAAACTACTGGAATTCTTGCTTACTGCAGTTCATATTAATTAGCACTAATTATACCCTGTTATTAAGAATGAAAAATCTGGCAAGGGAAATATTGCAGCTGAGATTACAGATATCACTATAGGAAGCTTTGGCACTTGAGAGTCAAAATTAGGCAGCACAAAATAATTATTTTGGCTGGCTGTCAGGGGGGGCTGAGCAGCTTGGACAGAGGAATCCCACCCAGGCCTGTCCCCAGCATGGAACCAGACACCGGGCATCTTGCAGCGGCGGGGATGGCAACCCCCGGTCACGTCCCATGTCTGACCCAGTCTCTCCTTACAAACACCCAGTTACTATCTCATGCTGGTCCAAGAGCTTCCTGGGACGTTAACTGCTGATGGGGACAGGGTGGAGGGAGAGGATGTTATTCCACAGGACAGGGTTTTTTCTGTCGATTTGTGTCGTTGGTACAACCAGAGAAGTATATCACTGATTACAAGTGCTGGACCAACAGAGCACGACACTCTTTTTCTCTGGGCTATTGTGCTTGGCTCCCCTCCCTTTGCTCGCTAACTGCATCCTTATTCATGCGCTGGCTAGCGCCCTGCCAACACAGTGGCCTCCAATAAATATGTCAATAACAATCTGAAATCATCAGGTCGCGATGCCCTTGGACTGGCTTTATTGAGTGAGATGATTTGAAATATTTATATGTGATGGCTGTGCTGGTAGAGAAAGAGTAATAGAATGGAAGGAGGCTATTAATGTTTGACAAACAGATTTACTTGGATGTAATCAAATTGCAGCATATGCTTGGGGGGAAAAATCAACAATGTTAACGAATTGCAGTGCAGGCATGGTTTGCGGTAGCCAGCCCATAACTATATTCTGTAGCAGTTTCTGCTGAAAGATAACGTTTATAGCTATCACATTATTGCTTACAAAATGAAGTGATGCTTTTTTTTTTTTTTTTGGTAACGGGCACAATAATTCTCTCTGCTTTGGTCCCCAGGATAGTGCATGTTTTTGATGTATACAGGCTGGTGTTTTGTATTGCTTAGAGCACGGGACTGGTCCTTGGGCCCATGCAGACTTAGCCCTGCCCTGTTGCTGGGTAAGGAGCCACCTGCTGCCCCAGTTTTCCCCCATTAGGTTAAAAATATTTTAGGTTTCTGGCAAAGATCAGCCCTGGGTTGTGAGGAATGACTGCAAAACCCCTTGTAACTGTGCTGCCAACCTGTGTTCTTGCACAGGGCGTGGGTTATAACAGCATGCGTGAATGCAGGGGACGTCGCTGCAGAGGTGCTGTTGTCCAGGCGTCGTTACACACCCGCCACCGGAGCACCTTCCCTATAGCTGCTGCTTTCCGTGTGTATCGATGCGTAAGCGCGTGGGTAGTTGTTGTCCCCACGCTTTGCTGGATTCCTCCAAGAATCCAAGGTCAAGACCGATAGAAGAAGCAACCTGTTCTGCCCCAGGAGGCTGGGGAGATGCATTTCTAAAGGATGCTGGGCTCCTCACCCTAATGCATGCAGTCTTATTTTCCCCACTGAGTCTTTCATGGGCTTTCAAGAAAAACAGTTTTCAGGAGGACCTCACAGGTTTTCTCCATGCTGAAGCACTGCCTCTTTCCCTACAGAACAATGCTGCATACCAAAATATTGCTTCAAGTTCTGCCGGGGGTACACTGAGCAGCACGCTGGAGTGCGGCAGGGTACAAATCTAGCGCCCGAGGACAGAAGAATGCTCCTTACCTTTCTGAACCAGCACAGCTGATGGCTTCACACCAGGGAGAGAAAAACACAGTGTCATATTCCCACCCTGGAGAGGAGAATTAGGGCAGGGGAGAACAAGCCGGAGGGGATATTTTTCTGTGTCATCCTCAGACACACATCTGTGGCCATTCCTGGGCTTCCTGGGGGCGGTTGCGTGGTCCCCCGCCGCCAGCACGCGCAGCAGTGCAGGAGTACCAGAGGCATCCTGCCCTGCGCCGCGCTGACTTCCCCTAGCGAGCAAGGGCTGGGCCGTGCAGCTCGTTCTGCGTCCATCAGGGAGGGAGGAGCAGCAAGCACCCCAGCTGCTGGTTTCACACCAGATTTACGGAGTTCCATCACTGAAATCCCTTTTAATTTTGCACGTAGAGAAATTGTACGGAGGTGGCTGTTCTCAGGAAGGCATTGTTAACCGTCTGACTTTGGGGAATCGTCTGCTGGTGGCCTGTTGATTTCACCAGCTTTGGTAATGAGGGGATGCCAGGTTTTTTTGGAGGCTGTGAAAAAAAAAAAAAAAGAGGGTGCTAAGAAGAGAAGGGAGAGCTTTGACTCTGGGGAGCCCCCAGATGTGCTCCAAGCCCCAGCAGGAGATGGGAGGAGGACACGCTGGAGGGCTGGAGGTGGGCGAGATGTGACCTCTCGTTTTCTACCAGCACCAAGGAGCAGACCTCCTGCCTCCGGAACAGATGCCTGTACCTAAGGCTGGACCCACAGACTAATTCAAACCAGCCAAGGCAAATTGCCAGGGAGTTCCCAGGTGGTTTTGAGGCTGCATCTCACTGTCACTGAGCAAGTCATCCTCTGAACCATGCCCCAGCTTCACCTTGGCCTGCTTGCCCTTCTCAATAATTTAGGACAGGTGGCAATATAGCAGAATTGTTTAAATGGTGGCTCTCTTCTCTTCTACCTTGTAATATCTGTCTTATTTTCTGTTTCCATGTGTTATTCACAAAACTTTTCGTGTCGTCTTGTTTGCCAGCAGATAGGAAAGCCTGTGGAGGCAGGCAGGTTTGTTCTGCATAAAAGGCCATAAATAATCTGAAAACTGCCAAGCAGCAGCAGCACATTTCAGGGACTTGTGCTTAGTACTGGGAGACTTCCTGCAGCAGCATCCTGTATTTGCAGCCACTGGCAGCTAGCTTTGGGGTCTTTTCTACTGCACCAGCCGATTTTCCCCTCTGTTACTTCTCTCTGCAAATTAAAGGGCAGGGAAAGTGATGTTCTAATAGCATCTTAGCATTTCTTCAATTGCCCCCCTGGGTGAAGTTCGTTTCTGATCAGGGCGTAAAAAGCCCTTGGAGGGGGTGAACAGGCGCAATGCAGGGAGCTATGATGAATTCCTTCTGCTGTCATCCAGCTGTACAGAGCACTTCAGAATAGGAAATAATACAAGCCCTTTGATCTACTGGTGAAAGAGTCCTGCAATTTAGCTCTTGACAAGAAAATCTAATTTGTTTCTAGCACGGGAAAGCTGTTATCCCACTGCAGGAGAGAGGCAGAAAAGGAGCAGCGAGGGCTGGCGAGAACACTCCACGCTGTGGGACCTGGGCCAGGAGCACAACAGTGGCACAGGACAGGACCGGGAGGGGACAGCAGAGCATGGACCTGGTGGTTGAGGGCCAGCAGAGCCTCTCCGAGAGCCAGCTCTCCTCTGAAAGGGTGCGGGTTTGCAACGAGCCCTGAGGTCCCGTGCAGGGGCCAGAGCTCAGTGCGCTGGAGGCACACTCTTGAGAGACAGCGCTCCTGAAACGGAGAGGCCAGGCTGAGGCTCCGGGGATCCTGGGCAGGCGGGAGGGCTGGGAACAATTAGCAGCTCCTCATCAAGCATCGTGGGCACTGGCCATGAAGCAACGGCCACAGTGCCTGAGATTGGCTGGGGAGCAAAGAGCTCCCCCAGCCCGTACCTTGGCGTCCCGCTGGTTGCCGGCCGCATCCACCCGCCTTCCCTGGGTTCCTCCAGTCCCGCTGTGCTGTAGCAAGGTGCTGCCATCGTTATTCTTCTTTCTTTTTGCTGTTACGTTAACTTACTCTTGGTGCTGGAGAATAAAAACTCCAACGCCACACTTCAGAGGGGGAAAAACTTCATGCAAAACACATCTGCCCCCTCCCAAGCTCTCTGCATGGAAATACATGCATGTGAGCCCCCACTTTTTTGGTGTTGTTTGGTTGGTTTTTTGTTTTGTTTTGTCAGCAAAACGTTCCCTGGAAGGAAGATGCACATCAGCAGGAGATGAAGTACTGTGCTTCCACCTCCAGCCTCCTCCCGCGTTTCTGCCCCCTTACCAGCTGCCTCGTTGGCACCGGAGGGAGCAAAGCTGCAGAGTCCAGACCCCCCCCCGCACCCCACAGCTGGGGGTCAGGCCCCTTGGTGCAGGGGGGGCATTTACTGCGTTGGGGGAAGCGGAGGGGCAGCACCTGAACGCTCACATTCTGCAGCCCCATCCCTCCTTAGTGCTGGGAAGAGATTTCTGGGGAGCTGGCTTAGCAGCAGCGCTGCTGGAGTCTGCGGCATGGGATGCCGAAGGATGGAGACGTTTGGGAGCTCACACAAAGCCAGAAAGCGAGTCCGGGCATCTTTGATAGCGCTTCTGTCTGGTGCCTTTCTTTTCACGGAGGAGAGGAGAGGGCAGTGGTTTCTGTTAGGGGAAGAGCATATCTGGGAGGCAGGGCTGCCCGGGACGCATCCTGCCCCGGAGCCGTCGGCTGGGCACAGGGCACGGGAGCGCTCGCAGCACAGCTCGCGCTGCTGGGCTCCGCTGGCCGACCGCGCCGTGCCTGTGAGCAAGCTGGGCGTTCGGGATGAATGGTATCCAGAGCAGCTCTGGGATTCTTTTAACTCAAATGGTGAATGAGTGACTGCTCTAATTGGGAATTCAGAGAGGCTTCATTAGGAGGCAAACGGGCTTTATTTTATGTGGACGGCTCTGATCAGGAGTTTTGGAGGAGTCACACCATGCAGCAAGCAGGGCTTTACGCTAAATCCCTTATTCTTTCCTCCTTTTGGCAAAAACAGACAGAACTTCATTTTCTGGCAATTACCCTAAGCTGAGAGCAATAAATAACTCCTGAAGTTATTTATGAGAAGGAGAGATGGAGGAATAACAACACCACATGTATGCTAGCTCCTGAAAGCTTGCAAGAAAAGCAGGACAGAAAGCTTGACACGCCGTACCCACCGCTGCTAGCAGATTTATGGATCGCCCCGTGATGTACAGGGGATCTGAAGCTGGGTAGGGCATAACAATAAATCAGACAAAACCAACAACCCACGCATTCCCTGCTTCCTCACAGCAGGTTGCTGTTGGCATCTATTAATTTTTTTTTTAATTAAAAAAAACTGAGGAATGGTGCATTCATTTTCAGTATTGAGATAAAGAAATAGGTGTGTTAATATGCAAAATAAAATAGCAAAATAGAAGTTTCTGGCAAAGGAGAACACCTATTTCTATTCAGGTTAATTTAATGAGAATTTTACCCTTGACTTCATCCAAATTAGATGAGAATCACCATTGTATTAAGTGATCATATTAAGTGATCGCAATTTAACGTGCACAATTAGGTTATGCAACTTTATATTTTAGGCCAAATCGTGTCTCCGTTGCTGGCTCCCCTTAGAAGATGCTGCTTCCTGCACGCACACGTGCATGCTTGGCTGCGAGCAACGTTCCGCATGCCTCGGTGGACAGATCAGGTCCCTATTCTACAGCCCAGCCGAGGGGGATTTCCAGGGGCAGCCGGGCAGCTTTTGGTGACCCCATCCACACCGGGACAGGGAGGTGCCAGGGGTTATCGAGAGCGCCCAGGGGCCGCTCGCACCAGTGACTGATCACCAGTGCTGCCCGGTGTGCCTCGTGCATGCACCGGGGCACGGCAGAAACCTCCGAGTCGAGCAAAGATTTCTTTTGGCTGTGCCCAATCCTGCTGCAGGGAGAACACAGAAAGCGGATGGACGAGGGTGGGGGAGCACGGAGGTGGCCACCCGTGCCGCGGGACGTCGGTCCCTGCTGCTGTGCTCTCGGTGCTGCGCTGCTTCCCGGGATGTCCCCAGCACGCCACGAGGTCTCCGAGCCCCTCGGTGGCATGGGTGGCGGAGGTGGGGCTGTCACAACAAATGCCGAAGCTCCTGCTTGTTCCTTGGGTTAAAGAGGCAGCTGAATGCATTAGTGCTGCGGCTGCCTCCATCTCTTGGTAATTTCCTTTCTTGTGTCCCAGCGCTGTGTGCCTTAACACTTGTGACGTTCCCCGAGCATCCCAGAAATGCCTCAACCCATCTCTTTCACGGAACATAATTAGGACAAAGGCGTTTTGCTTTTATATCTGCCAAAGGACCGGTAGTTATGGTTCCTTACCAGGTTCAGCCCAGCGGCCCCGCCTGCAGGGGCTGCAGGGGCTGCAGGGGCACGGTGCAGGGACAGGAGCTGGTCCCTGCCCAAGGGCTGACATCCTCACTAGGGAGGAATCGGCAATGGGCAGAGCAGAAAAGAGGCACGAGGTGGTCACCACAGGCTGGCACAGAGCCCGCGGGGGCTGCCGGGCCGTGCTGTCCCATGCAGCCAGCGCAAGCAGGGACAGAGGCTTCGCTGCGGCCATCACCCAGGCCTCGGGGCACGCACGTGTTTTTCTGCGGGGTCACCTCTGCGCTGATACGGAGGTGCTGGGGAAGGTTGAGTCCCAGGGAATTTAACAAGCGGGTCGTGGTGAGGTCCCTTCCCTGCTCGCTGGGGGCACTGACCGCTGTTAAGTTCCCTGCTGCAAAGTGAAATTACCAAATAAATCCAGATTTTGTATTCAGAGAGGTAATCACTTGAGCTCATCCTCTTCTCTACAGTTCATAGGTGTGTGCGTGCCTGCATCTCTACATGCTTTCAAAGGAAAAATAATTATCACAGAGATAAAGCTTTCATTATTTTTAATAGCATCAGGTCCACCTGTTGAGTTATTACAGTAATAAAAACTAATTAGATCCCTGGTGATATGTTCCCCCTGTGCATGCTGCCTGCCTACCTTATCGCTTGTTATTACAAAAACACATAACTGTATATCAGATCATTGGTGATAATGGCTGAGCCTTTTCCATGGGCATATAAAACAACACACACATTTTAATATAAATAACTGTTCACTTTTATTTAAAAATCTGAAAGGAAAAGCCCTGATTTATTTGGCAGCTGTAGCTATTTGTTGAGGTTCAGCTGCACACACAAGCTGTGAACCAGCTTCTCCTATGGCCTGTGAAGGGTCCCCTTCCTCCCGTTCCCACGGAGCCGGTGGTGCCAGCGCTGCCGGAATGCCGGGGCTTGGGTCTCAGCTACGGCAGAGCTTCTTGTGCATGCCTCTCGGTCTTGCTGCATGGTCTGTGTCAAAGGAAAACAAATCAAAATGCAGATTTTGAAGGTGTCACAACATTTCTGTTCAGATTTTTGGAGTTTGACTTTAGTTTTTCAGCTTGAGTTTTATTTTTTTCACTTATGGATGTTCTTCAGTACGACTTTGGTTTGCTTTCAGTTCTTTTAGAAAAATGCTTTCATCCAAAACAAAATAATTAATTTGAGATTGAAAAGAAAGTTTCATTTATTCTCCCCTGCTCTCTAAGATGTCTCTGATCTTTTTAAAGCATCATTTTATTTTACTTTTTAAAAAATATTTCCAGATTTGAGAGCACCAAAAAAAAAAAATCAATTATTCACCTAGCCCGGTTTGTAACACGCATTCACTGCTGGTAAATGCAGGCGCTGGTGCCTGCCAAGTAGGGCTGCTGAAAACGCACTAATTACCGGTGCCGAAATGGTAATCTGCAGCAGACCAGGGCTGTGTCACCTGATTACAGCCCTGTGCTGCCGGGAAGCTCGGCCGCCCAGTTTCCAGTGTTGTCAGACAGATGCAGCCTCTGGCCAGAGGAGAGGGCGCGCGCTTGCAGCAGCCTGAACACAAAACCCAGAGCAAATCTGCCGCTGTAATACGGCTCAGGCGTGTTCCTCCTCTGGGGAAAAGCGCTCGGTAGTGCGCAACTTGCTCGGAGGTTTGAACACTCCTGCGTAACTAACACTAACGGACTCTTTGCCAGCAGTGCCTGTGCACGTGCACGCGAGATGGATAGAGCTCTCCCCGTGAGCGTGTACAGGCTTTTTCCAGCAGAATATAATTACCCCATTTAGACCTTGGGCCGAGATATAAGGGAACCTTCCAGCACTGGCAAGACGAGCAGTGCGTTTGCGGCTTAAAATCCCACCTTCGCGGCGTCTCTGTGGGCGAGCCCAGCCCGGGCTCGCTGCGAGTGCCTGCTGCCTGCCCGGCCGGTCGGTGCGTACGCGCGTGCGGGCAGCAGCGGGCGCGCGGTGAGCAGCGGCGGCTCCCAACAAGTGCTGCCCGCGGCCGCCGTGCTCTGCCAGCCCGCACCTGCCCTCACACTGCTCCTTTGGCTTCGCTTGAAGGAAAAACCGAGCGGCTTTCCCAGGCGTTACCTTGGGTCGGCCACGACACGTGGGGCACAGGCAACGGAGGCTCCATCCTGCTCCCTCCACCCAGCTCTGGTCTAATGCCCGCAGCACCTCTGCTGCCGTAAAAACCCCGCTTGCCAGTGGGGCTTTCATTTTTGCTGCATGTTCAGTTTGGGGTTTAATTCGTTTTTAGCACCCAGGCCAGCCCCGCCAGTAAGGGCACCTGGCAGGTTTTTTGCTCCTGTGTCTGGAGGGGGGCATCAAAAATCTGAAAATCCTGTTTTAATGAGAAGCTGCTGCTTTCTGCTATAGAAAGCTGGGACTTTAATTATCCCGTAGCATTACGCTGACAAGCCACCCGGCCTCGGCAGATCTGGGTGATAATTAGACTTGTTGGCTCTCCAGCGGAGGAGAACAGTAATTTTCGAGTGCCGTGCTTCTATGCATCCTCTAAGGAAAGCACAATCATTCAGAAACTGAAAGTTTGACAGGATGCCAGCTTTAATTCACCCATTGAAATGTTTTCTTGTCAACAATGGTACAGCCACACGTCCTTCATGAGAATTTTCCTCTAGAAACTTTTTTGGCAAAGAAGAAACAGCCAGGAATTACCTCCCCTCGTTCAGGTTGGAGTTTTTTGCTTTTGGTTTGGTTTTGGATTGCCTTAAAAAGGGACGTCAAGCAGAGAAGAGGGAAGATGCTTCTGAGTCCCTGTTATGATGCCCTCATTACAGCTAACGATTTTGGGCACCCTTTGCCAGCAGAGCCCGCAGCGGTGGGGATGTGGGGGAGCACCAGCTCCCATTTCCTTTCAGAGTGAAAGACCACACGCCAGAGAGCCTGGGCTCGGTTTTCACTTCTCAAAAGGGATTTGGGTCAACTCTCAGCAGCGTTTTGTGCCAATGCCCGCACCGCAGGCGGGGGTCTGTGAGTGCTGAGCCTGGTGCTGGTGGTGCCGTGGGGCAGCAGGCACAGCTGGAGCTCACCAGGAAACCTCCTCTGAGTTCAGGGGCCTGCAGATATTTCCAAGATAAACGTTATAATTTATGGAAGTGCAGAGGAAGGGAATTTAAGAGTTTTTATAGTTTGGCTACTCTAGGGTAGAAATCTTCCCCTGTATCTATTCCAAGTCTTCCTTGCCACAGCTTAACCTGATGACCGCGTGTCCTACCGAGCACAGCCGCGAGCAGGGTGTTTCCTGGCTCTTTCCAGCTGCGTCGGTCACCGGGTCCCCTGCAGCCGTTCTCACCCCCACAACACTCAGCAGCTCCTGGACCACTCAGGTAAGCTACCGCCTGGGACTTCTGGAAGTGTCTGGACCAATGGCCCTGCTTGCTGGAGGAGACGCTCACCGCAAGCCCTGGCCGTAGCAGGGCTGCATCCGGCCCGCCTGGGCATTTAGGTTCGCCCCCGTGCTTTACGGGGGGCTCCTGGAGCGCCAGGCTTGGGCCAAAGCCCCAGCCATCCCCTGCCTCCTCCGTCACACTTGTTTCAGGATTTCATTCCTCAGCAATAAACTGCTATAACACCAGCTGCCTCACAAGAGCATCATCAGGATTAATTTATGTTTACACAAAGCCCGGCAATCCCAGGTGATAAAGCAGCAGGTGACTGCAAAGAAATGACTTGAAGACAAAATCACCACTCAGTTTTTATAAGCAACGTTTCCCTGTATTGCCCAGGGACTCCAGAGCACTGTGAGCAGCAGGCGATGTCTGTAGTTACCTCCCCAAACACAATTTTCCTGCTAACAGAAAAGCGAACTCCTACCGGCGCTCCCAGCCGCCCCGTGCAGCTGAGCTGTGTGCGGGCTCCCCGGTCGCTGCCCGCGCCTCTTTCGGGGCGCGCAGTGAGGGTGTAGGGTAGGATGCTTGTTTGTGGTAATTCTTTCTGAAACAGAGCAATTGCTACAAAACACACATTATGCAAAAACGTCAGCTACCAAGACAAAGAGCTGTGTGCGTAATTAAAAACAAGAGAAGGGAAAAGTCATTTGAAAATACGGGGCTAGTTGATTGCCTGCATCTTTCTTCTCTTTTTTTTCCCTCTTTAATTGAAGAAAACTAAAGAACGAGGCCTGGCAGAGCTGGAGGACCAAAGCGGCTGCTGGGTGATGCAGGGCTTCCAGCCCTGCCCGGAGAGCTCCGGGAGCAGCAGGCGCACGCCGAGGCCGCGCGGCGGAAGGCGGACTGCTGGCCCGACCTGCCGCGCTCTGAGCGGGTGAGACCCTGCGTCCTGAGCAAGGGCCGTGGCTCACCTGGTTCTTCACCTTTGCAGATTTGCTCATTATTTGTTATTTATCTGTTTTAAAAGTTTCATTCAGGAAATGAGAAAAAGAGTCCTTGAGATTTGTGTACTCCATAGGTAGACAACACGGTACATGTGTAGCCACAGCTGGTGATATTCAGCCTTCTTTCATTTCAGTGGGGGTGCAGGCTCTTGGACAGTAAATGTGAGCTCACCAACGATAATATTTCTTTGCTTAGCTATCGTACATGGACATTATAAAAGTAATTCACCTACAGTAAGCGGTATGCAGACTGCAGGGTAGAAATCAACAATTTGACAGCTTCTGCTATCCTATTACCTAAGCCTGGTCTCCCTGTAAAACTCTGTCATCTATAAATGACAAGTGCTAGATGAGCAGTGGGCATTGCTGTTCCGTAGCTGCAGGCTGTTTGTCCACGCTATCTGTTGAATACTTATAAATAACAAAGATATTTGCATAAATAATTCATGTGAACGCGCAGAAACGTGCTAGGAGGAGGAAAGAGAAGAGGCTGCTTTTGCCACGAGCACTGCACCCAAAGTGCTGTCCCTGCACCCAGCCGACACTGCAAGGGATGGCACCGGGGCTAATCCCGGGCACGGGGCGATGCGTGCGGGAACAGCACTGAGACACGGGGCCAGCCTGGGCTGGGGACAACGGCTGCTGCTGGCCGTGCCTGTGGGCAGTGCCATGAGCTGTCCCTGAGCCCCGGCTGGGGACATCCCAGCAGCGCTCGCCCTATAGCCCTGGTGCAGATGTTCAGCTTCGGTTCCTTGTTAATCCCAGGGGATTTTTTTTAACGTGCCTTTAACTAGGAGGGAAATAGGTGAGTTAATTGAATCAGGCTTTACGTAAGTTCCTTCTCTTGCTGATACTTCTTAATTTTGCTCTCCTTGCTGCACAGCCTGCAGCAGCGTTTCGGTGCTAGGGCAGCACGAAGCTCCGGTGCTGCGGCTGCCGTGGGTGCACGGAGTCTGCTGCCAGTGGGAGCCCAGGGGACCCCCGCCGTCCGGCAGCCTGAGAGCCGGCCTGAGCCTCCCAGCACCCGTCCCACTTCCTCTCGTAACCATGATCAATGGTGTTTCCTCTCTTCACCCTGCTCCTGGCAGGTCTGACGTATGAAAGCACCAGAGACCTCATGAATCCCGCTTGCCGTCCCTGCCACCCTGGCAGCAAAGGGACGGGCTGCTGTGGTCTGAAGCACCGGGGAACGGGCAGAGCTGTCAGTGCCAGAGCAACCGGGTCCAGCCCGTGCAGGGACAGGCGTCCCCGTGTCCCCGGCTGTGCACGCAGCAGCAGGAGCCGACCCCAGCAGTGCAGAGGAGCTGCAGCTCTGCTCCCCTCCCTGACTCACGGAGGAAGATGCTCACGAGCATGCACACAGAGGACAGAGCAGGGAAGGGGTTTAACTGGGACCACGCCAGCAGCCCGGGCAGAGCAGGCGCCCTGTGTGTACCCTAGCTCCTAGGGAATCCTGCTCCTTGGGCTCAGGTACGTAAATAGCAACTTAGCCAACCCATTAGGTTGTCCTGTTTGCTCTTTCTCCGCCGCGATATTTGGGATTTGTCTTCCATATCGAAGCATGTCTCCTCCTTGATGCTTGCTGAGTTGCTTTCAAACCCAGTCCTCAGCTCTGCAGCTCCTGCAGGTTGCTCACTCCCATCCTGTGGTTTCAAACACTCTTCTGAAATCCAGGAGCATCACAGCACTGGCAACCCTGCTCCGGAGCCACCCAGCCCATTTTCTCCAGCCCTTTCTTCCCCAGGAGCAGAGCAACCCCAGCACCAACTCGAAGGCTGAGTTTGAGCACGCAGCCCCAGGCTCAGCATCTGCCTTCTGGCTGCTTTTCCAGCGTGAATGCGAAGCGCAGGAAGAAAGTGGAGTGCTGTGGACAGTCATGGCACCAGCATCGCTCTCGGCATCTGCTGCATCGTTACTGCACAGCCTGGTGCTACGGAAAGGCCACGCTCTGACCCTTTGGGTGCCCCTGGGAAACTGCCCTGGCTGGGTGCGATTAGAGCAGTGACGAGCGCTAACGTGATGCTGTAGTGATTTGTAGGATGCTGTCGTGATTTGCCCATAAGGGAAGAGAGTGAAGATGGCCTTTGGCAAAAGGGCTGGGGCTTGGCAGAGATGGCTTTGCTTTCTGTACGTGCCACTGGCTCTTTGCAAGACCAGGTCTGTTGTTTGAGGCAGCTCCTGGCCACCCATGTGCATCCCTGCCCTCTGCAAGCCAGGCATCCTGCGTGCTCACCAAACCCACGCAGCCCTAGGAATCTTGTGCTCCCTGCCCTTGGTTTCCCTCCTCCAAGAAGGCTCTGTCCCAGCAGCAGGGTCTTGCTTTGCCAGGACAGCCCCAACACAACGAGGGCTGTCAGCCCTCATGCCCTGCTGTCTTGCTAACAAAGAACAAGACACCGGGATCGTTTCGGGGCATTGGGCGAACGGTGCTCTCCAGAGAAACCTCGTCAAGTTGTTCTCCAGCCTTCTGTTCCCCGATTCTTTCATTTACATTTATGTCACCTGCTGCGTTCACTGCTCTGCTGCACTTTTACTGCTTCTGCCGTGGCTTGGGAGTCCTGCTTCAAACCTGAAGTGGGTCTGAGAAGAGGAGGAGGCAGCGGCGAAGGCGGAGGCTGCGTGGGCTGCGCACAGAAAAGGCTGTGGGGAGCCCGGCTGGCGCTGAGCCCCTGCCCCAGCGTTTGCGAGGGAGGATTTCAGAGAGCATTTTATGGTGGTCACTAAAAGTAAATGTGCCATTGCCCTCCCTGGGAAAGAGAACATAAAAAAAACAGCAGAACAGCAGTTTTTTTCCATTTTATTTTCTACTGGGGCAGTGGGAATGAATTATTCAACAGGTACAGGAAGAGGATCCAGGCACCACAGGGGCCACACTGACGTGAAGCTTGAAGGGATGATGGCAGAAGAGGACGGGACCTCTGATGTCCCACCGCACCAGCCCCCATCATGGTCACCTGTACCCCGGTCCTGGGGCTGCTCTCTTGTGCAGCCACGAGCGCTGGAGGTGGCTGCACGGCCCCATCTGTGCTGCAGCTGCCCAGTTTGGTAGAAGCCTAACTGCACGGAAACGCAGCAGAAAGCACTCGTGTGCTGCCTTTGCCCACCACGGACAGGAGAGCAGGAGCGCTGCCGGCTCCCCGCGGGTCGCCCTGTGCCGAGGTTGCCCCCGGCTCATCCCCAGGCTGGGGCTGGAAGCGGCCGGGAGCCAAGCGCAGCACCAGCGCCTGCCTGGAGCGCAGAGCAGCCGCTTCTGGGGAAACAAGCACAAAACAGAAAAGGCAACGAAAGCAGCAGTGAGGTGGCTTTGAAAGAAAGCCGGCAGGCACGGAAGCAGAGGTCTCTGGAAAACCTTTGCATATCTAATCAGCCTCGGTTCAGGGTCCGGCCATCCAGCCATCAAAAGCCTGCAAAGTTTTGCTTTTTAATGAGAGATTTTCATATATTAACACTTCATTAAGTCCACAGCTAAGTCATTTTCAGGTCAATTTAAAATGCGAATGCCATGTGGCCCGGATTCTCGCCCGGCTTCTTGAAATACCCGCTGAGAGCCCGCTGTAACCTGCTCTGCCTCCCCACCAGCTCGCGCGGGCAGGAGCGGAGCCGCGGGGTTCGGGAGAGGATGCAGACAGAGCTCAGTGGGTTCACCTCCCGGCTGCAGGCGTCACCGCCCCGCGTTTCCCCAGCCCCATCAGTGCTGGGGACAATCCCTGCCTCCACAAAAGGCTTTCTCAGGCACTCTTGCATCAGGACTGTGGGTTAAAGGGCCCCAGAAAGCAGGTGAGGGACAGCTGAGGTCTTCACCATGAGCATTGTGCGGGACCCCCAGCCCCGGCACCGCTGCACGGGTCAGTCCCCAGCTGCATTTTGCTGTTTGCGGCAAAGGGCGTTGCGGAGATCCATGCCCAATACGTCAATAGCTGGCTTGGCCCAAAAATTCATGAGATGTTTTTAATTAGAATTTTTGTATTTTAAAATAAATCCCCAAAAGTTAAAAGTATTCAGAAGAGTACCATCTGCTATCCGAAAATGTTACAAGCTGCAGTAATAACAAGCCGCGGAAAGCTCCCTGAGTAATGACCATGTGTACAGAAATGTACGTGCAGGAAAGCAGAAGACTGAACCTGTGGTTGCTCCCAGCTGAGATTTACTACTACTGCTTTTATAAATTAAATATAGCTGTATGTTAGTCCTTCAGCATACAGATGGAGAGATAGGGGTGGGTACAGACAGGGGCGTGCTGCGTCCGAGAATTATTCTCAGGAAATATTGCTCCATTTGCCCTTTTAAAGAGCTATTTCAGCTTATTACTGAACATATTGCTGTGGCTTTTTAGAAATCCTTCACCTATGCAGCAATCCTTGGCCTCTCCCTCCCATTAAAAGATTTCAGTGCACATCAGCAGGGTTATTAAATTAAGCCTTAGAAATTGGAGGGGCGTTTGCACCTTTCGGAAGGAAATAAGGTTAGCAGAAGGTTAAGTGGCAGAGGCAGGGCACCGGCAGCGAGCGCTGCACTCCAGTCCAACCAGGAGCAGCGGTCCCTTCCCCAGGACAGCTCAAGGAGCATCTAATATTTCTTAGGTCCAGATTTGCTTTTTCCCTGCTGATCACCTTCTTCCAAACGACTTGGGTAATTTGAGGTGTAAGGAGCAGGCAGAGATCAGCCCTAGCTAGTTGTGAGCTGGGGCTACAGCAAGAGAAGTCCTGACCCATACCAGCTACCAGTACTTGGCCTTTCTGCGATCGTACTGAACCGGCAGGGAAGGCAGGGTTCCTCTCGCCCAGTGAGCACCTAAGCAAGGTGCTATCAGCTCTGGTGGCATCTCAGATGAGATGTGTCCCCTCTGTCCCAAGTGGGGATGGGGCAATCCCCAGGGCTGGGAGTCCTGCACTCTCATCTGAGTAGGTCCGGGGAGCCTGATGTTCTCCCCGTGGCCGCCCACCTCTGCGGCTTTTTGTTGAAAAAGGAATGGTGACAAAAAATGTCTGTAATATTTCCATCCCCTGCCCTCTCCTGCTGCCTTGACTCCCAACATGCATGGCACCATCATGGTTAGAAATGTAATTTAGGTGATGGATGGGCTCTGCTCAATTCCTGTAATATCCTCATGAAATTTTTAAACAGCACGCATCACCTTGTTATAAATAGCTGCCTCTTTTGGGCACCCCATGCGCTGCAGGGGACAAACATGAAAGGCTGGAGGGGCCACCTGTACAGGAGGGAAATCAGTTCCTCCTTTAGGAAAATAACACAAAACCAGTTGGAGCTGTGCTGGGGCAGGGCTTGCAGATTTTTGGGGAGAGGACGCTGTCCTGGGGGCATGCGGCGTGGTGCAGCCGTGCGTGGTGCTGGTGCGCGAGGCGAGCCAAGGGCTGCTGGGTCTGCAGCCTGCTGCAGAAGGCAAATCTGCCATTAAGCAGCTTTGCAGTATTAGTGAAGCTAATTCATTTGTTGGGTTGGAGCATTTTATTTCAATACTTTAAGAAGGTCGAATACCTTCTCACAGACTTAGGAAGGGAAGTCCAGTGACCCAAACCCAGCTGCAGATCAGTATCGGTAATAACGTCCTACTGCGTACTGAGTGCCAGCTCACAGCAGGCACGGCGAGCGCCTTCCTGACCCTTGCAGATGCCCTGAAGCACGAGGCCAGGCAGTGTTTATGATCCCAGTATTCAGCACTTTTCCTGGCCTGACGGTAGCATTGGTAGAGCTGTCTCAGGAGAGCATTAGCCATGGTGATGGATGGGCGCTGTCGTTACTTCTTTGGTTCCTGCTCCTCTGCTGCCTGCTGCACAGGGAAACAGAGACAACTGTGCCCTTATTGGGACCTGTACTGTGACTGTGCACAAACGCACGTGCAAACTGTGTTCTGGCCTCTGCTTCCCCTGACCAGCAGTTTCTACCCACCGCTGTGAATGTGATGGCACTGAGTGGCTCTAAATAGATTTGTCCCCGGGATGCCTGCTTATCTCATCCAGGTCTCGTCCTGAAACACGAGCCAGCCTTCCCAGGTCATTCTCAGTGATTTTTCAGCTGCAGAGAAGAAATTATTCAGCAGCATATTGGGAATAGATGCTGTGGAAAGAGGAAGGGACAGAGATGCGATCAGTTTCCCATGCCGCTGAGGCATGTGGCAGGAGGTGTTTGCTGGGCTCGGCTGGATGCCTGAGCAGAGGACGGCTTCCCAGAGCAGAGCGTTTGACAGATACTAAAAGAAAAGTCAAATCACTTTGATTTTTAAATGTCTGGGTCCTGATCCCATAACGCTATCTGCACTGCCTGGGAGAAGCCATCTGCGCTGAGTGATCTCTATTTACATGTTGGTGACAAGGATTTATTCTCCACCAAAGCTGCCTCTGCCTCCTGTGCCTGCAGTCTCAGGTGTGCCCCTGCTTCCTCTGCCGAAGCCCTGCCACGAGCTCGCTTCCCCCTCCTGTGCCTCCTTTGCAATGGGAAAGGCAGCAGTGCCAGCCCCTCTGCACAGAAACCCCTGGGATTTATGCCCCGGCGGTGCCCAGGCGCAGCCAGCCCGTGGGAAAGATGCCAGATCAGCAAGGATGAGAAGCGCAGGGAGGCAGAGGCGGGGGTTTTTCAAAAGTACACTGGAAGTCTGCTCAAAGCCTGCAACAAGTAGGGAAGCACAGGCTGCCTGGCAGGGCACTTGCATTGAGGGATGAGCGAATGCCCTGACGGGGAGTGGCTGGAGCCTCCGTACAAGCGGGAGGCTGCACCTGGCTGAAGGAGGCTGTGCCAGGCTGAAGGAGGCTGTGCCAGGCTGAAGGAGGCTGCACCTGGCTGCCTCACCCGTGCATCACAACGAGCCTCCTTGCAAGAGCTGGGACTGCTTCCCCAGCTTGGCTTCTCTGCACTGCAGAGTAGAAATGATTGAGTACCCCAAAGTCCGACCTGCAAGGAAATAACTCTTTAGTTCAGACCCTAAAGAGACGCGATACCTAACCGCACCTCGCAGAGGAGCGCAGGCTCCCTGGACGCATCCTGCCTGCCTTGCCCTGTTGAATCCACCCGTCGGCTCTGCAGCCCGCAGTGTCGTGGTTATACGGGCATCTCTAGAGGCCAGTCTTGCTTGTACTTGAATACTGCGTTGGAGGCACGGCTCATGGACAGTGAGGGATGGCATTCTGCAGATAATTTACATTTTAAACAGAAAAGACGGAGCAAGAAGGGAAGCAGGCACAGAGCTAGGAGAAGGCTGACCCAGAGCAGCAGCAGTGCTCGCGTAGCCTGGGTTTGCATCCAAAGCCAAAGTCCTGTCCCGCAGCCAGCGAGACCGTTGGGGCCTCTTCCCTCCTCCTTCGTTGCCCTTGCAGGCAGGCAAGGAGGCAAAGCCCAGCTCCCAGCCGGGCTGACAAGCAGGAGAAAGATCCCTTCCCCCAGAACAGCGAGGCAGTGCTGTCTGCAGCAGCTCTGCTGAAGATTTAGACCCCCACATTTCCTCCAAGTTGGTAAATCTGCTCTTGGTGCCCATGATCTCCACGCTCATTACTCCAGCCTGGCTCTGCCACCCCTGCGGAGCTGCTGAGAGGTGAAGGAGGAGCAGGTTTAAGGAGGTGCTGGCTGCAGCCTGCGCATTTAAGCAGATTGTTCTGACCGGCTTTGCTTTTCAAAGCCCCAGTTTGGTGGGGTTTGTTATGTTTAACCGCCCCCCATGCGCACACTGAATTGTTTCTGGCCAGGTGAAAACCTTCTTCTACAAGTAATCTTCTGTTGGAAAAGCTTTTGCTTTTTTTTCTCTTGTGCAAAGCTTGGCTCATTGGTAAGATCAAGCCAATGGGATTGTAGCTATTGATTTTTTCCTACTTCTACCACTGTTTGAGTGCCTAGAAAACATTTCTGTAGCAAATGATAGTCACTTTGGGGCAGTCTTGTAATTGCGGGAGCTCAGCAGACAGTTTCCCTGAATGCAACCTCGTTGTCCCACCAGCAAATTTGTCAAAAATTGAAAGCAACTATTTAAAACCTGCGTACATACACCATGAAAGAGCCCAGCAGCCGCACGCAGGCCTGCTCCCTGTTGGATGCTGTGCGGGTCAAGAACAAAACAGCGTTTCCTTCCCCATGGTGTTTAAACAGGAGGCAGGAAACACAGCCGGCCCAAGGCCGGGGTGTGAGCCCTGGGGCTGCATCCATGCGGCCACCAAGGCCTCGTAATGGCAATGCCGATGCGGGGGAGTTGGCGTTAGCCTGGTGTGCACGGTGGTGGCTTTGCGAGCTGCCTGTGTCACCTTGCCCATTGGGGGGCCCGGGAGCGCACGCGGTGTCCGGGGCGCTGCAAAAGGGGCAGTGCAAAGCCACAAGCAGCGGGCGCGCAGGAACGGCGGCGTGCCACGTCCGCCGCAGCGCGCAGTGCTGCGACTTGAGCCGAGCTCTGGGTCCTGCCGGGAAATAGCTATTGACTGGTGGCATTGAAATCCCAGAAGGTACTGGCTTAAGCATCCTGCTGTCTGCTGGTTTTAATTATTTCTTCCTACGTGCCCAGTCCTCAGCCACGGCACGTGCGGGACCTGCCTGCAGGCGAGTGAGGACATTTAGAGCAGGGACAACAGCAAGGAAGTTGGGGAACAGCTACATGCCAAAACCCTGATCACGCCCGTGGTGCTCCTCATAGCAAAGCCATGTAACCTCCACCGCGTGAGCGGTTGGCATGAGATGCCCAGCGAGCACAGCACGTGATGGGTGCTCCGCCTGGGGAGCAGCTGGAGGGAGCGCGCTGGCACTGCCGGGCCAGAGCCGGCTGCGGTGACCTCCCCCAGAAGCTCCCCAGCAAACAGGTGGAAGCAAATCACACTGGCAGCAAGTAATGGTTAGAAGATACCGCGTTCGGATTTTGCCTCCATCCCAAAGCAATGACTACAATGAGCGACAAAGCTGCCAAGATTTGCAGTTGATGCAGGGTAAATGACAACAGAGCAAGGTCCAGAAACTCTGCCGGGTACCGATGTTGCGCCCTGGGGTGTGGATTTCTTGGGAAACCCACCCAGTGCTGGGCCATCTGCAGCATCCCTGGCTTCTCTGCCTGCTCCCATCAGCCAGGATCAGCCCCTTCCAGCATCTGCTGAAGCTTCGTGTCTGGAGCTAATTAGCGCTACAGCAAGCAGGCTTTAGGAGACCCAATCAACATTATTTCATTTATAAACAGGAAACAGCTGTCCCTTTCTTTGCATATGGAGCTAATTTTAAAACACGTTAACCCTCCCTGCCGGGCTGCCTGGGGATGGAGGATTCGTGCTGCCTGACCCTGGGTGTCATTGGGCTGTCAGTGTGGGCTGGGCAAAGACTAGCCAAGCCCCTCTGAGGGGGTTACAAAGCAGAGGGTGTTTTCAAGGTGGCTGCTTCTGGCCCTCAAAACCACCTCCATACTGCTGTGCTGCTTTAGAGAGACCCTTGGTGTAAGAATTCCCAGGGGAAGGGCCCTGGCTTCCCAGGGAAGGTGAGCAGTGAGGTTTGAGCAGGGTCCGATGAGACATGCTGGTCCCTGCACTGACGCTGTCCCACGGTGAACTCTGACAGCCCCGTGCACCAGGAGCAGCACGGCGCTGCCACGGTGAGCCATCCATCACCATCTCTGGCAATTTGTCCTCCATCTCGGAGCTGTCGCTGGCCTCACCAGCTCACGCAGCTCTCCAGCCCACATACCGCTGGTGCCTGCCAAGCAGAAAGGACAGCGGCAATGAGCCTGCTGGGGGTTGCCAGGACAGATTACAGATGCCCTGGAAGGGCAAAGATCCAGCTTTCCTTTGCCTGCTGCATGCCTCAGCACCATGGGTGATTTGTTTTCCCTTCGGTTGGGATCTGCTGTCTACTGTCCCCAGAACAAAATCTCTCCTGCTGTGCGCTGAGCCCACCTGCAGGAGAGATGGAGCTGTGAGCATCCCTGGTGCTGCCTGCACCAGGCATCAGCTGGAGAAGGCTCAGGCTGCTCAGCTGCCCTCCGCTGGAAAGCCAACAAATCCCAGGTGACGGGGAAGGTGAGGTGCATGGAGAAAGTGGCTGGAGGGTGGCATTTTGCCTCCAAAAAGGAACATAATTTATTGTTGTCACACTGCAGCGCAACTGGAAGCTCTATCAGCCTGCTCAATGCCTGACTTGCCATGCTCCACACTTACTGCAGAGAGAAATTGGCTTCATCACACAGCTTACACCCAGCACCCTCAGATATTGGGCTGTTTTGAGACACCTAGAGGTTATTCCAGTCTCAAGATGAGCTGCATAAAGCAGGCTCCTGGATTGTCCTCCCGGCTGTGAGCCTGCTCCTGCCGTGCCTTGCAGGGGCAGGCTGGGAGCAAGCAGCAATAGCATCGGCTGCTTCCAAGACCGGTGAGACAGAGGCTGGATCCCATGGAGGGAAATTCAGCAGCTTGCTGGTGATGCGATTAACACTCAGGAGCTCAGGCTGCAGAGATGGAGCTTGGGTTATTCCTAACAGATAAACACCATCTGCAGCCTTGGAGCAGTGCAGGTTGTGATGCCTGCTCCGAGGAGCTGGCGATGCCCTTGAAATCTGCCCCCGGATGGACACTGCTGGGCTGGCGAGATCCCAGCTGGATGAAGCAGTGCAGGAGGACGGAGGGGAAGGAGCCAAAAGCCCACTGCCCCTGGACCACGCCAGGCACAGGCTGCTCCCTGGCACTGGTGTCACGGGGGCTGCTTGAGCTTAGCTGGAAGGCTTTGAGGCTTTGGCGTCGGTGCCCAGCCCAGGAAAGCTCATTTTACATCCCACTTGAGATATTCTCCCAGCTTCACAGAGGTCCTTTTTGGATGGGGGGGGGAAAAA
>VXAL01017661.1:0-15348 GCA_013399475.1 Chauna torquata | reverse complement strand
TCCAGGATCTCTCTTTTTTTTTTTCTTTTTTCCTCTAACCTAGTTACTTTCCCATAAACGCAGCCTGCCCTCGAGGTGTTAAAGATGCAGTGAGCAGCATTGCAGCCCGCGAAGTCCCAGCTCAGCCAAGGGGCTCCAGCAGCCTCAGGGTTAGGCCAGAACGGGGCCCTGTGCACGGAGGGGTGCAGGATTTAATCACACCTTCAATGGGAAAAGCCCGAGAGGGGTGGAATGTTTTATTGGACTATCCGAAGAAAAATGAAATGCAAAAATAATTTGCAGAATCAAGAAGTTAGAGCTGGGGAGGAAAAGGACAGAAAGCAGACGCAGGCGGTGTGACTGAGCGTCCCGCGGCTGGCCGCGTCCCGATCCTCTGCTGGTGCGACCTCTGCCCCGCGCTGCGCTGGGACGGCCGCATCCCAAAACTTCCTCCTCCTCCTCCTCCCCCTCCTCTTCCCAGGGCTCTGGAAGAACCGGAGGTTTCTCCCATGTGCGAGGTTTTGTTGCCTCACGCTCCCCTTGAACCAGAGGCTTACGGGCAGATGCTGGTTGTGGTGCCGGGGGGAGGAGACCCAGCACCGCCGGGGAGCAAGGCTGCCAGCCCCCGACAGCTCTATTCCGCACCGTGATTAAATCAGGGCTCTTTATAAAGTAATAGCCAACTTTCTTCCCAGTCACTCATAGTTTATTCATGCATTGCTCATTATTTTTGAAATCGCTCTGCTTTTCCCCCCTCAAAAGGTGCTCTTCTTTAAGTCTTAATTATCACCCAAACTCCAGATCCCGGCTAGCGTTTCGCTCCTTGTAGCGAGGCCATTTGAACTCTGCCATCGACGCCTTCAGAGGCGTCAGTATTGCATTGAACTCGTTCCATCACCATTAGCGTATGCAGTAATTTATACAGCGATTTTAATTGAATGCTCAGACCTTAGGTCACATCTGGAAATTTAACAATACGAGGAGCAGCTTCAGCCACTTCGGCGACTGCGAGCGTGCGTGAGCGCAGCAGTCCGGGGCAGCAGAAGGAAAACACTGCCGGCGTGAGGAAGGAGCCGGACGAGGAGGAAGCGAGGTCCCTCGCTGCCCACGATGGGGCAGAGACGGAACCACACCGGCTACGGCGGGGAAACCGAGGCAAGGATGCGCTGCACCAGCGCAGCTCAGCCCAGCATGGTGGCGGTGGCTGTTGTGTTTCGCTCTACGGATCCCTGTCTTGATTTGTTTTTGAGGCATGTTTAGCACTGTTCTGGGAAATAACTATTAAATGCAATAATATGCAATGATCTGATGACTCACAGGTTAATTCTCACTCAAAAACAGACATTTATTCCCCAAATGTAAAACATTTTAACAAGATTAGTTGTGAAAAAGGAATGGGGGCTCTTTTGTCAGGATTTTTTTTTTTTTTTAAGTTCCATTAATTCTTTGTTCAATTGATGCATATTCAAAATGATATAAGTGGGGCCCTCACTGTTTCAATTAGCATTAATGCACAATTATTTTTCTCCATATTTATGCTGCTCTTGCAGAGGATTGTTTTTGGTTGTTTTTTTGTAGTTGTTTTTTTGTGGTTTTTTTTTTTGTTTTTTTTTTTACATTTGTATGTTAATTCAACATTTAAAAGATCCTTCTCCCCAAACTGCTTGCATGGCGATAAAGTAAAACGAGAGGGTGAGAGATTTGTGGCTAAAGCACCAGAGGAGGAAAAGGCTGTCTACCAAAGCCGGAGATAAATCCTGGCTTTTACCAGACCGCAAGATATAATTGCATCTAATATGGAGAGTTCACAGAATCATTTCACTCCTGTTTGCTGCTGGGAACTTGCAGCAAATAACCCAGCCCTGGAAATGGCTCAGCCCCGCGGTGCTGGGCGCTGCCTCGCAGGGGCTCCTCCAGTCCGGCCAGCCCCCAGCTCCTCGCCATGCCCCCGCGCTCGGCCCCGTACCTGCCGCGGGGCCGAGCCGCCCGCAGAGCAGCTCCGTGAGCACGGGCGGGTCGAGCACAGGGTTGTTGCAAACTGAAATGAAAATGGGGCAGATCTCTCTGCGCAGTTATTTTGCCTGGAGGAGATGCTAAATTCCGCAGCGCTGGTCGTCACCTCCTTCCCACGCAGTGGGGTGAGTGAGAGAGGAGGAAGCAAGCTTTCCCCATCCCTTGTCACTAGAGAGGCACAAACCTGGATTTTTAAACACTGCTTCTTTCTTTCCTTTTTTTTTTTTTTAAATAGTGGTTTGTTTGTTTGTTTTCTTTTTAAAGTGCATCTTTCTTCATTGACATTTTACAACATCCCAGTTTAATGACGTGGCCCACACCACTGGGGTTCAGAGGAGGAAAACAACCCCCAGTGCCTCGGACGCAGACCCAGGCGCGCAGCCCTCGGTGCGCGGGAACCGGTGCAGCGCGAGGGGCTCGCGCAGGATCCGAGGCACGGGCTGGCATGGTTTGCAACGAGGCTGTGCAGGCTTGTGGTGCTGATGCATGTCCTCCTGTTCCCTTCCCATCAGCTCTGCTTAGCTGCTGCTAAGGAAACCTTATTTTGAGGACAGAGAACAGGCTCTTTTTCTCAGGGCTCTGGGGAGCTGTGCGGGCAAACTCCGTTTGTCAGCCTTCCCCGGCCCTTTGGCAGGGAGCTGGCTGAGGAGGGAGCAGAGCTGAGCCCAATCGATGCTCGTTAGTGGAGCTTTAAAAGGAAAATAGTTCCCAGCTTCTGCCCAGGGAGGAGATGAGCCTGCTGCTCGCTGCTCCGGAGGTGTGAAAGGGCTGCTCTGGGGAGGGGGAAGCTCTCGCTAGCGGGGCTGCAGCCAACAGCAAGCTGCTGCTGGCACCCGAAAATTGTACGCTGCTCCTCGGCAGCCCAGCTAGAGGGGGACGGCTGGTCCAGTTGTGGTTTGTGACCTTTGGGGTGTTACAGCCGGGCAAGCGCTGGAGATGGTTGCTCAGAAAGGGCCCTGCAGAAGCCAAGGGGCCGCGTGCAGGTCCTGGGGAGCCCCCGCTGGGCTCGGAGGTGCTCCTGCCTCCTCTCCTCCCGCGCCGAGCAAGGGACAGGGCACAGCCTGTAGGGTCAGGGGGCTGGTTTATTCTCCGTCACCAGCATCCTCCATCCTACCCTGAGCGCTCTGTTGGGCTCACTTCTCTCTTTTGCTTTTGTTCCCTGGGACCCCTGTACCCATTTGTATGCTGCTGCTTAATTATGGCTCCCAATGTAGGAACCAAAGTTGCTGTAGAATTCCCTGAACTGAGCCAAAAAAAGAAAGCCAGAAATGCCTCCCTTTCCCACTCAGCTCCATGAATCACGCATTGATGCAGAGCCTTTTGAGCCAAAAGCTGGCGGCTGGGAAAGCCTGACCCATATTTGGTGCAGAAGCAGTGGTATCTCGCTCTGGGAGACGTCCAAAAGGCCCTGAATGGACTCCTGGGACCTCGACTGGGACCTGAGCACATGAAAGCCCCAGCAGGCAGCTGAGCTCTGAGTGTCAGGGCTGGGCTGGAGCAGGGAAGGGGGAAAACCCACGCGGCAGCACCCACCCGTGGCTGGGGAAGGCACTGCCCAGCGTGCTGCAGCCCGGCCCATGCAAGGGAAATAACAGCCTAAGGGCTCCCCTTCTCCAGGCACAGAATTACACCTTTCCGGCAGGTATTTGGGCAGGGGAGCAAGCGGGTCATGGGCGCAGGTAACGCGCCCTCCTCCCTGCCCAGGCTAACCAGGGCAGCGCCGGCTCGCTGCGGCCAGCGGCGCGGTCTTGTAGCCCGGGGTAAAAACGGTGCCAGGATCACCAAAGGACAGTGCCGCCGCTCAGATCCCAGCAGAAATGCGGAGCCCTGGTCCTGCATTTGGCCGTAAGCCAAGTCCTTGCCTACCATCAGGCAGGTTCCCTCCACCCAACAAGTTGACGGAGGATTTAAGACTTAATATCCCATTAAATACGTACAAGCTAAAAAGGGCCAAGAGGATTTCTAATGCCAAAGAACATCTGCAATAGTGAGATGTGTAGTTAGGGACAAGCATATTTATAGATTCATTTACTTTGGCTCCTTTTAAGCATTTCAGCGGCATCTTTCTGTGCACTATGAGTTGTTTCTGTCAAAAGCAAGAAGCTCAAGCAGTCAGGAGAGCAGAGCTGAGGGGTTCACATACCAGGCGCACTGGGGACACCAGTGTGCCCCGGACTGCTCTGCTGTGGCCATCGAGGCACTGAACCCCCACCAGGCTGTGACGCTGGGGTGGCAGGGACCTGCCTGGAGCAGAGACTGGGAGAAGGGGAGCGGGAAGGTGCTGGCTGCCCGGGGAGCTGGGTGCTGGGATGGCCGGTCGGCACTGCCAGGCACCGCACGGAGGACGGCTGCCGAAGCTCCTGTTTCTCCAGCCCCTTCCATTCAGTACCGTTTCCCACAGATCCCACAAAGTACTTGCAAGCTCATTTCCAATTCCCCTTCTCCTCCCAAGCTCAAGGAATATCGCTTAAACTGTAGTGCATGAGCCAGAAAGGAGCCCCAAGACAGACCCCGGGGTGTGAACACTGAGGTTTTCATCCCAACCTCCAGACCATGGTCCCATCAACCAACCCTGCAACGTTTGCCCTCTAACGCTGTTTTTCTCAACAAGGCGGAAGTGTTCCTGGGAGCCAGCGGTGGTGCTACTGCTCTGGGCAAGCAGCAGGAGCTCGTGGCTTTAGCACTGAAGAGCTTGAGGTTCAAGCTTCATCCTTTGCTCATTAAATTCCCTCATGCAGAAAAGATTTAAATATTGGGACCCTATTGTTGCAGGCTCACAGGGAGATGTACATTAATGCTTCCCTTATTCTCTAACCTGCCATTATAAGCCCCATCAGCTCAGCGTGATTTCCGTGCACCTTGTGTTATGATTGGGAGTAAAATGCACCCTGGACCTAGCATGGGCAGTGCTGGGGACGCCGTGCAGGGACAAGCCACCGGCCCAGCCCCAGGCACTGAGGAAAACGCAGCTTGACTTGAAAGTAAACATGACAGTACAACAGTTTTAGGAATTAGCTGGCAATCTCTGATTAATGATTTAAAAATGCCATTGCAGCATGTTCTTATGGTTCTGAATTTTGCCAAATGTCTCCCATTGCTTCGGACAGATCCTAACGGAAAAGTCTCATGTGCCTGCCGTGCAGACTCCTAATTTCATAGTTCAGTGTATTAGAAAATAGGAGGAGGACTTGTAAAGAGAAGGAAATAGTTTAAAGCACCTTGCAGCTCTCCATGGCTGAGCAGACCTGGGTCCTGCATCGCAGCAGACGTGAAGCGCATGCAGAGATGTGTGCTATGGACGCCTTTATTTTAGGGTACATGGAGCACTGATGTGCACGCATTCATTTGGGGGCTGAATATGGTTGCAATATTTGTGGGAAAAGCCACGTTCCTTGTCAGGAGGCACAGACCCCCCGCTGGGCATCACTAATACGGCCGGGGGCACCATCCCCACAGCCCCCCTTCTGCTTGCAGATCCTGGTCGCACACGCCAGCACTGCACCATCGGCTGCTGGTGACTGATGGTGCCAGGCTGCTGCCATTTGACACTTTCTGAAGCCAGCGCACCCACGTTCGCTGGTATCAGCCGTGCCCTGTATGGGTACGAGCATCCTGCAGACACAAACCACCTCGCTCTCCATCATCTGAGCCCTGCCCAAAAATGTCGTTGGTTGCAACAGCTACAGCACTGTGCACAGCCCCTGTATGATCGCAAGCTGTCATGTAAACCAGCTGTCGCCGTGTCTCCTTGCACATCAGGCACCTTCCACTCGTGGGGTGCCTGCCTTTGCTCTGTGCTTTTAACAGCACCAATAGAAACAGGGTCCAAAACACCACGTTCATCCTTGCCACACAGTAACGTGTGGCCTGCGAGCACCAATCCATATTCATGTCTGCTCGTGTGTATGAGGTATAAGCAAACACGTACTAAATGCAGGCGGGGATATCCACAGGATTTGGTCTGCGCGTTACCCAGGGACCTGTAGGCTTGTGTGAGAGCGCAGCTGAGAAAAGCTGCTGCAGTCATAGGTGCACATTTGCAGAGATGCACATGCCTGCACGCATCCATGCACGTTTTTAACGTCTAAAGAGGCTCACAGATCTCACACAGACAACGTTACGCGTTCGCGGAGCTCGGCCCCCACCTAGCGGCGGCGGGGACCGGGGCCGGGGCCGTCCTCGTCGTCCCGCAGCCCGGCCGGGAGAGCAGCCGCCGGCACCGCCCGTGCCCCTTGGTCTGCGGCACCCGAAGGAGAAGAGCGAGCGCGGGCTCAGCCTCCGTTGGAAGCGTTTGAGAGCTGGGGGGAAAGGAGGGAAAGCCAGCAAGCTGGAAAGCACCTGCAAACTGAAACTGCCCTGTCTCTCCTCTCCTTCCCCTCCCCAAAGAGCAAAGCTCCTACCCGGCCCCAGCAGAAAGCTGGCGGCTGGTTTCCAGCAGCGGGTGCGCGGTCGCGGCCACGGGCTGTGCGCCGGGCTGGGTGGCGAAGCGGGCGGCTCGCTGGGTGCACCCGAGCAGGCGACGGGAAGGTTAGTGCGGTGTTCTGCGGCTTGCAGCAGGACGGATGATACCTGATCTAGCACAAACCTGTCACACGGACATATCCTGTCAAAAATGCCTGAGCAAATTTGAACTGGCAGAGTGAATTTGTACTGGATCAGCCTGCTATGTCATGTAGCCACAGCGGGCTTTTTGTCTGGTGCTAGAAGCCCTGAAGCCGTATTTACAGTGCCATGAAACCCTCTGCCTGCTCTCTAGAGATAGGGAAGAAGTTTATCCCAGGAGGAGCAGAGCGCCTTTCAATCCCTCTTTATGGATGGATGGATTTTAATGGAAAGTATTATATTTCTCCAGTCCTATAACGCTATTGACACAGTCTCTTTAGATTTACCTTACCTACACCAACGCGCAGCAGTGCAGACACAGGCGCTACAAGCGCTGAGTTTGCTCCGGTATTTATGTACATGCAAATCCCTTCATGTTGAGGCAAGCCATGAAAATTCAACCCCATCTTGATCCAAATCCCTAGAAAAAAACTATCCTTATACATCCCACAGTCCCTCTAAGCACCTTTGTTTGGCTCTTGCGCATCTGAAACACGGACTTTGTGGCTGAGACACCCAAGACTTAATGCAATGGAGGCAGTAAATAAAGAAAGAAACAAAGCGGAGGGAATGGGAGTTAATGCGATACATTATTGTTTCTCATGGTACAAAGGGGAAAACATTGACCTGAAATAAGCAAGAGAGATACTGAGCTGGCCTTGGAAGAAAACCTGGCTGAGCTGTGGGCTGAGATGACCTGGTGTCTCTGAAGATGCTCTCTTTGCAACAAAAGTTCATCGAGCTGCAGGAACGCACCCCTCAGCCTGCAGGTGGTGGAGAAATGGGCTGACGGAGCGATGAGCTGCCCTCAGCGGACAGAGAAGAGTAAATGAGGAGAGATGTCTGTTAGCTTGGACTTCCCTAACATCTTGCGCCTATGAACTCGACCACCAAAATCAAACTTTTTGCAGTGTCCCTGGGTACTCGCTGCACGCACATAGCAACCTGCGCTCCCAGCACAGCCTCTAGCATAGCCAGGGGTTGTGACGTGACCCCCTGGGGCACACAGGCGCAGCTGCAACCGTACCCAGAGAAGGAAGAAATGAGAAAATCAGGTATGATTGAAACTCCTGGGAGAATCTAGGCCATTCTTGCAGAATTAATCCATCAGGAAAAACAAAGCTAAAGCTTCCCTGTCTTTAATGAGAGAACCTACAGGAGCGCCCAACAACCTGTGAGCTCCATAGCAGCCAGGAAGACTGGAAGCAGGACCCAGCCCCTGGATGCTGCAGGAGATGAACCATCTGTAGGTGGCCCTGGTGCTTTTACTTCTCAGCAGCCAGCATGCTGGCAAGCACCGGGCTGGGACAGGAGGGCTCCAGCTTTGAGATTTGTTTCTTCCCAGGATATTTCAAGGGTGAACTTGGTGCCTTGGTGGGCTGCAGCAGGTCCCTGCTGTCGCTGCATCTTGCTTTAACAACTGAGTGGGGAGCACTTTCCTCAGACAGAGAACAGGAGCAGGAGGTTTAGCGAGCATCAGCAGGGGCCTCCTTGCAGGGGTAAAGCTGCAGGCTCTTGTTTTCACCATAAGCAGAGAACACCGTGGTTCTTGGTGCTTTCAGAGCTGCTGTTGCAAAGAGAGAAAGAAAAGGGGAATTGCTGGCCCTATTTGCAGCTTGAGCGGTTTTTCTCTTGCAAATCGTAATTACCCTCATTAAATCCATCTCCACAGGAATGGAGGCACAGGATTAATAATACACATGGAAAGATTCGAGTGCAGATTCAGGGCCTCGTAAACCCCTGACAATGGCAGGGCCCTGATGCGAGAGAGGATTAGGGTTGTCAGCAGAGCGCAGAACAGCCTTTAAGAGGACTCCAGCCACCCCACGTCCTTCCACGAAAAAGAGCGGCAAAGCCGCTACCTGCGGATGGAGCTGCTCATTCTGCTTCCTAATCCCACCTTTGTGCAGCAAAACCTGGGGGCAGCGGCTTGCCTTTTGCAAGGACCTGGGGGGCTGCACCTCTGTAGGGATGTGTCTTGGTCCCCGAACCCATCTGTTCTCCTCCCAGGGCTGCCAGCCCAGGGCTGCTGACTGCCCTGTGGCCGGGGAGCCCCTGCTGCACCCCTGCTATTATTGCACCCTGTTATTACTGCACCTCTGTTGCTCACTTACTGCTGTACCTGCAGGAAAACTCTGGACATCATTGCCTGCAAATCACCTGCAGAGATTTCAGTGAGAGATGTTTCCTAAACCCCACTAAAAAGGTCTCTAATAACCTCCCAACACACTCTTAACAGACAGTAATTCCATTTATAAACTGCAACCAAATCTTTCCGTTCAGACAGCAACCTGAAGTGCGGCTGGTAAGCACAGGGAGTCTTCGAGGCGTCGGACCTCTGTGGCTCAAGCTGTTCACGGCCGCCGCTCGCAGCACTGCGTGGCGGTGACCGCTGCCTCTGCTAGCCCCGCGCTTGCCCAGAGCCCTGCTGACAGCTGCTCCCCGCGGGTGCCGTCCCATGCCCGGGGATGTCTCCTTCCCCGCTGCAGCGCCGGCAGCACGGCGAGGCTGCAGAGGGCTCCTGCCCTGCCGGAGGCTGCGGAAAGCGCCGGTCTGCAGGATGCAGAGCCCAGGATTGCCCCGCAGCTCAGGACCAGCTCATCCTCCGCTGGCAGAAGGGAAAGGGCAGCGTGAGAAGCAAGAGGAAAGCCTGAGGTACTGGTGGTGAGAACTGGGAATCTGGGTGTGCTTGGGATGGAGATATATGCTGGGTGACAACACAGGCTGTCCAGCGGCGAGCGACACTAAGAGGCTGTGACATGAACTGCGCGGCCACTAGCTGTCTGCCTATCAAAGCGGGGTCTAAGCGGGTGCTCGGTGGGGGCCCCAAGCCCTGCTTCGGCACGCAGGCAGCGAGGGATGCCGGCCTGGGGTGCACCCCCGCTCAGCCAGGTTTATGCGTCGAAAGCCCCCCCGGTGGGTGCTCAACCCCGGCTGAGTGTGGACGGCAGCACAGCTGCGTCCCACCGCCCGGCACGGCCCCCGGCTGGCCTTGGAGCGGTGGCTGGGTAGGACGTAGGCAACACTTTTGGGTTTTAGTTTTAGAAATGAGCTTCTTTTGGAAAACATACCCAGGGAAATGAAAGCTGACATGACCTTGATGGAATTATTAAGGCTATTGATCGGGCTGGGAGCTCAGCACTGCTAATTCCAGCAATAAGAAATATGATATTGCAACAGTCAGGCCCGATGATTGATGGCTTGTCTACGGGTTTAATAACCCTTTGCCTCTCTACAGCACCTTTCATTTGTGTATCGCAAGGTGTTTTGGAAACGCTAATGAACAGGTGCTTGTGAGGCACTGCAAGGTGACAGCCCAGCCCTGGTCCCAGAGAGCACTGGTGGAAGGGGCAGGAGCCAAACCATGGATCTACGCCCACGGACACCTCTCCTGCTGGAGACCAGACCCAGCAGCACTTAAAAGCTTCTTTTGCTGGTTGTAAGCTGGTGACTTGTGAGAATTGTTCCCTTTTAACAAAAAATTCCCCTTTGTTGGTGTCATTCACAGTTGTGCCCATTGCATTGACTGCTAGAGCACAGCTGGAGCGAAGCTGGCACGTGGCCCGGAGTGTGACACCACCACCGACGTCCCTGCAGGAGCTTTAGCTGGGGACTGACTGCAGAGAAGCAAAATCTGATTCTGCCAAGTGCCCGGATCAAAAGCTGGGATCCAAGCATTTCACATGAGATGGAGGGTGGCAACCCCAGCCGACTCTCGCCCTCACTTGGGTCACCCTGGCTCCCCTGGTGCTGCAGGAGCTCGGCAGAGGCCAGGCAGTGCTCGGGGCAGCATTGGTCCCCCAGGCGCGTCCCCTGTCTGTGCTGAGACCTGCACGCGTGGCATGAACCCAGGATGTGCTGCATAGGAATAAAAGCTGAGGGATGCTTCCTCCCACTCAGCCAAAATTGCCTCTCACCTGGAGGCACACAATATAGCGCTGGTGGTGGAGAGAAATGAGAAATTTAGAGCTGTAATTAACTCCTGCAAAGAGACATTTTGGTTTCATTTCAGGCTCCGAGCTGGTGGGTACCTGAGCATGACAGGCACCGGCAGAATTGCCTGGGACCTTGTTTATTCAAGGCGCAGAGTCGCAGCGCATGGTTTGTTGTATTGATTCACTTGTGTTGAACACAACTCCATAAACAACAAATCTGCTGGGGATTTTCTCTCCTTTTCCTGCAAGACAGGGGAAAAAAGGGAAAAGAGAAAGGAAGGGAAGGAGCAGGCGCCTCTCGGGCAGCACAGAAAGTGCATTTTCAGCAGGCTGTAAAAATGGATTTGACACCAGGCTGCTTTCTGATGGGAGCAAGTTATTACAATAGAAATCATCACTTAGGAGCAATGCTCACAGCTCCTGGGGAACCGCGGGCCAGAGCCAGGCTGGTGCCCCCAGTGCCGCTCCTCATATGAGCCAGGCCCCATCCCGCCCTGCAAACCGGGGCCGTTTCCCTTTTTCCTCTGCTTTTCTCCATTCACCGCCTGCCTGTGTGCTCCTGAACCCGGGAAGTCAGGTCCTGCCCTGAGCTACGCAGGGGGCGAGCAGGCCTGTTTCCGCGGTTATTTCCCCCTTCTCCTTTGCCTGTCACGGGGTTGCTGGCACATGGAGTTTCTCTATGCCATGCGATGTAGGGCGGATGGTAAATCCACATAATGCCGGCGCCGCTGGGAGAGGATGAGGAAACATGGAGGGGCCAAATGGCAGCTGGAGCGGCAGAGCAGGAATGGATATTTCAAACTCGCCTAGGTGCCCTGCAATGGCTGTCCCCCGCGCCAGGGAGGCTGCAGCGTTTTTAGAAAGCAGGCATGAAACAGCCCAGCCTGAAAGCGATTACCGGGGCTGAGGGTTCCCCTGCAGCACCTGCCTGGGTGGCCTCTCCCCTCGCCACACACCTGGGGCCGCCCGGGTATAAATGCACCCAGCCAGGCCCCCCCACCCCCCTGGGGGGCTGTGGGGGCAGACCCACGGCTGACGGAGCCTGCGCTGAGGACCCACGGTGTTTCTGCTTAAAAGCTGTGTGGGCATGGTGGCTGCAGGGGGACGTGGTCCTGTGGAAGGTGGAGCAGGTACCCAACCGTGGGGACACGGAGGGGAGGTGGGGAAGGGCTGTGACCTGCTGAGGCCACCTGAGCAGGAGGGATGGAGAGGGAGGGTGGGCGAGAAGCGTGTTTGCCTGGCCTCTGCTGCTTGCTCAGCCCCAGCTGCGGGAGCAGGGCTCGGTGCGGTGGCACAGAGAAGTGCTGACTTTTCAGCTGAGAGGAGAATAAGGTCAAGAGTTAATCCTGCTAATGAGATGTTAGGATTAGTTTGTGTGTCCTTGTCATCTGGGCAGGGAGACAGTGCGTGAGAGGTGCTGGAGGGACCCTGAGGCAGAAAGCTACTGGATTTTTCCTGGAAGGAGACCAGGCTCCCTGTGGCACTGCAGAGGGCTGTGAGCAAGGGCAGCTGGGGGGTGCAGGCAGGACCCTCCCCTGCCAAAAGCAGGGGCTCCTTTCACTGGGACCCGGTGCCCTGGGGGAGGTGAGCATCCTGCATCCCCCAGCCCGCCCGGCTCCGTGTGCAGCCAGCACTGCGGCCCCGAGGTGCAGTGCCTTCCCGGGCACCCCCACACCGCCTTTCCGTCGGCACGTCCCACGCAGCCAATGCATTTGGGTTTTTCCTTTCTGCCGAATGGAGACTCTGGGATCTTAGGAGATACTGGGAGGAAGCTGGTGCTCTGTGCTTGTGAGCTGATGAGGATGAATATAATGCAGGTGGCATCTAACAGAGCAAGGACGGGACCGAGGCACTAATCCTGACCCTGCTTGTGTCTTGGCTGAGGCTTGCAAGGGCTGGGATCCTGAGTATTTCTAGGCACAGTCTGAGCAGCCCGGCTCTGGGCAGGGAGCTGAGGGTCCTGCATCACAGGGGTGTCCAGTGGCCCCAGCTCCCCCCCAGTCACTGCTGGGCTCCATCTCCATCCTTGTGCTCCCTCCTTCCAGTTGCTTTCTACCAGGATGAAGTAATTAAGTTCATAAGGCATCAGACAATCAGCTAGCAGCCCACAAGACGTTGTGTTTAATCATATACTAATGGCATGTTCTTGGCAATAATTACAAGATAACAGTGTTTGCAGGCTGTAATCAGAACAATTCTAGTAATTAAATCAGCCTTTTGTCAGCACGTTCCTTCCCCTTTGCCGTGTGACAGAGCAGCGCGTTAGGACCCCTTCAAACCAGGAGCGTGCACGCTCAGAGAGCGCTCGCCGTGGCCGCTGCCGCCGCGCCGCGGCTGGCACCGCTAATTGGGAGGCCCGGGCTGCACCGAGCTGGCTGCCGGGGCTGGGGGCCTGGGGCTGCTGCTGACCCCAAAACCCCAGCGAGGGCTCAGGGACCGCAAGCTCTCAGCTTGGGGTCGCTGCTGCCAAATTGCTCTGGGATGGAGCAAGCGCAGGGCCAGCCCCGAAGGCTCTGCCTCCAGCACCTCACCCCAAACCCACCCTTCCCTGCGGCGTGGGTCAGCCCAGGGGTTGCTTGCTGCCTGGGTGCGTCCCCCCGGCCGCTCCCGCACGCGCTGACCACCAAACCTGTAATTGGGCCTCTAAGATTTCCCAGCCTCGTTACGCCAGCCAGGCTCACTGCTGACATTTAAATGAACGGGCTGCTAACAAAGGTAGTTCCCTAAGACCCGGTACTGCCTGCCTGCCTTGGTCTTGGAAGTTTCATCACTTTTTTGGGTAGAGCCAGCTTCCAAATTTTGGCCTTTTCCTTGGGAAGCAGCATCAGCTCCTCTGGCCACCCACGTGTGCATCAGGCACCTGCTTACCCCTGCCTGGGGCACGCTGCCCGCAGCGGGACGGGGACGGCTCGCTGCAGGAAGGTGCTCACAAGGCTCACGGAGCCCATGTCCCTGCTGTTGCAGCCGAGTGCAGGGCTTCTGGCCACGCACAGCACAGCAAGCTGTCTTAAAAATAACTCCCTCTTTTTAAGTGGGGGGGAAGAAATATCAAACAATAATCCAAGAATAAAAATAAGCAGTTTTATGGCTCCTCCAATAATTAACTTAGTTCTCAGCTGTTAATTTACGTACCCAAAGTCCTCTATTTAATATTCTAATTTGTGGTTAATCATCTATCAAGAGAGAACAAACGGTGATTAGCTCGTTTTTACCTCCTCGAGGGTGAGGGAGGCAATTTGGTCTAATCAATGCGTTAGCTTGCACAAGGAAACTTTTATTTCATTGCCCTGAATTATTCATGCGACAGCACTGCCCCTGGCCGCTGGCACGTGGGGTGGTCCCTGTGCCACAGGAACGTCCCTGGGCTGTGATGCGAGGACAGTGCCTCTGGGTGCCGGGGATTTCTCTTCTCCCAGTGTGTATGGGGCTCCAGAAAGGGCCAGGAGCTGCTTCCCTGCCTCCTGCCAAGGACGTGCTGGTGGGCAGCAGCAGCGCATCCAGATGTAACGAGGGTGCACGTGGCCCTGGGGTGTCCAAACGCAAACTTCAGCCACTCACCGCTGTCCTCATCAGCCTTGAATGGCAGTAATCAGAGGCACCCTAAATTACGTCAGGCTTTAGGAATCAGGCTTCTTTTCCTTTTAAAGGAGAGTGGAAGAGAAGGAAAGCTGCAGCTTCTGCATGAGGTCTGGGCAGGGCTTCTGGGGCCTGCTTGGATTTCCTTCCACTTCTTCCCTTTTGTCTTTCACACCAATGTGGCTTCCTTCCAGCTGAGCAAATACTTGTGATGGGTAGGGGGGAAAAACCTGCCTGAATGGTGCTCCCCCGGCTGAATGGATCTGGGTGTTTGACCCAGGGCTTTCTCCTTTGGGTCACTGCTTTCTGCTGGATTTGGTGGAGGCTGGAGAAGCTTCTCCCCCGGGTGCTGGCTCTGGAAGGTGAACTGGGTGAGTCTGAAGCCAAACTGCACCTAGACACACACACCCACACCCACACCCAGGAGCTGTGTGCTCCACACCTTCACGTCTCTGGAGCCTTTGTAGCTGCACCAAGAAGCTTGGGAGCAGTTTTAAAGCCCTGGAGATCATTTGAAAAGATCCCACCCAGTTCTGCTTTGAAGTAAGTTGTGACAAGCTCGGCTGCTGATGTTTGAGTGACTTGGGACAGTGAATGGATTGGGCTGCTGTTGCTCCCTGCATATCTAGGGAGCTGCTTAGCCCAGGCAATGCCCTTTCCCTGTGACCAGTGGGACAAGAGAGGTGACAAGGGCCTGGGCCAGCTCCCAGCAGCCCCATCTGTAGGAGACACATGGAGAATCCAGCATGCGGAATACAGGCATGAGCAGGTGGGAAAGAAAAGAGCAAGAGATCCAGGCAGCTGCTTCCTTGTTGCTTTAATTAAAACCTAATCTCCCTAATTTTGCCAGCTGCTGGTCTTGCCAGCCTCTGACTTGTGAGGCTGCAAGAAGCCCGGCTGTGGCTGTGCCCACCTTGTGAGCCCAGTGCCTGCTGAAGGTCGGAGCTGCCTCTGGCTGGTGGGGGCTCAGCCAGCGCTGCGGTGGGCAGCGTCGGGGAGGCCGTGCGTGGCTCCGGTGCAGCAGGGCCAGCGCTAGCGGTGTCCCCCTCTCTGTGCTGGAGTGTTTGCTCCATCCCCTCCCTGCTCAGACCCATCTTGGGGTGTGTGTGCCGAGGAGCGAGGAGCTCCCGAGCCTCTGCAGATGCAGCAGATGCCTCCCCGCCTCCTTCAGACAGCGGCAGCCGCCGCCAGCCCGCGTCCCCCTCCCGGAACGGCGGCCGGGGGCTGCAGCAAAGCCCTGCGC